>VXBN01011427.1:135089-169966 GCA_013397395.1 Sinosuthora webbiana
ATGGGGCGGGGCGGGGGCGGGACTCCGGGCCCCCCGGCGGACGTGCCCCTTTAAGAGCCGGTTCCCATGACGTCACGCCCACGGCTACTTTGTAGCGCGGGGAGGGCGGGGCCTGCGCGCGCCCGGCGGAGCCGCGGGGTCTCTTAAAGAGGCCGCGCAGCCGCATCAGGTAACGGGGACCCGGGCCGGGGGCTGCGAGGGGGGAGAGGGGAGGCTGTGTCCCGGCTGCTGGCCTTGGCAGGATGCGGCCGCCCAGCAGGCTCTTAGTGCCTCCCCGCCTCCCCCCCCGGGGCTATCCCCGTGTCCCCATCGTAGCCCTGAACTGTCCCCATGTCCCCTCTGGACTGTCCTCATCGTCCCTTCGAGCTGGCCCCGTAGTCCCCCTGGGCTGTCCGTGTCTCTCCCGGGCTATCCCCACTTCTCCCAGTCCGTCCGCCTCCCGGTGACTCCGCATCCCACCCAGAGAGGGGCTCCGGGCGGCCGAACCGGGTGGGGGGACGCGAAGTTGGAGGGCGCCAGGGCCGGCAGCTGCAGTTGGTCCGGCGGTTGCCAGGATCGCGGGGTCCACCGAGCTCCCGGGCTCCCGGTTGCAGCGATGCGGCGTGTTTGTCCACGTGAGATGAGTGAGCAGATTCCCACGCGAGTCCCCCGGGAGGATCCAGGGATTCTGTGGTTGTTTTGTCCCGAAAGGAGCCGCCGCCCCCGCGGGGCTGGGGCTCCCCGGGACCGGCAGTTCCGCAGCACCCTCCGGTTCCAGCAGATGGGGACACCAGACACCTCTGTCACCCCCATTCCAGCAGCTGCTTCCTTCTCTCCGTGTCACCCCATCTGACCCCGGTGCATCCCCGGAGGAATCCTGCCCCTGGGCCCACCCGTGTCCGGCCCCGCAGGCCGATTAGGCGGATTTCATAATCCCGCTGCCCCGTGCCCGCTTATCCCGGCTGCGCTGGGGACCCGGCTTAGCCCCGGGCGCGGGCGGATGGCGGAGAGCGCGGGGCGGCGGGTGAGTGCGCGGCTCCCTCGGCCCCGGGGAAAATCGGGGGCCAAGTCTGGGGTGGTGATGTCCCAGGCTCGGGGTGACCGAGGAGCCGACCCGGGTGGGTGCACCGGGCGGAACGCTGCGGGTTGGGTCGTGCCGCCGGGCTTGTCACTGAGCCGCCTTGGCAGAGCTTTGCTGCCGGGCCTCGGAGCTGCTGGCCCCGCTCCACGGGTGGGTGAATGCCCAGGAATTGGCAGAGACGCGGCTGCTACCCGCAGTCTGGGTGTCGGAGCTCGCGCCTCGAGCCCACTGCACCGGAGCAACTCCTCTCCGGGGCTGATGAGAGCCCCACCCACATCGTTCTCTCGGGGAAACTGAGGCACGGGCGGGTCTCAGCCTCCCCCGGTCTGCCCAGCTCTCTCGGAGCTACTTGTGGGGTGCCAGACTGCTCCCTGTGCCCGGGGTGGGCGTGAGTCATGCTCCTGGCTCCTGGTCAGAGCTCATGCCCAATTCTGGTGCTTTTGGTTTAGGAAAGAATGTGATTTGAGCCTTTAGCTTCAGAAAGGAGCTTTGGTGCAGGAATGCCGTCCGGCTTCTGCCGGCCCCGGAGCTCAGCCCCGTGCCCGGCACTGTGCCCGGGCTGTGATAAGCCCCGAAGCAGAAGGAAGTGAGAGCCCAGCCGTCGCCTTCAGCTTGGGGCTGCCCCCCTACTCTCACCCGCAGCCGGAGCCGAGCGGGGCCCACGACCCCCGCGATGGCCGTGGGCACCCAGCTGGGGCTGCTGCTCTGGAAGAATTTCACCTACCGCCGGCGGCAGCGGGTAAGTGGGCGATTGGGATGGGGCTACCCAGATCCGCTGGTTCCTGGCAAAAGGACAGGCAGAGCCCTGGACATGGATGGGAACTGGGACCCCCACCAAGCTTGCGTCTCCCCCAGATCCAGCTGGCTATCGAGATCCTGTGGCCCCTCTTCCTCTTCCTTATCTTGGTCTCAATGCGGCGATCCCACCCGCCCTTCAAGCAGCATGAGTGTGAGTGTCCCCCGCAGGACCCCCTGAGCCAGCTAAGACCCCTCTGTGCGCCCCCCCTGTACGGGAGCCCTTCGGGGTGACACCAGGGGGACAAACACGGGAGGTGGTCACAGGGTGGGGACTCGCTGGCATCTCCCTGCTCGGGTGTGTGTGGGGCCCCGGGGGTCCTGCACTGCCCCCCTGAACCTGCCTCGCTCTTCATCAGGCCACTTTCCCAACAAGGCGCTGCCCTCGGCGGGGACCCTGCCCTGGCTGCAGGGCATCATCTGCAACATGAACAACCCCTGCTTCCGGCACCCCACGGCGGGAGAGGCCCCTGGCGTGGTGGGCAACTTCGATGGCTCCATGTGAGCGGCGGGGCTGGGGAGCTGCGGGGCAGAGCGGGGCTGGGCCGGGGTCTCATTTCCCACCCCATGTCCCATGTCGCAGCCTCTCCCGCCTCCTGACCGAAGCCCGGCAGGTCCTGCTCCGCGGCCACGGGCAGCGGCTCCTGCACAGCTTCGCCCGGCTCCTGCCCGCCCTGCGCCGGCTCCGGGACAGCGGGAATCAGCGGAGAGGTGAGCACCGGGGGCGGGGGGTGCCGGGGGAACGAGACCCTTTGTCTGACCCCTGCTCCCCCAGCTCTGCCGGTGAGGGAATACTTGAGAGAGGACGAGACCTTCTCCCGGTTCCTGCGGACCAACACATCTCTGCCCCCGGCGCTGGTGGATGAGCTGATGGGGGCTCGGCTCAGCCCCCGCATCGTGAGTTTCGGAGCGCTGCCCAGTCCCGGCGCCCACTCCCGGTGACAGCATCACGACTGCCCTCTCCTTGCAGTTCTCCCTGGCGAGCATTCGCCTCCCGCTAAAGGTCCTGGTCTGCAACGCCTCGGTCCTGGGGGGCTTCCTGGTGGGCGGCGACGCCGACTCCACCCAGAGCCTGCAGCAAGAACTCTGCGCACTGCCCAGCTCCCAGCTCCGTGCCATGGAGGGCTCCTTCCTCTCCCAGATGGACTTCCCACGACTCCTGACAGTGAGTCCCTGGCACGGTCAGCTGCTGTAAGGCACCGAGGCAGAGACCCCTGGCCTCCCCGACAGGGCTGTGACCCTCTTCTCATGCCCCCTCTAGGAACAGCTGAGCTCAGACTTGGGTGGAATCGCTGGCACCGTGGAAGCTTTGGGCAGCTTCCTGCGTGATGCAGCATCCTTGATGGAGGAGGTACACCCCTCACTCCCCTGCTCCCTACCCACCCCTACAGCGTCCCTGGGTGCCCCTGTCCCCCACTGCCCCTTCCCACTCTCACCTCACTCTCCCCAGGTCTCCTCCATGACCAGCCTGGCCGAGCTGCGTCAGGAGCTTGTGGGGCTGAGGGCCCCCAACACCAGCACGGGTGCCTTCACAGCCCTGTCACGCATCGCCTGTGGACACCCTGAGGGCGGGGGGCTCAGGATCCCCTCCCTCAATTGGTATGAGGACAATGATGTCAAAGCCTTCCTGGACCGGAACAGCTCTGAGCAGAGACCCGTGGCCTCAGGCAGCACCAGTGAGTGGGGGGCTGGGGGAGGTTCAGCTGGGGGCTGTGGGGGGCAGTGGGGGCTGGTGGTGAGGGGCTGGTGGTGTGGGGCTGGTGGTGAGGGCTCAGCTCTTCACTCCCAGGTCCATTCTGCCGGGAGCTGCTCCGCAGCCTGGAGTCCAGCCCCCTCTCACAAATCTTCTGGCGGGGGATAAAGCCCCTCTTCGTGGGGAAGATCCTGTACACACCCCCCGGGCCTGGCCCTGACAGTGTCATGGCTGAGGTGAGTGGGGGCTGTGGNTCCTCAACAGCAGCCTGGAGATGCAGGTGCTCCAGGTGTGTGACCCCAGACTCCTCCCATTGGGAACAGGGTTGCTGTGGGGTGCAGCTGGCCAGGAGCAGGGTGGGGTGCAGCTGGAGCAGGGAGGGCTGCATGGCCTCCCATATCCTGGTGCTTTGCAGGACCTGCTGCTGGCCCCAAGCACAGCCCAGCTCCTGGACGGGTTCCTCAACGGCACTTCCTGGAAGCTGCCAGAGCTGGCCACGTTCCTGGCAGGGCCAGAGGGGGGACCAGGCCTCACCTGGCACCAGGTGTATGCTGACGTGGATGCAGTCCTGAGGACGCTGTCACAGTTCATGGAGGTGTGTGTCACCCCGCTGTGGGCGGGCTGTCCCCTTCCACCACCCGCGCCTGCTGAGCCCTACCTGCCCTCTCACAGTGTGTCTGCCTGGACAAGATCGAGGCAGTGGCCACTGAGGAGCAGCTGGTAGCCCGGGCCCTGGAGCTGCTGGAGGAGCAGCAGTTTTGGGCAGCAGTGGTCTTCCAGCCCCCCATCAATGCCACAGCCCCCGGTCTGCCACCCCACGTCCGCTACAAGATCCGCATGGACATTGACGATGTCACGAGGACCAACAAGATCAAGGACAGGTTGGGGGATGCCCACCCTGTCTGTCTCCATGGCCAGCCAAGCAGCCTGTGCTTGTAGCTGAGAGATCCCTGGTCCAAGCACTGTGCTCTGCCCCCAGGTTTTGGGACCCAGGCCCCGCAGCTGACCCCTTCAGTGACTTGCGTTACGTCTGGGGGGGCTTCGTCTACATTCAGGACCTGGTGGAGCAGGCGGTGGTGCGGGTGCACACTGGGGCTGCCCCACGGACGGGGGTCTACATCCAGCAGATGCCCTACCCCTGCTATGTGGACGATGTGTAAGTGGGCAGGGGCAGCCCCAGCCCGTGGGACTGTTGAATGACCCCCCGCTGCCTTGGGGGGCACATCCAAGCATCCTGCAGCATCGCTGCACTGGGGAGGTGCCACAGGGCTGGTTGTGGTGTCCCTGGCCCAACAGTGGCCCAGGAGTGTTGAGCTAAGGGTGGAATGTCTGGTGCTATCTCCCCAGGTTCTTGAGGGTCCTGAACCGCTCGCTGCCTCTCTTCATGACGCTGGCCTGGATCTACTCAGTGGCCATGATCATCAAGAGGGTGGTGCACGAGAAGGAGACGCGTCTCAAGGAGACCATGAAGACCATGGGGCTGAGCAACGGGATCCTCTGGCTCAGCTGGTTCCTCAGCAGCTTCATCCCCTTCCTCCTCAGCTGTGCCCTCCTTGTCCTCATCCTGAAGGCAGGTTGCAGATCTCAGGGGACAGCATGGGTGAACAGGGAACATCAGGGCTGGGAGCCAGCATGGGGGACTACACAGGCTCCAACCTGCCTCCATCCACAGCTGGGAAACATCCTGCCCTACAGCGACCCAGCAGTCATCTTCCTCTTCCTCGGCACCTTCTCGGTGGCCACCATCAGCCAGTGCTTCCTCATCAGCACCTTCTTCCCCCGTGCCAACCTGGCCTCGGCGTGCGGTGGCATCATCTACTTCTCGCTGTACCTGCCCTACGTGCTGTGCGTCGCCTGGCGCGACTACATCACCTTCCCCATCCGTGTCCTTGTGGTGAGCACCCAAAGCTGCCCCTCTGCAATGCCCCTGGTGCTCTGGGGCGGGGGGCTTTGGGCTGCACCCCCAGGCCAATCTTTGCCCACACTGCCATTCTCACCATCCTCAGAGCCTGCTGTCCCCCGTGGCCTTCGGCTTTGGCTGCGATTACTTCTCCCTCTATGAGGAGCAGGGGGTGGGCATCCAGTGGCACAACCTGGCTGCCAGCCCCGTGCCAGGAGACCCGTACAGCTTTGCTGCAGCCATGGGGCTGCTGCTGCTGGACGCTGTCCTCTATGGCCTGGTCACCTGGTACCTCGAGGGTGTCTTCCCAGGTGAGTGCAGCTCCCCTGACCCCCAGTTGTCTCTCAGCCCCAGCCCCACTCTGCCCCTTCTGCTGCAGGTCAGTACGGGATCCCCAAGCCCTGGAATTTCCCCTTCATGAAGAGCTACTGGTTTGGAGAGTCATCTTCATCTGGGCACTCGCTGTACCACGCTGCACCCCACACTGCACCCCAAGGTGAGTCCCTGCCCCCCTGGAGCTGTGTCGCTGAGGGCAGTGGCCGTGGAGCAGGGCTGGAGCCTCCAGCCCAGGCCTTGCTCCCCAGTGGAGGCCCTGCACCCCATGTCGAGGGGTCCTGCCCCCAGCAAGGGGTTCTGGCTAGGGATGTGACCCCTTGGTGGCTTCCAGTGCTGGTGGAGGAGCCTCCTGCCGAACTCCAGCCCGGCGTCTCCATCCGCAACCTGGTGAAGGTCTATGGCAGCAGAGGCCAAGCAGCAGTCAACGGTCTGAGCCTGGACTTCTACGAGGGGCAGATCACCTCCTTCCTGGGCCACAACGGTGCTGGGAAGACCACCACCATGTGAGCCACAGAGGGGCTGCATGGCCATGGCTGGGGACAGGAGCTGAGCCTGACCCTGTCCCCACCTGGTCCCCACATTGGAGAGGGTACCCTGGTCCCAAGCCCTGATGCTCCTGTGCTCCATGACCCATTTTCCTCACCACTTCCAGGTCCATCCTGACTGGCCTCCTGCCCCCCACCTCGGGCACTGCCTATATCCTGGGCTGGGACATCCGCTCCGATATCGACAGCATCCGCAAATCCATGGGGATGTGTCCCCAGCACAACGTGCTCTTTGACATGTAGGCAGGTGTGGGGAGTGATACAAGCCTGTCCCCCTCAATCCCTGTGCCCCTCACTCTCCCTTTCCCCCTGTCCCCACAGCCTGACAGTGGAGGAGCACATCTGGTTCTACGGGCGGCTGAAGGGGCTCTCGGAGCAGCAGGTGCAGGAGGAGATGGAGCAGCTGCTCCAGGACACGGGGCTGCCACACAAGCGCCGGGAGCAGACCAGGAACCTCTCGGGTGCGTGCGGGGGTCAGGCTGGGTGCCTGTGCGGGGCTGGGTGGCTCCGAGCCTCCCCGACGCTGTCCCTCTGCAGGCGGGATGCAGCGGAAGCTCTCCGTGGCCATCGCCTTTGTGGGCGGCTCCCGGGTTGTCATCCTGGACGAGCCCACGGCCGGCGTCGACCCCTTCTCCCGCCGCAGCATCTGGGAGCTGCTGCTCAAATACCGCAAAGGTCAGGGCTGGGGTCCCCCGCTTCACCCTCTGAGCCCCCCAGCCTGGGGCGAGCAGGGGGATGTGCTGGTGGGGAGAACCTGCAATGGGGGGGTCTGGGGTCAAGCCCGTTCCTGGTCCCCAGGCCGCACCATCATCCTGTCCACCCACTACATGGACGAGGCGGAGCTGCTGGGGGACCGCACCGCCATCATCTCGGAGGGCCGGCTCTGCTGCTGCGGGTCCCCCCTCTTCCTCAAGGCCAGGCTTGGCACCGGCTACCACCTGACCCTGGTGAAGCGGGAGAAGAGCGGGACAGCCGGCAACACCAGCACTGTCCCCGGTGTCACCAAAAAGGTGGGTCCCTCAGCCCTGAAGATCATCCCCCAAAGGGCAGCCAATGTCTCCATCCTGGGTTTTGGGGGGCACCGGGGGCCAGGTCCTGCTGTGGGATGCCAGGCTCCAGCCACCCTTTCCTGCAGGATGGCAGCGACTCAGAGCACAGCAGTGACACGGGCCTGGGCAGCGAACGGGGCAGTGACGCCAGCACCGTGGGTGAGCGTTTTGTCCCCTCACAGTGTCACCCCCAGCTGTTCCCCATACATCCCCCCCTCAGCCAGGGAGGCCGGGGGTGCACAACCCTGCATCTGGCCCCTCTCCTCCTTTCACTGGAGGTGCAGAAGGGGATCTCCATCCCCTCCATGTCCCCTGGGGACCTCAGGCTGGGATGCCGGGCACATGGGGCTGTGGCCAGCTGTGCCAGGCAGCAGCTCCTGCCCCGGGTTTCCAACCCTCCCCATCCTTCCAGATGTGGCCCAGCTGTCAGCGCTGATCCAGAAGCTGGTCCCTGGCTCCCGGCTGGTGGAGGACATCGGGCACGAGGTGCTCTTTGTCCTGCCCTACAGCGGGGCCAGGGATGGGGCCTTTGGGGAGCTGTTCCGCGAGCTGGACGCACACCTGGGGGAACTGGGGATCTCCAGCTACGGCATCTCTGACACCACCCTGGAAGAGGTACCCAGGGGGGCTGTGGTCAAGGGGCTCCCAGGGTGCCTGTGACCAGGAGGTTTCCCTCACTGGGCTGTGGGTGCTGGTGTGTGTTTAATACCAGCCCTCCCACACCCCCAGATCTTCCTGAAGGTGGCCAAGGACACAGCGCTGGACACTGACACCACAGGTAAAACCCCTCAGTCCTGGCTGGAGCTGAGCTCTGGGGTACAGGGGGGACTGGGGAGGTGCTCAGCAGTCCAGAGCAGAGGGGTGGGGTGTCCCCAGCACCTTGTGTGTCCCTTCCAGGGCTGGGGTCCCCGCTGGGAGCACCTGTGGGTGCAGAGAGGTGTCACAGCCTGTGACCTTGGTCCTGCCCTGGCATCTTGTCCTCATTTTGTCAGGCACCATGAAAGGAGCAGTCCCTGGCGAGACGGGGGATGGGGATGTGGCTGATGGAGAGATCGGTAAGGATGGGGGAGGTGGGACCCCTGAGCTGCCGCTGAGTGCTCTCCACCTCCAGCCCCTGGGCAACTGTCCATCTGGGCAACTGTCCATCTGAGCAGGCATCCCTTCAGGCACGTCCCCCTTCAAACAGGGGGATACCCAGGGACCCTCGTGCAGCACAGCTACCTCCCAGTTTTGGGGTGTCCCCAAAGCAAAGGTCTGGGATGAGGATGGATTTGGGGGAGCCCAGCTCTGTGCAGGATGGGATATGAAATCCCAGGGGGCATACCCAGCATATCCTGGAGGGAGAACTGGTGTGAGGACAGCCACAGGAGTCTGGGTGGTCTGTGATGGTTTTGGGCACCAGCTCTGCCCTGGGTGGGTGCTGATCCCCGCGTGACTGTAATCCCTCTCTCCTCTCCTTTACATTGAGCCAAAGGAGCCCGGCGAGGTAGGAGCTGGGGGCTGTTTGGGGGGGCTGGGGGCTCCTGCATGCAGCATCCAGCCCCTGTTCGGGTGGGGGGGAATGCCCCTGCCAGCACCCTGTCCCCCCACGTCCCACCTGCCACGAGCCCCTTGCCAGACCCCTCTCTGCCCCGGCAGCGGAGGAGCCCCGGGAGACGGACCTGCTGCGGGGGGCGGCGGGGCAGGCCTGCGGCAGGGTGAGGGGCTGGGCGCTCACCTGCCGCCAGCTCCGCGCTCTCTTCACCAAGAGGATGCTCCACGCTCGGCGCAGCACCCGCGGCTTCTTCGCGCAGGTGGGGCCGCGGGGAGGGGATGGGGCAGGGCACGGGGCAGGGTGGGGCAGAGCCAACCCGGGGAGAACCCCCCCGGCCTCCTCAGATCATCCTCCCCGCCGTCTTCGTCTGCATCGCGCTGCTCTTCAGCCTCATCGTGCCGCCCTTCGGGAAGTACCCGCCCCTGCAGCTCCAGCCCTGGATGTACGGGCAGCAGTTCACCTTTTTCAGGTGTGTCCCCAGCCCTCTGCCCGCCGTGTCCCTCGTCCCCCAGTGCCACCAGCTCACTCCTGTGTCTCCCGGCAGCAACGACGCCCCGGGAGACCCCGACACAGCCCGGCTGCTGGACGCGCTCCTGGCTGAGCCCGGCTTTGGCACCAAGTGCATGAAGGAAGAGGGGAAGGCGTGAGTGTCCGAGGGACGGGGGCTGGAGGGGGCGCTTGGCCCCCACCTCAGTGCCCACCTGCCCACGGAGCAGCTCTGCCACCTGGTGTGATGCTGTGGGACCCCCAACGTCCCCACGGTGGGTCCCGGTGCCCCTGGCTCACACCAGGCTGGTAATGAGAGTCTCTCTCTCTCTTTCCCTGGGTGCCCAGGACAGGGCTGTGCCCACCAGCTTCCCATCCCGATGGCTTCTCGGCCCCCTCAGCCCCCCCATCCCTGCTGGAAGTGCTGCAGCGTGGGAACTGGACACAGGCCAAGCCATCCCCCCCGTGTCAGTGCAGTGGGCCTGGGGCACACAGGATGCTGCCTGAGTGTCCTGAGGGGGCCGGGGGGCTCCCACCACCCCAGGTAACCCCCAGCCTAGCAGGGGCATCCCCAGGGCTCTGTCACTGCTGGCTGTGGGGGCAGGTGATATTCCAGGGATGCCACAGGACTGAGTGTCCATCCAGCCTTCTGTTCATCCCACAGGTGCAGAGGGGCACAGGGGACATCCTTCAGAACCTGACGGGCAGGAACATCTCTGACTACTTGGTGAAGACCTATCCACAGATCATCCGTCAGGAGTGAGTGCTGGGGCTGGGAACACTGGGGACACTGCAGGGGCACTGTGGGGACACCAAGGGATGTCTGGGGGAAGGGGACACTGATGGGGACATGTGGTTGGGTGGGCAGGTGCTGCCCTAATGTCCCCTTGGGGGGTTTCTCTCTCCCCTGTCTCCCCCCACCTCATTTCTTTCAGGCTGAGGAACAAGAAGTGGGTGAATGAGCAGAGGTGAGCTGGGCAGGGGCTGGGGCCTGGCACAGCTGGGGATGGAGGGAGACAGGAGATCCCTGGTGGGTTGGGGAGAGCCTGAGTGGTCCCTGGGCAGAGCCATCACACAGGTGCCTTCAGCCCTCTGCTGTGTGTCCCTTACTCTGGCATCTGGGCGAGTGGAGGGTGGGGTTTGCACAAGGGTGGTAGTGGGGAATTGGTGGCAGGTTCCATAGAATTGTGGGATTGTAGAATCTCCTGGGGTGGAAGGGACCCACGTGGATCCTCAAGCCCGGTTCCTGGCAGGCTGGCAGTGGGAGTGTCTCCGACAAGTTTGGGAGCCCCGTTTCTCCCGCAGGTACGGCGGCTTCTCCCTGGGCGCCGGCAGCTCCCAGGCCCTGCCGTCGGCAGCCGAGGTGGATCAGGCGGTGCTGGAGCTCCGGGTGCTGCTCAACATCACCCCGGTACAGCTGGACTCAGCCCCTGGCTCAGCTCTGGTGTCCCAGTGCTGGGAGACCCCTCCTCACCCTGTGTTCCTGCACCCAGGGCAGCCCCTCGGATCGGCTCCTGGCCAACCTCAGCCGCTTCATCGAGGGTTTGGATGCCCGCAGGAATATCAAGGTGTGCCCAGGGCTGGGGGTCCCTCAGGGGCGAGAGCTGGGGGGCAGCAGGGATGTGACAGTGGTGTCCCCTCATGGGGTGGAGCAGAAGGACTGAGAGTGGCTGGGGCTGGAGGAGAGCAGGACCCCAGTGGGGGATGCTCCTGGTGGGGCCGGGCGCTGCAGGCACAGCCAGGAGCAGTGCCAGGTTGGGTGGGGGGCTCTGAGCTGCCTGGCCCTCCCCATGCTGCAGGTCTGGTTCAACAACAAGGGCTGGCACGCCATGGTCTCCTTCCTCAACGTGGCCAGCAACGGGCTGCTGCGAGCCCGGCTGCCCCCCGGCACCGACCCCACACGCTTCGGAATCACGGCCACCAACCACCCCCTCAACCTCACCAAGGAGCAGCTCTCCGAGGCCGCCCTGTGAGTGCTGGGGATTGGGGTCCCGCAGCCCCCTCTGGCCCTTGCTGATCTCTCCCCTCCTCGGCAGGATGGCCACCTCTGTGGATGTGCTGGTCTCCATCTGCGTGATCTTCGCCATGTCCTTCATCCCGGCCAGCTTTGTTGTCTTCCTCATTGAGGAGCGGGTCAGCAAGGCCAAGCACCTTCAGTTCGTCAGCGGGATGAAGCCCATCACCTACTGGCTGGGCAACTTCGCCTGGGACATGGTGGGGATGGGGATGGGGACAAGGACAAGTTTCAAGGTGTCTGGTCCCACCCCTGACCCCTTTCCTGGCTTTTCCATCCCCACAGTGCAACTACCTGGTCCCCGCGCTGCTGGTCATCCTCATCTTCCTCTGCTTCCAGCAGGAATCCTACGTGTCCTCGGCCAACCTGCCCTCCCTGGTGCTGCTGCTGCTGCTCTACGGGTGACGGGGCAGCAGAGCCCAGCAGGGGCGAGGGGGTTGTGGGGCTGGGGGCAGCTGGGGTGAGGGGGTTGTGGTGTTTGGGAGGGTGGGTGCTGTCTCAAGCCCCCCAGGTCGGGAGGTACACCTCAGCCAGCCCCTGCCTCTCGCCCCTGCAGATGGTCCATCACCCCCCTGATGTATCCAGCCTCCTTCCTCTTCAGCATCCCCAGCACCGCCTACGTGGCCCTGACCTGCATCAACCTCTTCATCGGCATCAACGGCAGTGTGGCCACCTTTGTGCTGGAGCTGTTTGTGGACAAGGTGAGCCTTGGGATGCCCTGGAACCCCCAACCCTTCCCTGCGGGGCCAGTGCCAGCTCCCCCACCCGTCTCCTTGCTGCCCCATCAGAACCTCAATGACATCAACCGCATCCTGAAGAAGGTTTTCCTCATCTTCCCCCACTTCTGCTTGGGCCGAGGCCTCATTGACATGGTGAAGAACCAGGCAATGGCTGATGCCTTTGAGAGGTTCGGTGAGTCTCTGGGGGTGTCAGGGCTGCTCACCCTCCCCAAAGCCCAGCACAGGGGTCCTCTATTCCTACAGCCCCTCTCGCTGCTTGCAGGGGACAAGCGCTTTGTGTCCCCCCTCTCCTGGGACCTGGCGGGGAAGAACATGTTTGCCATGGCCATCGAGGGCATCGTCTTCTTCCTCTTCACCCTCCTGCTGCAGTACCACCGCTTCTTCCTGCGCCTGGGGTGAGCGCTGGCTGGGGGTGCAGAATCACAGAATCACTAGGTGGGAAGAGACCTTTAAGATCATCGAGTCCAACCCAGCCCTAACACCTCAACTAAACCATGGCCACATCCAATCTTTAAAAACACATTCAGGGGTGTTTTTAGAGGTTACTCCACCACCTCCCCAGATAGATGACTCCAGTACTTTATCACCCTTTCAGTAAAAAACTTTTCCCTAATATCCAACCTAAATTTCCCTTGGCACAGTTTAAGACTGTGTCCTCTCGTTCTGTCAGTTATTGCCTGGAGAAAGAGACCAGCCCCCACCTGACTACAACCACCTTTCAGGTAGTTGTAGAGAGTGATAAGGTCACCTCTGAGTCTCCTTTTCTCCAGGCTAAACAAGCCCAGCTCCCTCAGTCGTTCCTGACAGGGTTTGTGTTCCAAGCCCCCCACCAGCCTTGTTACCCTCCTCTGGACACGCTCAAGCATCTCAACATCCTTCCTAAACTGAGGGGCCCAGAACTGGACACAGTACCCTGGGGGTGCTCAAGGGGGTGGACAGCCCTGGATGTGCCCTTGCTACTGTTTCCACAGGCCACGAGCTCTGGAGCTGCCCTCACTGGGGGATGAGGACGGGGATGTGGCCAGGGAGCGGGCGAGGGTGGGCAGCATCCCCCCGCACGGCTACCTCCTGCTGCTGAAGAACCTGACCAAGGTGGGTGCGTGGAGCTGGACCCTGCTCTGAGCTCCAGCCCACCCAGAACCCCTGGCCCCACTGGCAGTGACAGGAGGAAGCACCCAGTGCCACCTCTCCTCCATGCAGGTGTACAGGCGCAGAAAGGCTCCGGCCGTGGACCGGCTCTGCGTGGCCATCCCCCCCGGGGAGGTGAGGGACAGATGGACAGACAGACAGCTCTGTGGGCAGGGCCAGGGCTGCCAGTGACCCTGCTCTGCCCGCACAGTGCTTTGGCCTCCTGGGGGTGAACGGTGCTGGGAAAACATCCACCTTCAAGATGCTGACGGGGGACACAGAGGTGACCCTGGGAGAGGCCTGGCTGAAGGGGCACAGGTGGGTGAATGCCTCCATGTCTTGGATCTCTCTCCATGCCCCCACAGCACCTATGCCATCATCTCTGTCCCTACCCTGTGCTCTTCCTGGCCCTTTGCCCTGCAGTCTGCTTCATCCTCATCCCTGCAGCTGCTTGTCCCTATTCCCACAGTATCCCTGGCATATGTCCCCATCCCACAGCAGGCTCACCTCTCCCTATCCCATGCTCACCTGTCCCCGTCCTGTGCTCACCTGTCTTCATCCTGCAGTGTGCTCACCGACCTCCAGTCTGTCCACCAGCACATGGGTTACTGCCCCCAGTTTGATGCCATCACGGACCTGCTGACAGGGCGGGAGCACCTGGAGTTCTACAGCCGCCTGCGTGGGGTCCCAGAGGAGGAGACCCCCAGGGTAGGGCCTATACCTGTCCTCCCCAGCCCACGGGGAGCCCCCGGCCTCACCCCCTCTGTCTCTCACAGGTGGCTCAGTGGGGCATCACTGCTCTGGGGCTGGGCCCTCACGCAGACCGGCCGGCGGGCAAGTACAGTGGGGGCAACAAGCGCAAGCTCTCCACGGCCATCGCCCTCCTTGGCTGCCCTCCTGTCGTCTTCCTGGTGAGGGGGGCATTGGGAGGCCCCATGGCAGCACCAGGGTCCTGCCCAGGCTGACCCGGGGTTGGGACCATTGCAGGACGAGCCCACAACGGGGATGGATCCACAAGCCCGGAGGTTCCTGTGGGAGCGCATCCTTGGCGTTATCCGGGACGGCCGGTCTGTGGTGCTCACGTCCCACAGGTGAGTCCCCACCTGGGGCCTGCAGATCCCTCAAAGGGGAGCACCTCTGGAACCCCCTGGACAGGGGTGTCCCTCTGCCCTGGGGGAGCTCACACGTGCCCCCCCAGCATGGAGGAGTGCGAGGCGCTCTGCACCAGGATGGCCATCATGGTCAACGGCCGGTTCCGCTGCCTGGGCAGCGTCCAGCACCTCAAGAACAGGTACCAGGTTGTGGGGCTGAGGGAGTTTCCTGAGAGTGGTGGCCATGGCCAGTCCTCACAGCAGTGTCCCCTCTCCCCACAGGTTTGGGGACGGGTACACAGTGGTGGTGCGGGCGGGGGGGCCTGGCCCAGCGGCGGTGCAGACTCTGCTGCAGCAGCACTTTCCCGGCATTGTGCTGCGGGAGCAGCACGGGGGGCTGCTGCAGTACCACCTGCCTGCCCGTGTCACCTCCCTGGCCACTGTCTTCAGCCTTCTGGCCGCCAACCGTGGCCCCTGCCACATAGAGGACTACTCCGTGTCCCAGACCACACTGGACCAGGTGACAGGGGAGGCAGGTGTGAGGGCGTGGTGGCCCTGTCCCATGGTGCTGTCTCTCATCATGCTGTTCCTGCAGGTCTTCGTGCACTTTGCCCAGGAGCAGAGTGATGGGGACGCCGGGGAGGTCACAGCCCCAGGACAGGATGCGGCCCCCAGCCCCGGGAGGAGGCTGAGCACGTTCCTGGAGGACGACAGCTACCAGGAGAGTGCTGTCTGAATGGGCCATGGTGTCCCATGGACCCCCACAGACCCCTCCTTGGTTGTGACCACAGCACAAGGCAGGGGCACAGGGCTTTGGGGTACTGCAGACCCCCAGAGCTGCGCAGAAGAGGCCTGGGCACATCCTGCCCACTGGCAGTGTCACCATCCCAGGGGATAGTGAGTGCTGGGGAGGGTCAGAGCGCCAGGACCGGGCTGGCCCCGGCTCCCTGCGGTGGGGTTGATGCCCTGCGGGGGGGCTGAGCTGGATGGGGGGGTCTGGGGCTGGCCTTGGGACCCCGCTGCTCCCCACCGGACCCGAGCTTGCTGTAACAGAACAATTCAATAAAAAACCATGGTACTGCTGGAGGGCTCGATTGCCCTCCCCACAACGCGACTGCAGTGAGGGACAGGGTGGGGACACAGCGGGACAGGGGCAGCAGAGTGACCCTGACCCAGGCAAGGGGAACATCAACCCTGTGATGAATGAGGCGTCTGGGGCTCCCCCGACCTCGCGGGGGGCTGGAACACCCCGTGCCGCGTCTCGGGAGGAAAAAAAGGGTCGTCCCGGGGAGGGGCTTTGAGACCATGAGGAGAAAAAAATATGGAACGCTTCACGAATTTGCGTGTCATCCTTGCGCAGGGGCCATGCTAATCTTCTCTGTATCGTTCCAATTTTAGTATATGTGCTGCCGAAGCGAGCACGAACTGGGTGGTACCCGTAGCAGTATTTAAACCCTCAGCAATTGACAATTTTCATGTTAGTGCGAGTGCACCTTTCCAGATTTCCACCTTTTTCTCCACACGATCACTCTCCCAGGCGAATCGCGCTGTTTTGATATTCTACATCTTCCTCTTTATTGAATTTTTTTTGCCTTTTCTCGGCAGAACGCCCGCCCGGAGTTGCCGGCTCCTCGCGGTGCATGGCGGGATGCTCTATATTTGCATGGAGGCGGGGCAGGGCCGGAGCGTGTCCTCCACTGTCCCGTCGTGCCCCGGGCGCGCGTGCGCGCGCACGCGCGTGAGCCGCCGTAGCCGGCGGAGGAAAATGGCGGCGGAGCGCTGAGGGACGGGACGGGACTGCGCCGGGACAGCTGAGCCGCTCGCCGCCCCCGGGCCGCGCCGCACCGCTCCGCCCCGCCGAGGGTCCCCCATGGCCACGGGGGCATCCCGGCAGCCGCGTCCCTGTTGTATCTGCTCCGGCCGCGCAGCTCCCGGGCCCCGCTGAGTGCCCAGGCCTGACCCGTTGGGCCTGACCCGTCGCCGCCCCGAGGCGTCTGCGCCGGGCAGGGGCCGGGGAGGGGGACGGAGGCAGTGCCGGCCCGGCCCCAGCCCGGCCCGCGGAGGAGCACCAGCCTTTTCGGGCCCAGCCCTTACCAGCCCCGCCGTCAGGATGTCCGAGAACCAGCCGAACGCCAACAACCACCACCCGGCCAACAACGCCGGGGCAGCCGGCGGCAACAACCGGGGCGTCCGCAACCCCAACCTCAACCAGAACCCGCTGATCAACGTGCGCGACCGCCTCTTCCACGCGCTGTTCTTCAAGATGGCAGTGACCTACGCGCGCCTCTTCCCTCCCTCCTTCCGCCGCGTCTTCGAGTTCTTCGTTCTTCTCAAGGTGAGGGGCAGCTCCTCCTGCCAGCCCGCGGCCGGGCTGGGGGCAGGAATTTCATTAGGAACACAAAAAGTCGTGCCTCCGCCAGACGTAGCGGGCTGTGTTTGGACCATGCTGTCCCCGGAGCTCCCGTGGGCCCCTCCTGTGAGGGAGACATCAGTCTCCATGGTGGTCCCGGTGTTCCCTGCACTCTGGAGCTCTTCCAGATCTGTAAATTAAAAAGAAATTGCTGAGCCACCTTGCTGGGTAGCCAGGCTGGCGCTAGGCAGGAGAAGTTTCAGTTTCTGTTCCCTAGCAATCTCACTTTTTGGATACATTTCCCACATGATCTGTTGGAGTTTTGCTGGAGTCTTGTCTTTTCTGGAAGCAGTTAAGGCACAGCCCCGTTTCTTTCAGCAGTGCCAGGAAAGTGTCACTGTGCTCTGGGGTGACCCCACCTGCCTGCTGGGTGATGGGGACCCTCCCAGAGGGGCCTGTCAGTGTCCAGGGGTGACAGCCTCTAGGTAAAATCCTGCTCCACGGCTTCCAGGATGGGAAATTAGAGAGAGGGGAGGGGCTTTGTTTGCCAGGCAACAGCA
The DNA here is from genome assembly GCA_013397395.1 of Sinosuthora webbiana. Lineage (NCBI taxonomy): Eukaryota > Metazoa > Chordata > Aves > Passeriformes > Sylviidae > Sinosuthora > Sinosuthora webbiana. The sequence continues at coordinate 152,371 of VXBN01011427.1, forward strand.
GCACACTCCACTAGGTTTCTACAATTCAGCAAGAAAACATTCGGCACAGCTTGTCTCGTGCTGCACAGATATGTTTTCTACCCTCTCAGGAGACGTTTGGGCTTTTCACATCCCATTTCCCTCTCCCGGTTGTACGTCTGTATCCTGGCAAACTGGCTGGGACAAGGGACAGTGCTAACGGTGCAGTGGTCAGGCAGAGTGGCTGGGAGCAGTTTGTGTTGCTTCTGCCTCTGGTCACAGCTCCTCCCAGGGAAGTAAAAACTTCCTCAGGGCTCCGTGGAGAGCAGGCTGCAGGGTCAGGGGTCAGCAGCCTGCTCCCAGCTCTCCTCCAGCTGCTGGCAGGAGGGAAGTGAGACCCCACATTTCCATCCCGAAATTACCCCTGGCTCTTCTTTGGCTTCTGCAAGCAGGGAGGTGGCTCTGCTTTATCTTCCCTCACATCTCTCTGTGCAGCTCCTCTGCAGAGTGATGTTTACCAGGCTGTTTGTTTGTCACAAATAGGTCAGGACGGCGGGGCTGGTGAGGGCAGAGCTGGGGAGGGAGGCCTGAGCCCAGCAGTGCCACTCGCTGTGCCAGCTGTGCTCAGAGCTCTGAACTTTGGACATCTCTCTTCACTCCAGGGAACAAGTTCTTTTAGTCCACCCAGCTTTGCTGTGGTTTACGGCTGTTCCTGTGATGGAGGCAGGGTAGGGAGCTGTGGTGTTCTGTGCACTTGGCCTCGGGAGCCAGCTCAACCTCCCTGAGGCAGGACCTGTTCTTTGGGACAACGGATCTGCTCTGGGTTTGGGTCATCCTGCCCAGGGGTGGGTTGGCTTTGCTTAGAGTTTGCTTTATTCTGTTTTTACAAAACTGGACAGGCTTCTCTAGGTTTCAGCAGGAAACTCTTTGTGCTGAAGAGGGAAGGGTTGGAGGGCACGGACGTGTTTCCATTTCCTTCAGTGTGCCTTGTGGCCTCATCCCACACTGGTGCTGTGTGTGGTCAGTTTTGGGGGTGCTGTTGGATGCAGGACCTGTGCTTTCAGAAGGCTGTCACTGTCACCTCTCACGAGCAGGAGCAGGAGCAGCTGGTTCCTGATGCCTTTGCTGGAACTGCCTGATGTGTTCCCTGCTGGAACTGCCAAGGTCTTGCTGCTGCGTTGTCGCTGCAGAGAAGCATCAAAACTCTTGTCCACTTGCCAGTCCACTCACCCAAATTATTCACGGGCAGAGAAGAGCTGGTGATAACTAGGGGGTTCTGACAGTCTCTGCCTTGTCTCCTGCCCTTTAGGCTCTCTTTGTGCTCTTCATCCTGGCCTACATCCACATCGCCTTCTCCCGCTCTCCCATCAACTGCCTGGAGCACGTGCGGGATAAGTGGCCCCGCGACGGGATCCTGCGGGTGGAAATCCAGCGCAACTCCAGCCGGGCCCCCATCTTCCTGCAGTTCTGCGGGGTCGAGAAGTTCCCGGGAATGGTGGTTGAGTCCACAGCTGAGGAAGAGGAGGAGGAAGAGGAAGAAATGACTGTGGATATGTTTGAAAACAGCTCCATCAAGGTAAGGACATGCTGGGGAGAAGTCTTGGTTGGAAGTGAAGTGTCTGTGTGATCCATTGGTCTCCTGGAAACAAAGCCTGTTCCTTGGCTGCTCCTGAGTCCCCACGTTGGCCTCTGATGGTTTAACACAGAAAGGAAATCCAGAGAAAATGTCCTTTTGGGGGCGGGAGGCCTTTGTGTGGATAGAGAGGGCATGGCAGGTGAGAGGTGAAGAGGCTGCTGATGTGGCTTTCCCTGCTGTGGTTTTCCAACAGTTTGAGCTGGATATCGAGCCCAAGGTGTTCCTCAAGCCATCCCGGGTGAGCAGCACTGAGCTGCCCCACAACGACAGCCAGGAGTTCTCGTTTAGTGACACAGCCACTAAAGGTATGCAGCCTCTGCGGGAGACTGTGTCCGAGTTTGAGATGCTAGCCCGAGCAGGTAATCACACCTTCACTGCTACCTGTGCTCCTCCTTCCTCCCGTCATCATCCTCCCCACACATCCTGTCCTGGCTCCCTGGGGCACCTGCACAGTGACCTTAAATGTCTTCCTGATGTGTTTTACCTGGGGATAGTCCTGTCAGTACTAACAGCAGACCCACAGCAAGCTCTGCCCTAGGGTTGGGGGAGGGTGGGTTAGAAACTTTGCCAGGCCAAGAGGCTTGAGATCAACCACAGGTGAACAAAGGCTCTTAGCCTGGCAGGTTCCTGTGGTGATCAGTGTCAGGTATCTCAGATAAGCCTGAAACCCATTTTGGTCCATTCACTGTCCCCTGCAATCCACAGAGATATCCTGACAGCAGCATTCCTTCTAGCATGAGCACGGTTTGGGCTGTGTTCTGGGTGCTGAGCCAACACCAGCACTTGGAGCAGCCAATTTGCTACAATTAGTTAATCCTGCAAGCCACCCAGCGGGTTTTGGTGGATTGCGATACAGCACTGCTGTTCCACTCGGATGTTCCCTGGCCTTATCCCACCCTTTTCCTGCCTGACCTAAGCTGCTCAGGCCTTGTAAACTCCAGAGGGAGATTTAGTAGCTTTGTATTACTTAAAATGGAGTTTCAGTGTGGAAAGACTTCTGTTTCTAATGGTTAAGGTAGGAAATCTACTAAGGAATATTTATCTTAAAATGGAGATCTGGACTTGGATTCTTTGGGTTTTTTTCCACAAAATTTGCAAGAAGTTGGCCCCTTTCACCACACTGTTGTCCCTGTGAAGGCTGGAATTCTTTGCTCTGCAGACACACTGGGGTTATGGCTGTGGAGGGGGATGAGACTGGACACTGTCCTGTTCCTTGGTCTTGCAGTGGATTTGCTTGATGCTCATCCAGAGCTCATTAGCCCTGAATTAAAGGTCATTATGACCAGAGAGCAGTAAATGTTTTTGGTGCAGGACCTTTATTGCTGGTGCCCTGGTTCTGAGAAGAGTCACGTTGTGCTGGGCTGGGGCACTGGTGGGAAGTCCCTTGTTTTGCTGAATGCCTGGTTGGAAACAATCCAGAAAAGGAGAGGAAGAGAACAGGCTGTTTCCCAGATTAGTTACAAAATTCGCATCTTTAACTCAATCCCAAATACCTGATTTCATTGTTTTTTCCAGGTTTTCTGTCTTCTCGGTGCACAGAATTTTGTTTAGTCAGAATATTTTACCATGAAAAAATATTTTATTATACAAAGGAAGTAATTGTTGATATTTAAACCCTTGATTTCCTTTTGAGCTTAAAACTGTTTATAATGGAAACAAAAGACAAACGCAACAGCCCAGCCTGTGTTTGCTGCCCAGTAACGGGATCAGGGGATCTCTGTCAGTGCTGGGTCAGGTGTGTCTCTCTTCACTTCTTGTGTCCCTTTAACTGTCACTGTGGTGCTGAGAGCTGCCTGACAGCTGCCTCCCCCCTCCTGGAGAGACACCCTGGCAGTCTGAAAGAGCAGGGATTAAATTGCTTGGCTCTGGCTTAGCGGGAGGTTTTGTCCTTTCAGAGATGATGTAGCAAAAAAGCATCTCTTCAGAACCTTTCTTGGAAAAAAGAAAAAACTAAACTGGGGAAACTTCAGGCACCACCAGTTTTTGGGAAAGCTGTAATTGCTGCTGCCTTCAGTTCTGACATGTAATTGCAGCAGTGACCTCAGTCCCCTGGGAAGTGCAGGGCTCTTGCCTCTGGAGCTTTTACTTGGTGTTCAGCAGGTGTAAAGTGGATTTTCCTGCTGGTTCCCAAACAACATGGGAAGCAGAAATTGAACAGAGCAAGAACAAGTGGCTCTGGGCTTGCCAGGCAAAGATGTGGGCAGGTTCTGTGCAGAGCTTGGAACTGCTGCCCTGAAGCTTTCCCAGAAGTCCCACATTAAGGGCTAATGTTAAGGGAATGGACTGTAATTCCAAAGAGTTTGTATTGATTTATGTTTAATTAGTTGAGGGAAGCCTGGAGCCTATGTTTACAACCAGTTCCCTTTTCAAGAACATGATGGGAGGGAGGGAACCCAGAGGGGCTGTTTCTTCGTGCTGGCTGTTTGCAGATGTGGGTGTTGAGTCTCCCTGTGTCTCTCTCCCAGTGTGGCCACAGGAAGAGTACATCGTGGAATACTCTCTGGAATACGGCTTCCTGCGCCTGTCCCAGAGCACGCGGCAGCGCCTCAGCATCCCCGTCATGGTGGTCACCCTGGGTGAGTGGGAGGCAGCCCAGGCAGGGCAGGGGGCTCAGGGGTGGGTACCTGTGCTGCAGAGACCTCCACACCATCTCTGGGAACTCCTCCTGAAGCTCGTTGTGCTCACTTCCCACGCAGGAGAGCTGCTGTGTGCAGCCTTGTCTGCCTTTAGTAGGTCACAGCTTTTCAGGAGGAGCTCTCTGAAATGGTGGAGCCTGGTTCAGTGAGCCCTGATGTCATGCCCAGCACAGTTTTCCGACATAGAGCAGAGGAGAGCTCTCTCCCTGGCTGAAGCTCTGGGCTCAGTGTGGAGTAGCAGGGTTAGAGCATAGTGGCCAGAGCTACCATGCAGATGCTGGGGATGGTGCTCACAGATCTGTCACACTGTGTGTGCTGCTGTGCCCCTGTGAACTCCAGCAGGTCATTTCCCTGGACAGTGTTCTCTTCTCCTGGTATTTGCTCTTTTAAAACCTGTCCAAGTCAGGAACACAGCCTCAAATCTTTTTGTGCCTGTGAACCTCTGTATCTGTTAGTGCAGCAATCAGAGGAGCTTGTCACTTCCTCCTACTCAAGCTGAAGCAGAGCTGGATGGGGGTTAAACATCTTTTTGTGCAGTAGCAGGCAGTCAGGGTGAGCCCTGGAGATAGGCTAAGCCTGGAGGGCAAATTCCCTTTGTGTCTGTGCCAGCACAGAGTGTGACATCCCTGAGAATCCTTAAGGCCGACTGCCATTTTCACTTTAGTGTGGCTGGATCTATCAGGGAGTGAGGTTTTCCCTCCCAGTTCTCCCAAGTTTGGTTTCACTGCCCCAGGTCCACATGCAGATGCAGCTCTGCTGGCACAAGTGTCCCTCACCTTGTGCCTTTGTGGCTCCAGGTGTGAACAGCATGAAAGGGTTTTTCTGTTCTCTCTAGATCCTACCAGGGATCAGTGCTTTGGGGACAGGTTCAGCCGCCTGCTGCTGGACGAGTTCCTGGGCTACGATGACATCCTGATGTCGAGTGTCAAAGCTTTAGCTGAAAACGAGGAGAACAAAGGTAAGGCCTGGAGGAGTCTCAGCAGCAGCTGCTTGGAGCAGTGGGTGTTTGTTCTGTGCTTGCCTGACTATCATCTTCTGACTATTGATTAATCTGTAATGCAGGGAGCAGCTCCCTGTGTTACTGTCAAGGACAAAATGAGGGAGGCAGGAGGGGAGAGGTGTCTGGAAACGTGATTTCCTTCCGCCTCACTGCCCTGCATGACAATGAGTGCTGTCCTGAGGATTTGCTCCAAATCCTGTTTCTTTAGCAGGCACTGGAGCTTGGTTCTTGTCTGTGGCTTAATCACACTGAGCTTGTGTTTGTGCTTTTCCTCCAGGTTTCCTTCGAAACGTGGTGTCTGGGGAGCATTATCGCTTTGTCAGCATGTGGATGGCCAGGACGTCCTACCTGGCAGCCTTCGTCATCATGGTCATCTTTGTAAGTCACTGTGAGCTGGGCAGTGCCTGGACTCAGCCTGGTGCTGGGCAGGGAGTGGTTGGTGTTACAGCAGAGCTCTCATCTGCTTTTAAAGTGTAGTTGGTGGAGGATGGGGCATGTTTTTGTTTGGGGTTTGTTTTTTTTTATAGTTCCTGAAGTCCACCAGTGAAATTAACAGAAGACATGAACTAAAATGCAGTGTTGTTTTTGCTGTCAAAAGGAAGCTGCTGTTAAGTTCTAAGTGTCCTTAAAACACTCCAGCTGTCAGTACAGGATGCAGACATTTGTCCTCTGAGACTTTTAAGAACAGCCCAGACTGATTTGCCAGGAGTGATCAAGATAAACCGAGTGCTGATGTGTGAGACAAGGTGTTCTCAGATACACATCAGACAAGATCCCAAGCCATAACTACCCCGTGTTTATTGTCTTGGGTGGGTGTGGGTGACTGTCTCTTTGTGTGTGGCTGTCCCACCCATGGGGCAGGTCTGTGCACAGTCACACTGTGGGCACTGACGAGGAACTGAGTGCAGGGAGGTGCTGGAAGCTGCGGGAGGAGCGGGATGGAGGACAGGAGAATCCCTGCTCCCAGCTCTGTGGGTTGGTCTGGCCCCAGCGCAAACATTCGGGATTGGTCCCTTTACAAACAAATCCCTTACTGTCTGTTCCTCTGCAGCAGCACAGAGATTAATTGCTGTTTTTGAAGCTCTAATTACTCTTTGGGAAATGGCTCTGCACAGCTCCTGCTAATGAATGTGGGATGTGCAAGCCCAGGCTCGCCCAGGCCTCTGCCGCACTGCGATTCCAAGCGACTCCCTGCACCCGTGGGGCTCTAATCTGCCTCCCCTTCTCTGTCCTGTTCCAGACTCTCTCTGTCTCGATGCTGCTGCGCTACTCACACCATCAGATCTTTGTCTTCATTGGTAAGGACTGGCTGAGGGGTTTGGGTCGTGCTGGGCACTGTGCCTGCTCCAGCACAGGGTGTTGTGGAGTCACAGCAGGTTTGGGTTGGAAGGACCTTGAGGATCATTAGTTCCAATTTAGAAGGGTCCTACCTGTAGCTGCACAGGGAATACATGCTCCTGGCTCCCAGTCACTGCACTTGCCAGAGCTGTTCTCTGTCCTGAGAAGTGTTGGCTGGGGAAAGACGATGTGGCTGCACTGAGCAGGCAGAACTGTGGGGTGGAGGTTTCTGTGGCCCTCCATCCTCTCCGTGCCTCAGTGTGTTTTCCCTCTTGCAGTTGACCTGTTACAGATGCTGGAGATGAACATGACCATTGCGTTCCCTGCTGCTCCACTCCTCACTGTCATCCTGGCTCTGGTCGGTAAGGACTTGCCTCACTGCTTGTGTCTGCAGCACATCCCTCTGGGATCTGTGGGAAGTCTAATTCCCTGTTCCAAGCTGGCTGCGGCAGGTGGTTACTGTGGCTGCTTGTCACAAGGCTGAAGGCTCTGGAATTTGATGGCGCAGTGAGCTCCATTGTCCTTCTGGGTCCCCTGGAAAAGCAGCAGTTTGTTGGGAAATCCCAGAATCCAAAGCTGTGTCTGTCCCTGGAGACTGTGTCGTTGCAGACTGGCAATCTGTGGCCATGTTGCATTTGTACAGTTTTAATTTAAAAAGCAGCAAAACCTCTGGAAATCTGTGCTCTGGAATGCAGATCCACGGGACGTGGCAGGCAGAACATTCTTGGCTGTAGCTGCTGCCATAAGCAGAGCCCAGTTACCTGCCCTGGGCAGGTGCAGTTACAGTCCTGCTCTGAGGTGGCAGAGGACCTCTTCCCATGCCCTGCCACGTTCTGATGTCCCCTCTGTCACCAGGTATGGAGGCCATAATGTCTGAATTCTTCAATGACACCACAACTGCATTCTACATCATCCTCATCGTGTGGTTGGCGGACCAGTACGACGCGATCTGCTGCCACACCAACACCAGCAAGAGGCACTGGCTCAGGTAAGGGCTGGCTGTGGCCACATTGCCTCTGCCTGTCCTCNTGTACAGTTTTAATTTAAAAAGCAGCAAAACCTCTGGAAATCTGTGCTCTGGAATGCAGATCCACGGGACGTGGCAGGCAGAACATTCTTGGCTGTAGCTGCTGCCATAAGCAGAGCCAGTTACCTCCCCTGGGCAGGTGCAGTCACAGCCCTGCTCTGAGGTGACAGAGGACCCCTTCCCATGCCCTGCCACATTCTGATGTCCCCTCTGTCACTAGGTATGGAGGCCATAATGTCTGAATTCTTCAATGACACCACAACTGCATTCTACATCATCCTCATCGTGTGGTTGGCGGACCAGTACGACGCGATCTGCTGCCACACCAACACCAGCAAGAGGCACTGGCTCAGGTAAGGGCTGGCTGTGGCCACATTGCCTCTGCCTGTCCTCTCCCAGCTGCTCTGAGTCCTTCCCAGCACCCCCAGGCACAACAGCCTCCATTCCTAAGGGTATTATTTGTGGAGCTGCTTGGGAGCTGCCCCACATGTCACAGGGTCCATCCAAAGTGCAATTTCTCCACTTTGGGTTTGGGCCTGGGTCTTGGAATCACCTGGGAATCACCCCAGCCTCTTGCTTTGTCCTGTTCATAGACAGGCAGCTCTAATTATCTGTTAATGAGTCTGTGTCACACCATGTGAAATGCCCCAGCTCAGGCTGGTGTTGGGAGGAGAAGGAAGTTCACATTTTTCCTGATTTTTCTTGCCTTCTTGTCCAGATTCTTCTACTTGTACCACTTTGCCTTCTATGCCTACCACTACCGCTTCAACGGGCAGTACAGCAGCCTGGCACTTGTCACCTCCTGGCTCTTCATCCAGGTGAGTCCCTGCAGGGCTGCTGCACCTTGGGGGCCTTTGTCATACTTCCTCTCAAGCTGGGTTGGAGGAGGGATCCTTATTTCTGTAAGAGATGGAATTAAGCCTGGTTTGGAAATGGAGCAGCAGAATGAGGCTGTGGAAGAGGGGATGTTTGGATTGCTGCCTCCAGTCCAGCCATGGGACTGACAATAACCAAATGGGTGTTGGAAAGGATTTCTGTCCTGTACTTCTGGAATATATCCTGGGGAGGGTCTGCCTTTCAGAGGAGCTGTTCAAGTCTGCAATGAGCTGTTTAAGTGTGTCCCATGAGCTGGTGGGACCAGCTCCAAGCTGTTGTCTGATACCTTGGATCAAGCATACCTGTTGGGTGTCTTTGGTTGTTGACCTGCTGCAGGGTGGGGACAGGGAACAGAGGATGGGCCAGAGGAGTGCTGTCATCCCTTTTTTCCCAGTCTTTGAAAGTGAAGAGGGGCTGTACTCTGTTGCCTGTCTTCAGAGAGAAACTGTAAAGCAGCTTGGAGTAGTCATAGTGGAAGGGATAAATCTTTCCAAACTTGCTGCTGACCTTCTGGGTGTCAGAGCAGCTGGATTCCTCAGGAGCAGTTTGGTTTTCTCGGGATGTGGTGGCCTGTGACCCAGGGTGACGCCTTTCCCTTTCCTCCACCAGCACTCGATGATTTACTTCTTCCACCACTACGAGCTGCCAGCCATCCTGCAGCAGATCCGGATCCAGGAGATGCTGCTGCAGAACCAGCAGGTCGGGCAGGGCACCCAGACCACGCTGCAGGACAACCTCAACAACAACACCACAGCTGCCCCAGTCGAGGCCGGGGGCCGCCGAGCCCCGCTGGCCACCGGGCCCCCCGGGGAGGGCAGCGGCCCGGCCGCCCTGAGCCCCGGCGACGCCTCCAGCGTCATCGCCGCCGCCGCCGCCTCCGTGGGCAGTGACCTGAACTGGGTGGCCGAGACGGCTGCCATCGTGACAGAGGCCTCGTTCCTGTCTGACCTGAGCACCAGCCTCCTGGAGCCCACCGTGGTGCACGAAGCCGTGGCCAACGGGACCCCTCAGGAGGCGGCCACCGCCTCGGGGTTGGTCGCCCGCATCAGGGTCAGCAGCGACCACCCGGAGACGGCCGTGGGCTCCATCACCATCGAGGTCACCTCAACGTCCGTGGTGGCTGCAGCAGATGCTCCCCCCGCTGCTGGGGCTGCACCCCTTGCCCCTCTGCAGGAGGGGGCAGTCCCCAGCCCCACCCTTCCCAAGCAGACTGAGGCTCTCGAGGGCTCCGACAGCCGAGCAAAACCCAGTGGCAAAAACTGCACGGGCAGCAGCAGCATGGCAGAGCCCCTGCCAGCCTCGAGGGGGGACAGTGACCAGGACAGAGGTTTGGAGGACCGGGGCGAGAGCAGCCCCTGCCCAGCACCAGCAGAGAGAACGCCCAACTCAGAGCCAAGCTCCAGGAACCTGTCCTGAGCCCCATTGCTGTCACTCTGGACTGCTGGGAAGGCATTTGGATTTTGTTTGTTACTGTTTCTCACTTCACCATCATCCTTAACCCATGGATCCCTCTGAGCAGAGCTGGAGCAGCTGAGACAGAGCAGGGCTGCAATGACCTCCCTCCCCTAGGAAAGGCACGGGGGGCTGTGGGAAGGATGGTGGGGTTTGGTCCCCTGGCCCACATGGCTCCAGGACTCCTCTGAGGTCACAGGTGAGCCAGCCACCTGTTCCCACCCTGCCCCACTCGTTCCCTGCCTTTTCCTTGTCCCCAGCTTTGCCCCTGCAGCTGTATTTGCAGTCTAGGTGCTGATCCCAGGTGGGAGCTGACCTGGGACAGGCCACAGGCATGGCAGCTTTGTGTACAGAGTAGGAGTGCATAGAACAGGCAGAGAGTGTCCAGCCCCTGTGGGAGAGCCACAGAGGCAAATCCTGGTCACCTTTCCTGCTCTTGAGGAGAGGAGGAGCTTTTACCTTCCCCAGGCACAAAGTCTGCCCAGGCCAGGGCACAACCAAAGCAGAAAGCTGCAGTTCAGCCCCCTTTTTTCTGTCCTTAAACTTCCCTTGGTGGGTGGGTTGGGAGGTGGAAGGTGCTGTGTCCAGGTGGGAGGTGCCATCCCAGGAGCCAAGAGTGATGCTTGGAGTGCTGCAGTGGGTATCTGGAGAGGTGTGGGGCAAGGGCAGCAGCTCTGTCCTGCACAGCTCTGCTCTGGGTGAGGCAGCTGCTTTCCAGTGCCTTGTCCCTCCCATGGGACACGTCTGTGTTTAGGATCAGCCCCATCCCAGAGGAGAAAGTGTCTTCTCATTGCCTGGAGTGTTGCATGAGGTGGTTTAGCATAAAACCAAAATACTAAAGCCAAGACATTTCAGCTGGTTTTCCCATGTTTTCCTGGCAGTGGAGGTGAGGCTGGCAGAGCTTGACCCCTCTGCCAAGAGGCTGAGCTGGGGGGCTGCCTGTGGACCCCTGCAGAGGGGCCAGATCCATGCCAGGATGTCCTGGAAGGTGGGTTTGTGCAGGGAGGTAGAACAGTTTGTGCAGTGAGGCAGGATGAGGGGCCTGGAGAACCATGGTGGGACAGGGCAGGGACATGTGGGCACCCAGCTCTTGGGGACAGCTGGGTCCCTGCACAGATGTCCCCGAGTTCAGTGTTGTCCGCCTATGGCTGAGCAGTGTCTGGAGTCCATCCCTCTTGGAGGGCTCCGTGCGTTTCAGTGTTACCTTGTCAACACGGGGGGGCTCAGAGCCCCCTCTTCACCCCTCTGCCTTTCCCACCTGGGTGCTCCCTTTTTGTTTTTCCTTTTTACCTGGAGCAGCCGTGGTGCTGTTCCCGGGCAGGGGGGACCCTGCTGTGACCAGCAGGTCAAATCTTGCTGCTGCCAGCACTCCTGAGAAAGGGGCCTTGTGGCCAACTGGTTCCCAGCCTCTGGAGTGCCAGGAATGACCACAGGCTTTTCAGAGGAGTGGGTGGGAGGGGAAGGGGGGACACCAAACCAAATGATTCGATGAATGAAGAGTAGAGTTCATTCTATTTAATTAATGTACAAAATGTGTTTGTATATAATAATAAATATTATCTCTTAACAGCTCCTGCAGCACTGCCCCATGCCCTGCCCACGGCTGTGCTGGGCTGACGTGTGGGAGTCCTGGGGGCAGGGATGCAGTGAGGTGAATGCTCAGTCCTGGGGGTGTCTCCTCCTGCCGTCCTGGGGTGTCACCATCTGTCCCCTTGCGGTGTGCAGGGGCGGTGGCAGGGCAGAGGGCTGAGCACCAACCCTGTCCCGGCCGTGCTCGGTGGTGCTGGGCAGCCTCTGTGCCAGGAGAGGGGCTGCAGGGCTCCGGCTCCTTCCACAGCCGCCCGTAGTGGGATGGGGAGCTCCTCCTTATCCTCGGGGCGGGCAGAGCCCTGAGCCGCAGCCTGTCCCGCTCCCCGTGCAGCGTCTCCGCCCCTCACCCTCCTCCCGAGGAAGGCTCCGGTTCTGCTTTGCGGTGGCTCTGGGATCAGCCCGGGTTTGCCGCCCTGGAGCTGCATCTCCAGAGGGAGGTTCCGGTCTCGGCCTGTCCTGCCCCATCCATGTGGGAGCTTCCTCTGCCTCCTCCTCCTAATCATGGCCATCCTGTGGTGGGGCTGAGCTGGACCTACGGAGGAAGGAGGGAAAGGGGAAGGGTTACTCTCAGCCAGCCCTGGCTGCATTTGGGGAAGAGGAAAAGCAGACTTCGTCTTCTTTTGCCGTCTTTATTTATGTGGTGTAAAAACAGAGCGGGGGCGTGGGGCTGAGCTTTGTCCAGGCACCGTGGGGACCTCTCACCCCAAGAAGAACCTCCTGGCCCTTCAAACCCCCACTGCCAGCAGAAGGGATGGAGAGAAGAGACAAAGGCCCCAGAGGTGGGGCAGCCCCAGGACATCCCCCCCTACCTTTTTTCCTTCCTCTCTGAGCCGGAGGAGCGGGTGCCCCGCCCTGCCCTGCCCCATCCCGGTGGAGCAGCTTGTCCTGGGATGTTTTGGGGGGTCCCTGCCCTCCACCTCACCTCTCCTCCCGGGCTTCCTCGGTGGCCAGTGGGGCGGGCAGTGGCCGGCCGCCTTTGGTGGTGCCCAGCACGGACACCAGCTCGCTCTTCCTCAGCAGCGCCGCGCGCAGCTGGTCCCGCATCTCCTGGATCTTCTCCTCCAGCTCCCGGAGCTCGTTCTCACCGGCTGCTCTGTCCAGGGGCTGCGGCGGCCGCCCGTTCCCGGGGTGCCGCGGGGACCCCTCAGCCTCGGGGCGGGCTTTGTCCAGCTGGAAGCGCACCCGCCGCGCCTCCTTCCGCACGGCGCTCCAGGGCTGTGCTGCTGCCGGTGCCGACCTCGGCTGGGGCTCGCACCTGCGTGGGGAGGGCTGAATTGGGATCTGCCTGCTGTGGGGTCCCTCTGCAGCCCCCCAGAACTCCGGCTGTCCACAGGGAGGAGGAGGAGGAGGGCAGGGCAGGCTCCCAGTCCCAGCTGTGTACCTCTGCTCCAACTTCAGCTGCTGGCTCTTCCGCTCCTCCGTGCCCATATTCAGAGCTCGATGGATTTTCTGTGGGTAACATGGCAAGAGTGAGTTGGGAGGTGATGGTCTGGAGGTTAACAGGCTGGGGATTAATTGGAGGGTGATGGTCTGGAGGTGATGGTTCAGGGGTTAAACGAGGGTTGGTGGTCCAGGGCTGGAGAAGGGCGGAGGTGGTACATTTTAAGAGGGATCAGTGACATGGGGTTAGGGGTCTTTGGGGCACTTCTGGGGTGTGAGCCCCTTCTCCTGACCCCACCTGGCTCGTGTGCAGCCAGTAGTTGAATTTCTTCTTGCGCCGGATGCGGGGCAGGACAAGGCGGTAGAAGATGTGCTCGCCCAGCGAGGTGAGGAGGGAGCCGCTCAGCCCGATGCACAGCAGCACGAACAGCCCCGAGAAGTGGTAGATGCCCATCTGCAGGGTCTGTGGAGAGCAGGGGCTGTGAGCTGGGCTGCAGGGGATATCAGACCCCAGAGGCCCCCCCAAGCCGAGGGGCCGACGCACCTCAGTGACTGCGAAGACGCGTTTGCCGCAGGGCACCATCTTGTACCACTTGTCGTGCAGGAGGTCGATGAACCCTGAGGACTTGTAGCGGCTGATGAACTCGGAGACGTTGGAGGTCAGTGGCGAGTTCTGGGGGAGGCCGATGCCATAGCCTGGCCCCGGTGAGGAGGGGAGAGAGGGGCAGTGCTGGGACGGGGGGTACAGCCCCCAGTGCCCGCCACAGAGGAGGGCACCTCCCCACCCTGCATGGTTGTGGCAGAGCATGACCCCAGCCTGATCACACACACAGAGTGGAACCCCCTTCCCACCACAGCCCCCTCAAACCTTCGATGGCAAAGGGTTTGCCCACAGTGAGAAGTTTGCAGTCGGAGTCGATGGAGACCTCATAATCCAGCAACGATTTGTCCATGATGAAGGCGTTGAGCTTGGCGGGCTCTGTCCTGTACCAGCATGGGGGGATGCTCAGGGAAGGGCTGCTCCCCCCTTGCCTAGCATCTCCCCAGCCCGACACCCCTCCCAGAGATGGGGGGCTCGTGTGCATGGAGTGAGGGGTGCACAGGCTCCAGGGCCCTGGGAGGGGTAAAAGGTGGGGAGGACCCCCTCATGCTCTCCCTGTCCCTCACTTGAGCATGGTGACGCCGTCAGGGGTGGTGGGGACGTTGTAGCGCCGCATGTACTCGTGCATCTCGGGGAAACTCTTCTTGATGTACTCCTCAGCACTGCTCTCCCACACTGTGCCGAAGCGGAAGCCCTGTGAGGGGTGATGGAGCTGGAAGGAGGCACCAGAGCATCAGCACCCCTGGCCCCAGGAATGTGTCCCCACTCCCTGGGGATGTGTCCCCGGCCCTAAGTCCCAGGCAGGGTGTCTGGGCAGCCCCAGAGGTGCAGCAGCTCTTGGGGGTGTCTGGGAAAGATCTTCACCAAGAGCAGCCTCAGCATGAATTCAGCCCACTTCCCCCTGCTCTGGAGCTGAGGCTGAGATTAAACACCAGTGGGATACACACACAAAGCTTTCTGCGGGTCTCAAAGATCCGCACTCTGAGGAGGGGCCAAGATGCAGAACTGGGGGTGGAGAGAAGGAGGAAGGTGCAGAAGGAAAGACAGGGCCCCCCTCAGCCCCTTCCCTGGCCTTCAGCCCTCTCCCAGCCCATCTGAAGCAGCTGGACACTCGCCCACCTTTGGGTCATGGATGCCTGAGAGCTCCTCGAAGGTCTTGTCCCCCACCATGACAGCTGCCAGGTTGGCCGTGTAGCTGGAGAGCACCAGGAGGCAGAAGATGGCCCAGAGGTTCATGAGGAAGCGGCCGGTGCAGCACTTGGGCGTCTTGCTGGAGACCGTGCGCCCAAAGAGGATGGCGTAGCAGAGGTTGAGGGCTGAGGAGTAGGAGAAGATCTTCATGCGGTTGCGGCCGTGGGGGGTCATTCCATAGGGGCTCTTCCACTCGTAGAGGGTGAGGAAGAGTGCGGTCATGTGCAGCGCCACGAAGATGCCCACCCACATGGTCCAGTGCAGGGGCCACATGAAAGCCCCGATGGGCGAGGCCGTGTCCTTGGTCCTCACCAGGATGCCCAGGCTGGTGGAGAAGAAGGGGCTGGTGAAATCGATGACTTTGCTCCGCACCGAGTTGATGCTGAAGGAGGTGACGGCCATGTGGGCCGTGCCACTGAGCAGGTCCCCCACCAGTCCCGTCCAGCGCCCATTCTTCCAGGCCCCGTATTTCCCATCACCCACGATGTAGAGCTCGAAATCAAAGGCCATGTCCTCGGCCAGCTTCTCCAGCAGGTCGATGCAGTACCCATAGCAGCATTTCTTGTACGCCCGTGGCACTGAGCCGTTGCCACTGCCAATCTTCTCAAAGAGGGCATCCAGCACAGCCGAGTCATTTGTGCCAGGGTCCAGGCAGAGCTGCCCGGCCGGGCAGTTCCCTTCCTCATCCACCTCCCTGGTGAAGACGAAGGGGTGCTCCACCAATGTCACCACCCGCAGCCGTGTGCGGGTCCCCTCAGCCGCCTCACTGGGGCTCGTGCGCTGCCGCTGGCTCTGCCACATGCCTTCTTCCAGCTCCAGCTTGCCGTGGCTCCAGGTGCCCACTGTCATCCAGGTAGGGACCCCCTGCAAGTCTCTACGCAGACTCCAGACACGGAACTGCTGCTCCGGCCTCACCAAAGCTGTGTTCTCCACATGCACCAGCCCGGTCTGGCCGTGGAAGGACGTGTTGGCCAGGAATCTGCCAAGGAAAGGATTTCACTGTTCCAGTGTTCTGGATCAGCTGGGACCAAGGGATGAGGCTGGGAGCTGGGAGTGGGATGTGCCCGACCCAGGCAGGGACAAGGTCAAGGAGGAGCAGCAGGATCCGGCCCTGCTGCGGTGCCCCGCAGCTCGCTGTGCTGCTAGGGCCAAGTGTTATTAATATTTATAGAGTGACCGTGCTCGGGCAGTGTTAAGGAGATCTGAAGTGACATGTCCCCCCTGTGCAGTGCTAGCTGTTTCCTGGGGGGCTGAGCCCCATGGTGGTGGCTGCACATACTGGGGACAGCACTGCGCTGACCCCAGGGGTCCCCTGGCTCTGCCCTTACCCCATCATGGGTCTGGTGCAGAACCCTCCCGTGCACCCCAATACTACAGAGCCAGGATGTGGGAAAAGAGGAGCCCCCAGCACCCCCTTACCGGGCAAGGAGGAGCCCTGGAGACTCGCCGCCTGCCCGGTGCCTCTCATTGCAGTTGCCCGTGGTCTGCAGCTCTGCGGGGTCGGGGCGGCCGCGGGCAGCGCGGGCAATGGCCTGGGATACCAGTCCCACCATGTCCTGCACAAAGAGCTCCAGCGGTGGCCGGCTGACCTCCCCAAAGGCCAGCAGCCCTGGGGGCAGGCCCTCGGTCTGCAGCTCACTGGCGCTGAGTGGGAAGCCCAGCATCCAGTGGAAGTCCTGCGGTGGCAGCCCCAACTCCTGGGCTGCCTGGAAGACGAGTCGAGCACGGTGCAGGTCACAGCCCAGCATCAGCACTGGGCTGGAGAGGGTCCTGACACGGTCCCCGTGCTGCCGCAGGTAGCGGGTGGCCCTGGCCTCATCCAGGTAGCCCAGGTCCAGGACAGTGCGGAGGAAGAGCTGGGAACGTTGGGCCCAGAGGTCGAGGAAGCTGTCGATGTCCCAGGGGTGGCAGAGCACCAGGCTGGTCTCCTGCCAGTCGTTGGCCTGCAGGACGCTCACCAGCACATCCACCAGCATCTCCGGTGAGCTCTGCCGGTCCATGTGGAAGTGGAAGGGGCTCTGCCGACACACAAGGGTCGTGGCTGTGCCCCCTCCCACAGGAACAGCCCAGAGGCAGTGCCAGGCATGGGCCCACCTGCCCTGAGGTCATCCCACACTCCCTGCCCATCCCCTGCCCAGTTCCTGTCTGGGAACCACTGCCAGGATATCCCAGAGCCTTTCTGGAGACCTAATGGAGTGGAGACTGGGGCTGAGGGCTGCAGGGCTTCCAGAGGAACCAGGGAACTTACCTTGGACTGAAAGCTGGAATTGGGTTTGGGACAGAGCTGGGCAAGGGGCCAGGAGAGAGCTGAGATGGGAGCTGGGACAGAGCCAGGATAGGGCTGGAATGAGGGCCAGGAGGGGGCTGGAATAGAGCTGTGATGGGAGACAGAGCCAGGATGGGGCACAGGGTGAGGCTGGGGTAGAGGCAGGATGGAAGTGGGAATGAGGATGGTATAGGGCTGGGGTCGGAGAGAAGACAGGGAGAACACAGCCGGGATGGAGCCCGGAGGTAGTCAGGATGCAGCAAAGATGAGTGGTTGGAATTCGGAATTGGAGTTGGAATCGGAGCCGGGATCAGGATCGGGATCGGAGGCAAGTCAGAGCCGGGAGAAGGACGCGCGGAATAGAACCGGTACGGAGTAGGGACGGGGGTCGGGATAGAGCTGGTATGGATCCGGGACGGGGATCAGGACAAGAGCACGGACAGAGCCGTGACGAGAGCAAGGACGGAGCCAGCGAGCAGGGACGGGAGCTGAGTCCCCGCGCAATGCCGACGCTGCGGGTCTCACCTGCGCTCGGAAAGGCAGCGGCCAGCGGGTGTCCAGGATGCTGACGAAGGGGACCTGGAGGGCGGCGGCGAGGAAGTCGAGCTGGAGCAGCTCCCGGCGAGAGCGGGGCAGCGCCAGGAC
>VXBN01011427.1:184908-195204 GCA_013397395.1 Sinosuthora webbiana
TAATAATTATAATAATAATAATAATAAATGTACAGTGCAAAGTGTGATGTGAGTGAGGTAAACGGTCCCGGAGCGGCGCAGCCGGACAGCCGGCGGCTCCGGCAAAAACCCCCCCGGGCTAAAGCTTTTCTGCCTGGAAAAGGAAAATCCAACAACAAGAGAACAAGGGCAGAGTCCATCGAGACCCTGACGGGACCCCGGAGAAACCCTGGCAAGACCTCGGGCGAGACCCTTGGTGAGACCCCAGTGAGACCCAGGCGAGATCTCAATGAAACCCTGGTGAGATCCCGGCGAAATCCTGTTGAGACCCCAGAGAGACCCTGGCAAGACCTCGGGCGAGACCCCGGCGAGACCCCAGAAGACCCCGGTGACCCCCGGTGCCACCCCGTCCCCCCGCGGCCGCCGGTGCCGTGAGGGGCCCGAGGCTCCGGGGCGTTAAGGCGAAGCGCTGTTGGAGGTAGAGCTGGGGGGCACGGCCAGGCCGGCCGGGGCGGGGGGCACGTTCCCACCACCGCCACCGCCGCTCCCCACCCCGCTGCCGCCGCTGCTCCGGCTGCTGCCGCCGTTGCCTTTGCTGTAGGCAGAGGAGGAGGAGGAGGAAGAGGAGGAGGAAGGGCCGGGCGTCTGGGCGAACAGCACACCTGGGGAGAGAGCAAAGCTGAGCCGCGGCTGCTGCGGCCGTGCCATGGAACGGGGCGGAGGGCGGCGGGGAGTGTGGCCCAGGGCAGCCCCCACCCACGGCAGTGGGGCCTGGGGGAGCCCCTCACCTGTGTAGACGATCCCGTTGATCTCCACGGACATGCTGATGCTGTTGGTGCCGTTGCTGCTGGCGGCAGCGGCGTCCGGGCGGTTCTCTGCCGGGGAGAGCCGCGTTACGGAGCCCGCCGGGGCCGGGAGCTCGGCCGGGGCGGGCGGCCGGGGCCGGCACTGACCTGGCGAGCGCGTGCCCTGGCTGTTGATGCGGATGCTCATGGGCAGCTGGGCCGTCATGGCCAGGAGGTTCTGCTGCAGCGCCCGCTGCATCAGCCGCTGCTGCTCGTCCGTCACCAGCGCCAGCTTCTTCTCCGGGGGCTCCCCCGACTCCAGCTTCTCCCGCAGCTGCTCCAGCGCCGCGGCCTGGGCGGCCGCTGCCACCTGCACCGCGGCCGCCTGCGCCGCCACCACCGGGTGCCCGGCCAGGGAGACCGGGAGCCGGCTGGGCATGGAGATGGGGATGGGAGAGTCCTCCTCTGCCGGGGGAGCAGGTGTCAGGGATGGGGGCACAGGAGTAGGTGAGTGCCACCACCCCAGGGTGTCCCTGACCCTGGCACAACAGTTTGATGCGCTGCCCTCCCTCCAAAGTTCAGAGATGGGTGATTGGAATCAGGGTCCTCGGGCTGAGTCCTGGAGCCCAAGGAGGGGAGAGGAGCATCACCCCCCCGCCCACTTCCCCAGCTCTCCCTGTTATTCCCAGCGCCAGGAGGGGGCTCAGCTTGCAACCAGACCCCGTGGCAGCTGGACCCTGCAGCAGCCTGGAGCAGGCAGACCCCAGAACAATCATTACCTTTCTTGATCTTCTTGCCCGGCGTGATGGCCCCGCCGTTGGTGGCAGACGCCAGCCCCAGCGCCGGCACTGGCAGCTTGGGCGAGGAGAGGAGGCTGTGGGTGCCGCCGGGCGAGTAGGCAAAGAGGGAGCCGCCGAAGCCCTGCCGACGGCCCTCCCGCCGGTTGCTGTCGATGGCCGCCTGCAGCTCGTTGGGGTTGCTCAGCCCACGCTTCTCACACTCGTAGGGGTACAGGTACTTCATGTACCTGCGGCCGGACGGGACACGGGTGGGGATGGTGTGAGGGTAAAGCCGTGGCTGGTCACCCTTTCCCATGTGCCACTCCATTGCTCCCTCCCCACTGCTCCCACACAGGGCTGTGCTGAGCCCCTGTCCCCTGCACAGGGCAGAGGGACCCCCGAGGACTCGCCCCTCTCCCCTCCCCTCCGAGCCCCCACTCACTGGGTGCGCAGGGTGAAGGCCGCGCTGGTGATGGAGGTGGGCAGGCTCAGCCCCTTGGTGATCTCCCGCCACAGCTTCTTGTTGATGACCTCCACCAGACCCCCCTTCTCGGTCACCAGCGTGTACAGCATGTACAGGTCCAGCACCTGCTTGGCCATGATGGGGATCCGGTTCACGGGGGTCCCTGGGGAGCGGCGGGAGGAGAGAGAGGGTCTGGGGTGCTGCTTCCTTACCCGACGTGGGGGTGCAGCTGCCAAGACCCCTGCGGCGCAGTGAAGGGGCTGGGGGGCTCCTGCTCCTCCCTCCCCTTCCACCATCCCCTTCTTCCCCCCGGCCCCTCCCGCTGAGATCAGCCCCGAACAAAGGAAACAGAAACTCGCAGTTTCCAGCCACAGCCCCGCCGTGGCCGAGCCGGTTCCTCGGGCTGAGCCGGCACCCGGCAACACGAGTTATTTATAACGGGGGAGGCACAATCCGGCTGTGAGGGTCTCTTATGAGCCGGGGGGGCTCATCCCTCCAGTATGAGGAGGGGGCTGGCAGCACCTGCTCCCCCATCGGGGTCCCCCTCCCCTCCCAGCCCTGTGGTGAGGGGGCTCTGGGGACCCCCAAAGGATGCAGGTGGGGTGACTCCGGGGGATGCAGGTGGGGGGACTGCAGGGGACACAGTCAGGGAGATCCCAGGGGATACAGCCAGAGGATGGGACAGAGCCAGGGGAACCCTGGGGGACCCAGCCAGCAGCCCCAGCCCCCCTGCACAGGCACACGTGCCTTCCCAGTACTGTCTGACAAAGGGCTGGAGCCAGCCCTGTGTCAGCACTTCCAGAGCTGTTTTCCACGCAGGAACCAGACCCTCGAACAGGAGCACGCTTGGCTTTCAGCCCTTCTGACCCCTGGCCCCCCACTGTGGCCCCTCCCTGGGCAGAGAGAGGGCACAGCAAGGGGCTTTGCCCCCTGCAATAACCTGGGCAGAGGGGGTGCACAGCCAGGGAGGGGTGTTGTGTGGGGAGGGGCTACAGGTCTGGGTGGGATGGGTGAAGGGAGGGGGGCCAGGGGAGGCCACAGGCACTGGATCCAGCCCAGCAGGTTTGACCCCGCTGTGCTGAGGGGTTAAAGATTAACCAGCAGCTCAGCCAGAGCTGTGACCTCGAGGCACTAATGAGGGGCAAGGAAATGAGCCCCTGGGCCCTGGGGGGGGGTGCAAGGTGGGTGTGGTGGATCAGGGTGGGCACAGAGTGGGCACAGGGTGGGCACACAGCTGGGGACTCACCTCGCTTCTGCATGAAGCTGAAGAGGTCGTCCAGGAACTCCTTCCTCCTGGGGTCACCATCCAGCTCGTACAGCTGCATAAGGAGAAGAGAGAGATGCTCAGAAACCCCCTTAACCCGTGTGTCCCCCCACCTGAGACCCCCGACTTCCACTGCAGCAGCTGTGTGGCTTAAAAGACACCAAATGGCTTGAGGGTCCCTGTATGGTTCCAGGGGGCTCCTGCAGCTTGGGCTGACCTTTCCCTGTTCCCCACTGTGCCGTTCCCTGCCCGCCCTGCTCGGAGCTCAGCCCCGGGATGCCGGTGCTGGGACCACGGCCGGAGTGGCTCCCAGGCTGCCAACACTGTGCTCGGCCCTGGCTCCTCCCGGGAACGCTGATCCCGGTTATTTTTAGCATCCACTGCCTGCTCAGCACAGCAACGTTTCGGCACGGTCCCTCCACGCTCAGGGTGCCACAGAGAGCCACGGCCAGGAGCCAGCGGTGGGAGCCAGTGCCTCATGTGGCTTGACATGAGCTTGTGTGCCATGGCCCTGCAGGGACATGTCCTGCACTGGGGAAGGCAGAGCTGGGCCAGGCTCTGACATGCTGCACCTCAATCACCAGCCCTGCTTGGGGCATCTCCAGCCAGGACCCCCCACCCCGCCAGCCCGGCACATTCCTGCCTGATTTATGGCGCAGGATCGGCTGGTTGGAGCGCCCGGCATGCCAGAGGCACACACCACGCCACGCCACGCGGCCTCTCCTGAAGCCCAGCGCTGTTTCTGCCTGGAGGCTGGTGGATAATCCACCCCCCCCATCCCGGGAAGGGTGTTGGAACAGGGGCTGTGGGGGCAGGCGTCGCCCAGACACACCAACAGGAGTGGCCGCCACAGCTCCGCTTCTCTTAATGACAACTCTGAACAACTGCCACTGGGGCCGGGAGGGGCCTATAAATACCCCCCCATAACACGCCAGGCACGCACTGCGGGGCCACCGCTGCCGGTCACTGGGTCACTGATGTGCCCACTCCCTCCACGGCTACGCCTTGTGGCACCAGCACTGTGGGCAGGTGGATGGGTGGGCATCGTCCTGGCTGTAAGTGAGGGGCCTGAGCCCCCTCCTCCTGCAGCCCCGCAGGGAGGATCCGGATCTCGCAGGGCCGGACTCGCCCGCCGGCACCGATCAAAGGGATCAATGGGGCCGCATGATAAGCGGGGCCATAAACCCCCCCAGTTCCCCTGGGAAACTCGACAGGCTTGACCAGCCCCTTGCACACCCGCAGGGCAAGGGCAGGAGCCACCAGCACCACAGGCAGAGACCCTCAAAGACCCTCTCCCACCCCAGTGCCCCGGCAAGGGGTCTGGTGTGGGAGTGGCGCGGGGGGAATGAGCCATTGCACAGCAGCATCGCCGTGATTCTTGGGGCTGAACTGCACTGGGTTACTTGTGTCAGCTGAGGGATGTTGGGCCGGCGCCAATCCAGCCTCCCCCGTTTCCTTGAGCAGCTCCGAAAGCCACACACACAGAGAAAGGGCTTCCCCAGCACCCGATCCTGCGGGGTGCAGAGCCATCCTGGGGAAATGCCAAACATGCTGGTTCATCCACTGCCAAGACCCTCGGGGTCATGATCCCCCCTGCCCTGGGCTCAGTCCCGAGGGGAATGGACGCGTTTAAGAGGATGAAAGAAAATTAACCGTCAGCTGAGGAGAGTGTGGCCGGCCAGGACAGGGGGATTAGTGGCCGCGGCGGGCGGCTGCCCTGTGTGCCGGCCTTCCACCAGCCCTGGTGGTCCTGTGCCAGGCTCAGCTGGCTGCAGCCACTCTCACCCCTGCCCAACTGGGATGAAGCCATGGGGGTCCCCAGGGATGGTGGGCAGAGGGATCCCCCTTCTTGCCTGGTGACCTCACAGCCCTGCCGGCAACACCCGCCACGGCTGCTGGGCAAAGGATGTTGCACAAGCTGCTGCTGACGGTTACCGGTGAGACTTCGACAGCTTCGCTACACTTGGCAGTTGCTTACTGACCACTGCAGTGCCAAGCAGAGAAACAGGTCCCCTTGGGACCCCCCCAAACCCTGGTTTAGCTCTGCCACCGCCAGCAGAACCAACTGCCAGAGATGGGCACCTGCCCAAGGTGCTCATCTGGCAGCACTGTGGGGCGAGGGCATGCCCAGCCATGGCCAGGACATGCCTGGTGTGCATGCACTGTGGTGTGTGACAGAGTGGCATTTGCCAAGCTGCCCCTGTCCTCCCTTACCACCCCTTTCCCCCCTCGCCCCTGAGCACAGGCAGGACACAGAAGGGGACAGAGACGAGTGACTCCCAGCAGCCCCTCGCAGGATTTCCTTGCATTGACGCCATCCGCAGCCAACGGCAAAGCAGCCGGCGCCCCGTGAGCCCCAACGGCAGCGCAGGACAGCTGGGACAGCAGGGCTAAGAATGCAAATTGAGGAACAGAAACGTTCTGGTTTCGGCAGCGTGCGAAACCCAGTGCGCAGCTGAGCTTGGCACAGGCTGGCAGCTGCTGGCATTGCTGCACCGAAATCAGCAGGTGCTGAGTCTTGTGCCTGCTTGGTGCTGATCCCTGCCCCGTGCTCGTGTCCTGCCTCCTGCTCACAACCCTGGTTTCTGCTCAGCTCAAAGCCAGTTCCTCGCAGGGACATGCAGCGTCTCAGTGCAAAGGTACCGGCGGGCAGGAGCCACAGGCAAGGCCGCCCTGTGCCGCTGAGTCAATACATTTATGTTTCGTAATTAGGGAAGTGGAAACGACTTAATCCATAACGCAGCTGCCCCAGGAATATCCTCTTACCATGGGGTCTCCATGGCAGGGTGCAGTGCCAGGGGATGCTGCGGCACAGCCACCCCAGCCTGGCTGGGGGCAGCAGGAGATGCCCACCACCTCCCTGAGAGTCCCCTGGGCTGGGGGATCTGACTCCATGCACCCAGTGCTCCCAGTGCTGACCCACCCCAGGGTGAATGCTTGATGCCAGTGGCAGGGCCGGCTCTGGGCACAGTGTCCGGCCCACCTGGCCACAGCGCAGCCCCCTCGGCCTCAGCCCCCGGCCGGCTGAGGACACGAAGCCAGATGGCCGTTGCCAGCAGATCTATAATTAAGTGGAGGAGGAATTAGGCAGGAGGTGGGCGGGTGGCCCTGACCCCGGCCCAGCGCCCCGGCAGGATGCCGGCCCGGCGTTTGGTGTGGATGACCGGATTAATGTTTCAAACCAGATTACAGGAAAATCCCAACCCTATGGCTTTCAAAGGGCGGGCGGGAGGCGGCCCCTTGGCAATGCCAGGAATGCGGGAGAGCCCTCGGCACGGGCGCGGTGTGTGCCGGGGGTCCGACCTCCCCCCGAGCTGAGGCAAGGGGGGAAGTTACAAGCAGGAAGGGAAGCGCCATTTCATGAGGCTCCGGGAATGCCGGGGGTCATGCTGGTGCCAGGCAAATCCCCCTTTCGGCAGGAGTCCCTTGTCTGCCCCAGGAGGCGTCACGGAGGAGTCCGTGTCCCTGCATCCCGCGTCCGAGTTAAAAACACCTCCCCTTCCCCCCACTCGGTTCCGGGTTTTCAGGCCTCGGGGATTAATTTTCAAGTTTCTTTTCCATCGCCAGGAAGTGGCAACACTCTCGGTTTTCCTCCTTCTCTCCAAAACCGGTTTGGGACGTGCACACCGTGACGTGAGCCAGGACTGGGGACAAGACCCAAGGGCCAGTGCTGCAGGGATGGGGGCTGCTGGCAGCCTCCACCTTCCAGAGGCTGAACTCCCCCAAATTCCTGTATTTAAGGAAAAAACACAACGCAGACAGCGGCGGGGAGAGCCCACCCTGTCTCGGCAGGTAGCAGGACCAGCGGTGACACACTGAGAGGGACTACTTCTCTCTTTTTCTTTCCTTCCTTCCTCTGGCAGCCCCCGGGGATGCATCCCTTTGTCCCGCGGACAGCCGAGGGGCCACGCTGGGCTGGGGAAGAGCCCGCGCACACTAACGAGTTCTTTAACGAAGAATAAACACATTTATGGCGCGTTTCCCGTCCCACTCCCAGCCCATACACAGCCCCCGGCCTCTGGCACGCCGGGACTCGCAGTGGGGTCGGAGAGGGCACTTATTCAGAAAAAGAAAGTAATTTGTAAAAACCAGAGCCAAGGATTGCGAGGGCCCCGGGCCGCGGCGTTTCGGAGGCGCTGGGGACGTGATTTCCAGTAAGGCGATGGCTGACTCAGGGCTGGGGGTGCCCGAGGCCGCAGCCCCTTCTCCAGGCACGGCCCCCCCGGCGTGGGGTGCAGGGTTTGCTGGGGCCAATCCCTCCCGGTGAAGGGCAAAGGGAGTGTCCAGCCCCGGAGCAGATTCCTATGCAGATAAAGCGCTCGGCTTAGATACAGGTCACCCCTGGCTGTCCCCATCCCTAATCCCCTGCGAGCCCCCCAGGGTGCAGCCCCCCGTGGGAAGGGGCTTCTGGGGGGGCAGGGACGTGTGTGCCCCCTCCGCGAAATCTCCCAACACCTTGCTCGTGGGGGATGTGCTGGCGGGAGCCTCGCCCACATGGCCAGGGCCGGCGGTGACTCCACTGACCGGCCCGGCGGGATTCCTGCCGCCGGAGCATGGCTGGGCTGGGGGGCCGCTTCCGCGGGGGCAGCTGGGGAGGGGGCCCGGGAGCTTCCCGTCGGCACCATTGTTCACACCAGTTCCCAGCATTGTCCCCTCCGCGGGGGACACGGCCCGACCCGCAGGTGCCTCTTTGCGCCAGCGCCTCCTCCTCGGGCCGGAGGACACGGTGGGCAAAGGATCCATCAGCGCTCCCGTGGCTCAGTGACAAACCCAGTCCTGATCCTCTGCCATCAGCCCGCGAGTTTGGGGGACCCTGAGACCACCCGGGCCCCCGGTGCCCACCTCCTCCCACCCAGGCCGGGAAGGAGCCATGTGGGTGACCCTGGGGGTACGCGGGCGGTGTCACGGCACGGCGGGTGTCACGGCACGGCGGGTGTCCCCCGAGCGGCGGAGGGGACGCTGAATGGGCGAATTAGTCACCGTTTAACCTCCCTGACCCCCCCATTGTCCGTGCACTGTCGGCCGCCCTCCCCACCACGGCACGGGCCGCTGTGCCCAGCCAGCCGGCAGCTCCCGGGATCCGTGTCCCTGCCGCGGGCCGGGCTGACGCCGGCTCCGGGGACACCGGCCGTGCCACTGCTGTTTGCTCCCTTCCCACAGAGGAGGAAGCGATTCCTGCTGCCGTGGCATTTCCAATGGCAGCTTGCTGCTGGGCGGCAGCGTGCCAGGCCCTGGCTGGAATCAAAACTGGTTCCTTGTCTGAATGCAGACACGGTGTGGCACAGGCTGGTGAGGGGTCACGGAGGGAGAACTGGGGTGCTGGGGCTGCTCCCTCGGCTGGGGCAAGCTGCTGGCTGGATGGGAGCCAGCCCGGCAGTGGCAGCTTTCCCGGCCCTTGCCGTGTGCATGCTGGTGCATGCCCTTGACACATGCTTGCTATCACACCGGACCTTGTACAAATATTAATCCAGTGGAGTCAGGCGCTGTTGAGAAAGCTCGTTCAATGAAGGACACCAGGCTAGCTCCTGCCACCAGACAGACCCAGGGAGGGCAGCTGAGAACAAGCTGTGCAGTACTGAGCTGGGGAAATGCAGCCAGAGCAGCCAACTCAAACTCTCTGGGCACCTGGAGCGCCCCCAGTTAGGGCTGTCCCTCCTGTGTGACTCCCAAGCCTCCCAGGGTGAAGCCCCTAAGGGCTGGAGGGCCAAGACCCTCATTCAGGACCTGACCCGGGTGCCGTGGCAGCAGCGGCAGCAGCGAGGCCTGGAAGCCAAGACGGGGGTTTAAATTCCACCATATGTAAATGATCGTCTTAGAAGGGGATCGCGGTAAGCCCCGGCAGATGAGTCACCGGGGCTTCCACCGCCCGCTGGGATTTGGCTAATTGCAAATCTGTTCCTGAAATGCGAGGTCCTGCACCTCTGCCCTCCGTCGGCACCGAGGTGGGGGTCCCAGGGGTCCCGTGAGCAGGGCCAGGGTGCACGGAACGCGTGGGAACCCCACCGCGGAGCCGCTGGAGGAGCTGGAAGGGGTCCAGCAGCCGCAGATGGGGTTGACAGGAGCCAGCTGTGGGCTGTCAGCCCCGGGAACCATCACCGCTGAGCTGCTCTAGCAGCTAGCACCACCGAAACCTCATGGTTTCCTTATACTGAGAGGAGGGGGCGGTGATGGGCACGGTGATGGCACCAAGAGTGACAGACGCCATCCCACTGTGGCACCCGAGCAGGTGGCAGTGTGGGACAGCGTGTCCCAGGTGCTGGAACCTCCAAAATCAGGCCCTGGTGCCCAAGTTGGAGGTCCCACAGTGGGTGTGGGCAGATGGGGAAACCGAGGCAGGAGGTGAAGCCCTTTGCTGAAGGGGTTTAGGGCTGGCACCTGCCTGGGTGCTCCCACTGCCACCTGCACCAGGGTGAGACCCCGAGCCAGCTGCTGTGGGGGACAGGGAAGCCCTTTCCCAAAGGACTGCTGCCACAGAAGTGACACGGCCACACCCTCCTCATGTGGGACACATGGGGAGCAGGGGACTCTCCTCAGGGGTGAGCCCCGGCCTCCAGCAGCCCCAGAGCAGGGTGGATTATCCCGAGTTCCAGCCAGAGAGGGAACCCAGGCACAGGCAGATTAAATGACCGATGGGAAGGGTCAGGGAGCGGGTCAGGAGCTGCACCCTGAGCCCCCAGTTTGGCTGCCCCAGGGGCTCAGAGCAGGGGGCCCCCTTTGGCCCCAAACCACCCCCCACCCTGGTCCCCGATTGCAGCACGTCCGGCTGGGACCAGCTGCCATTTCTCCTGCGGTTTGGGCCAGAAATAGGGTGATGGAGCAACGCTGCCCTTGCCCAACGCTGCGGTGGGGGCGGGGGGCTCTGCTGACAAAGGCCCCGCTCCCTGCGCCGCTCTTTTCTTTTTTTTTTTTTTTCCTTTTAAATAAACCCTGTTAGTTCAGCTGTGCCGAAAGGGGAGGCGGCCGCCACCTCCGCAGCCCTTGAGTCAGCCTGGGGGGCTGGGGCGTGGAGGGAACAGGGCTCCGGGG
>VXBN01011427.1:203922-223543 GCA_013397395.1 Sinosuthora webbiana
GGGGGCGGTTAACGGGGGGCAACAGGGGGTTTAAGGGAGGAGGTTAACGGAGGTTAACGGGGCTCTAACGGGGGTTAACTGGAGGTTCTCGGGGATTAACGGGGGAGGTAACGCGGGACAACGGGGATTCACGCGGGGTTAATGGGGTCCGGCAGCCATCGAGCCCTGGTTCCAGGGGCTCCCCGAAGCATCCCCTATGCCCCACCTCCCGCGACGCCCGGGGCGGGGCTCCCGTGCTCCCGCCCCCGTGACGTCACTTCCCGCGGGCGGTACCGGGCCCGGTGCCGCCGGTGCGGGCCGGGGGTGGAGGAGGCGGAGGGAGGTCCCGGTCCCGATCCCGATCCCGATCCCAATCCCAGCGGGCCATGGTGGTGCTACGGGGCGGCGCGGGCCCCGAGGAGCCGTTCCCGTGAGTGCGGGCCCGGGGCCGGGCGGGCCGTGGGGCGGTCGGGCCGGGCAGGAGCCCCCCGGGCTGTCAGTGCGGGCGGGGAGCGGCGGCGGCGCCTCCCGGGACAGATCGTCCCCAGCTCCCCGACCCCGGCGGCGATGTCAGAGCGGAGGCCGGGACCGGGACAATGAGCCTTGTAATTAGTGTTTACCCCGTCGAGGTCACGGTGCTCCCGGTCACCGGGGCTGGCGATCCGGGCCGGGGTCCCTCGTCGTGCCGGGGGTGGGCTGGAGTCCCCGGGCCCGCACGGGTGTACCGGGGACTCGGGACCCTGCGGGACGGAGCTGTCCCTGACAGCCCCGGCTGTCCCGCGGCGACTTTGCTCTGCATGTCCCCGCCGCGCTCTGCTGCCAAAGGGTAAATGACAGGAATAGGTCAGAAATCCCCCGGCAGAGAGCAAGTTCCTCTTCCAGGCGCGTTCCCTGCCTGGAAATGGGACGTGGAGGAGAAGCCACGAATCTGTCTGTACTCCGGTGTCCCCGGAGCTGCCGGGCCCATTGCCCTGGGGTTATGGTTTGCTGTAGTTCCCCAGGAATGACCTCTCCTGGGGTCCCTTCTCAGCCTGGCCCAGCTGCCTAGGACAGGACCCTGACTCAGAGGGTACCCATGCTTGCCCGACACCGGGCAGTGGCCCGAGGTCACTGTCCCCTGTGAACCTCCAGGTTGGCACTGGGCGGAGGTGGCAGTGCCAGGGCAGACGTGGCAGTGCCGGGTGCCAGGGCAGCCACAATCAGCCCTGGAGGCTTCAGGGACAGAGTCGAGTGTGGCTCAGCCTGTTCCCTTCCCGGCTCTGGGGGTCCCGGCTGCCTGGGGGTGCTGACACTGGTTTTTGACATCTCTTTCCGGTGAGCAATGGTTCCAGGGAGTGCCGGGCTCGCAGCTGTGTACTCAAACCCCCGAGCTGGGGCCAGCGTAAGGTGACTCCTTCTGTTTATTCAGGTTTTTGTAACCATCTTTGTATCACAACTTGATCCACCAGCCCTGGTTGCTCCCTGTGGCAGGTTGGGTTACTGCTCCCCACCCATCCTCTGGGCATTGCCTTGATACCTGAGCCTCTTTTATTCTTTCCAAGCCCACCTTTGCCTCGGTTTTCTCTCCAGCTCGGAAGGGGGTGGTTGTTTTTCTAACCCCCCCCCCAGAGGCCAAGACTGTATCACTGCCCCCATGCAGGCAAAGGGAAAAAAAATCAAGGTTTTGGCGAGGGCGAGCAGCTGGCTGTTGGCCCGGGCTGCAATCAGACAGCACAACCTGCTCTGCCCTGTGTCCAGATCACCTCTGTCAGGACCTGATTGCAGGACTGGGGCTCCCATGAGCCCCAGAATGCTGGAAAGGAGGGGACACAGTGGGGATATGGCCCTGTGGGTGGAGCAAGGTTGTGGGGCTGCTGTGGCAGTGGAAGCAGTGATCACTGTGGGCAGCCGTGCTGCAGCTCCTGGTCCTGGGTGGACAGTCCTGGGGGTTGTTTTGGGAGTGTTGATTTTCTCCCCCACCTTCTGCTGCACTAGAGGAAACCCACACAATGCTAAGGGGAAGCTTCTTCACAAGTGAAGGCAGTGAAACTTCCTGTCTTTGGTGTTTAGTAAACAACAAGCAGTTGTGTTCAGCACCCAGCAAGCTGCTCGCTTATCCTGTGGCGTCATTCTCCCATAAAGTGCCTCAGTTTTATGGTCATTCCTACGTTGTGCCTGTGACTAAGCCATGCCCTGACCACGTTGTGAACAGAGGCCAAGCTCCTTTGGGTGCCCCCAGGAGTTGGCAGTGCTGTAGCTGGGGCAGTGTTCCTGCTGCACTCAATAAGGAATGGCAGGGTCTCTGCCAGTCTGGTCAGGACAATGGTGAGTGTGAGGTGCAGCAGGGGCCCAGCAGGAATGGATCCATCATTTTGCTTCATGTGTGGCATGGTTAATTACCCAGGTTAATTACCTGGCCCTTCCAGTGCTGACACACAGCTCCTTTGAGCAGAGCCAGCCCTTGGAGGTGGCAGTGACCCAAGGGGGACAGGCCCCGTGGGAGGATGCGGTGCCAGTTGCAGTAACAATGGGGTGATGCTCTGATGCCCCATCTCCCCCCGTCCTCTCGCTGCTGTAGCTGCCCCAGGCCCCTCAGGTGGGCTCACCCTCCCTCTGCGTCCCCACAGGAGGATCGAGGACTGCCTGCCCCTGCTGGAGGACTCCCCGTCCAAGCGGTTCTCCCCGTCCAAGAGGAAGCAGTATTACATCAACAAGGCCATCCGCAACTCCGACCTCATCCCGAGGGCCAAGGGCCGCAAGAGCCTCCAGAGGCTGGAGAACAGTAAGGACAGGGGCAGGGTCTCTTCCCCAGGGCAAGGAACTGCATGGCAAGCGTGGATGTACTGGGGGTAAGGGGCCTCTCTGGAGGTGCTTCCTCCCCTCTTCAGGCTTTGCTCTTCCCCCCAGCTCGCTACCTGATGACACTTCTGGAGCAGGATGACTGCGGGAGCGACGAGGGAGAGCTCACACACTCGGCCACCCCCAGCATCTTTACTGAGGCCTGTAACAACGAGACCTATGTGGAGGTGGGTACAGCCACTGGCTTGGGGCTCACTGGGTGGGCCCTGGCGTGGCGTGTCATGCTTGTACTTCACTTCTCCATCCCTCTGCCTCCCTGACCTGAGCTGCTGCACCCCAGCTTCTGCCTGCTCTGGTGCCAGGCTGGGATCTGTGGGATCTGCTGCTGCCATGGGTGCCTGGGGGGTGATGGGGTCCTGGGGCCCATGGTCCATGGGATGGGGGAATCTCCAGGCAGCTCCTCTCATGGAGAGTTGTCCCTGCAGAGCATCGGGTGCCTGGTGAGCTGCAGCACTTCCTCTGGCACAAGCCCCTTGCCAAACCCTTGTTGCCTCATGCTGGCCCTGTAACTGGGTGTTTTGAAACATGGCTTCTCCCTGGTGTGGCACTCAGGGCCATCCCTGGGGACAAGGGGGTGTGGGGAGGATCCCTGTGTGGCCGTGCACTGCCAGGTGCTCCCCACAGACCTCTGTAGTGGGGCTTGGTGGCTTCTGTTGTCAGATCTGGAATGACTTCATGAACCGGTCTGGAGAAGAGCAGGAGCGGGTCCTGCTCTACCTGGAGGAGGAGGCCAGGAAGAAGCACAGGAGGAAGCTGCCTGTCAAGAATGAAGACAAGTGGAAAGGTGCTGGGAGGGGATGCAGGGTGGGGACAGTCTCACCCTTTCCTTCCTTGTGTACATTCTGGGAAGGGTGACCTTCCTCGAGGGCTGCACCCACTCCCTGTTAATGGTGGGGCCAGGGGATGCCTGAGCCCACCCCCTGGGTGTGACAGGGGGGGTTTATGCCTGCAGACCTCCACCATGGACCAGGGAGGGGTTGTGGGAGCCAGAAGTGGCTGGGGTGACAGGCACACATCCCACAATGTCACACCCCCAAATCTCTACACCCCCAAACCTCCTGTTCTGGGGAAAGCGTTGCTGTTTTAGGGGTGACTGTGAAGGGGGTGGCCAGGGGGCCCTGCGGGGCAGCTGGGGGGACACTGGATCCTCTGGCAAGGTGACACTGCAGGCTCTGGAGCTCTGAACTGTGTCCAAATCCCTTCTCCCTTCTCCAGAGCTCCCGGCCTACACACCCCAGGAGTGCTTCCAGCGCATCAGCCGCCGCCTGCGCGCCACCCTGAAGCGGGGCCGGATCCCCATGGTGAGCTGGGAGCCTGGGACAGCAGGGCTGGGGCTGGCAGGGGTCCCTCCACAGCCGTGTCCCCAGAGCTGTGCCCTGACCTGGTGCAGGGCAGTGCCAAATTTCAGAGGAGCTCCTGGGAACGTGCACCAGTGCTTGTGTGACCCTGCAGTGGTGGCTGGTTGCACTTAGGCAGACCGTGGCTCCCAGCAGATGGGTTTTCCTGGCTCAGTTCAGATTTTTCTGGCAGTTACAGGGCTTTTTGTAGTGGTTGTTTCCCAGTCTCTGTGCAATGGGCAGCAGGTGACAGGTGAAACCGGGCACGTTTGTGCATGGGGACCTTCGGGGTGGAGCAGTGGAGCCTTTGGGGTCTTCACAGTGGCCCACACAAGGCCATTTGGGGAAATTCCAATGTATTTTGAAAGGGGGGTAAAAGTGCTGAGCAGGAAGGAGAGAGGTGAGTGCAGCCCTGCACTGCCTGCCCAGACACTTGCTTTACCAGCCGTGGGGGTGCTGGCCCTCTGCTCCCTCTGCTCTGTGTAGCTCTGTTTGTTTTCCTGGTGCTAATTAGAGCCTCTAAATGCAGCCTGGGCTCCTCCTGCCCACTGGCTTGTTTGTCTTCAAATGAGACGCGTGTGCTGCTCGTCTCTGGGGTCACAGTGCTTTGGAGACCAGCAGAGCACTGAGCTTTGCCTGTCGGGAGGCACGAGGCTCCCCTGGCTGCTGTGAACACGAGGGATGGTGCCAGCCCTTGGCACACACAGTGTGGAGTTGGCAGGAGCTGGATCCTTCCCCGCCTCGGGGGCTGGAGATGGGAGATGTCTCCTCTCCCTGCTGACTCCCATCCAGAGAACTTGCCCGGGAGCTGCTGGCAGTGAATCCTGGGGAGTCAGTTGTGCCAGGGCTGTGTCCTCACTGCCCCTTCCTCGCTGAGCCTCTGCCTCTCCTCACAGGGGACGCTGGAGGGGCTGGAGGAGGAGCTGCTGGCCTTCTTCTCTGTCACCCCCCACTCCGTCTACACAGCACTGATGGACAACAGGTATTTCCCCAACTTGGGGTCCTGGACTCTGGGGTTCCCTGTGCCCCAGGGCTGCCCCAGGCTGCAGAGGGGCTTTGGGAGCACAGGAGACCCCTTGGCCTCCCCTCAGCCGGGCCAGGGTCTCCACCTGGGTACACCCACCTGGCCTGGTCCCTGTGGAGCCCCTGGGGGAGGGATGCACCTGGGGACCCCTGCGCAGGGTCTTGTGGCACTTTGTGCTCCCCATCTGCTCTGTGGGGCCCCGGGAGGATGGAGGGCAGAGCAGCCCGTGGGACACACTGGTCAGAGACACGTTGGCTCTAACCCTGTCCCCTCTCCTCCAGCTTTGAGCGGCTCCTGCTCCACGCACTCTGCCAGTACATGGATCTCGTCTCTGCCAGTAAGAGCCGTGTGTCTGCTTGTTTTTTAGTTTTGATTTTGATTTTGTTTTTGTTTTTCCCCTTCCCTCCATCACTATCTCTCCTCTCCAGCTCAGCCTTTTCCCCCCTTCCTCCTCCCGGCCCCACCTCTCCCTGGGGCTCACAGATAACCCCGCGGTCCCTACCCCCACCGCTTCCTCCCCGCCGCTGCCCGGAGCTCCCTCGGCAGCCCCGGCCGTGGTCACCAGTGCTGGCTGCAGCCGCACACCCGGGGGTCAGCCAGACCCAGCTCTGATGGGAAATTTGGGTGGTCCAAAGGAAGAAAATGCTCGCAGGGTTCCCTCTCCTGCAGCTGCTTCCTCCTCCCAAGGAGCAGCTGTCCTCTGGTACTGCCCTGGGTGTCCCCAGAAGGTTTTGTTGCCAAGGCAGGGAAGGCATCAGGCTCCATCCCTCCGGAAGAGGCTCCCTGCGCTGCCGAGCGTTTCATTAGGAGCCGCTTGTGGCAAACAGCCTGAGAGCGCTAATGATGGGGAGCGAGCCCCTGGTGCCGGCAGGGACTCGGCTGGCGATGGAGGGGACAGAGCACCGGGGAGCCTGCTCTCCCCACGAGCCCCAGGGAGGAGGGGAGGGCGGTGGGCTGGGCTGGGAGCACCGTGATGGAGACCCCCGGGGCGGGGAGGGGAACAGCGGTGTGCTGACCGCTCCGTCCCACCCGCAGGTTCGGACATCGAAGGGAAACGTCAGATGAAAGTGAGCAACAAACACCGCGTGTTCCTGCCCCCCGAGCTGCTGCTCTCAGACTACCTGGAGCAGATGAGCTGATGCCCCCCGACGGCTGCCCTGCCCCTCCTGTGTCTGCTGCAGCCTCTCCCGGCCCTGCAGCCCTTGGACCCTCGGCCCTTCCCCGGCTCCAGCAGCCGGTGACTGGCGGGGCAGAGCCGAGGGCTCGTGGGGCTGCGCCCTTGGGTGCGCTGGGAGCGGCGCGGGCAGCGCGGCCCTGCCCGACATCGCTGCGGGTGCGGAGCGGGTGCCTCCCGCCCGCCCCGCTCCCCGCGCAGCCCTCCTGGAACTGTTTGTGTGTCTATTTATAACCCAGGTGTTTTTAAAAAATAATCAGGCGGGGCCAGCCCCCCCCCCTCTGGCGCTGACGCTCGTGGGGTGATTTCGGTCCAGATTTTTCTGCGGTGAAACAGCTCCCGGCGGCTGCTGAGCAATCGCTGAGCCGGCGGAAGAGCCCGGGGGCTGCCGCGTTCCGGCACCCGCAGCCCCGTGCCCCGGGAGTGTCCGGCGGGGCTCGGCCCCCTCGGGCAGGGCGGGGTGTGGGGAGCTCCGGGTACTTTTTGCCTCACACCCTGTGCCCTGCCCGCACGACGGGGCTGTTTTTTAAGTGTAATATAGCTCGTGTTTTTTATCACGTGTGTGTATATTTACGTGTGTGTGTGTGTGTATGTGTGCGTGCTGGAGGGGTGCAGCCCGCTTTGGTGCTCTCTCTGCTTGTCCACAGCTGCCATGGGGGCAGATAGGGCATTTTGGGGGTCCCTCTGTGTGCCCCCGTGTCCCTGGCATGTGCCAAGAGTTGCTCGCAGGGTGTGCCCTGGGGGTCTGTGCTGGTTGCTCTGTCCCATGACGACACCGACTGCCATTAACCGCGGGGACCCCCAGACCCAGGGGTGCCCCTCGCGCCTCCTTCGCTGGTGTGACTCGGGTACGGGCGCTTTCAGGAACAATAAAGACGGTGCTCCCCTGCTCTGCCTCTGTCTCTCCGTTGGGACTGGGGGGGACGGGGCGTGAGGGGGGTCGCGGGGCAGGCGGTTGGGCGCGGGCTGCAAAAGGTGGGGGAGGGGAGGTGCGAAAAATATGGAACGCTTCACGAATTTGCGTGTCATCCTTGCGCAGGGGCCATGCTAATCTTCTCTGTATCGTTCCAATTTTAGTATATGTGCTGCCGAAGCGAGCACGAACTAAGATATACCCTTAGCGCTATTTAAAGGCTTGGAAAGAGGATATTGTCACCATAGGGCGACTCTGCAGTGGCTCGATGTTGAACGCATAGTGAGCTCCCCCAAGTTTTCCTCAGTATTTCACCCCCCCATTTTCCGTGGGTTTCCATAAAACGTCCGAAATCCGCCGATTATATTCGTTATCTTTACCCGGTGGGTTCTGGGTAGTCTGTTATGCTAATTAGGGCCACGGATGGCTCTCTGAGGGTGTCCTCGGCGGCGCCTGAGCGCGCGGCGCAGGCGCGGGACGGGCAGCCCGCGGAGGCGCCGGGGTCCTGGGGAGCGGCGGGAGGCGGCGGGCGCCGGTGAGTGCGGCCGGACCGGGAGCCCCGGGGAACCTCCTGTGGCAGCCCCGGGCCCCTCCTGTGACCTTCCCGCGAGCCCCGGGAACCTCCGGCACCTCCCCGTGTTCACCCCGAGTCCGTCCGCGGGACCCTCCCGCCCGCCGTAGGGTCGGTACCCGCGGACCGCTCCCTCCGCCTCCCCCCGGGCCGGGACCGCCAGGGTCTCTCCCGGTGCTGGGTTGTTCCCACGCGTGTCTCGCGGGCTGTGGCCTC
Source organism: Sinosuthora webbiana (assembly GCA_013397395.1). Lineage (NCBI taxonomy): Eukaryota > Metazoa > Chordata > Aves > Passeriformes > Sylviidae > Sinosuthora > Sinosuthora webbiana. Next base: position 211,975 of record VXBN01011427.1, read on the forward strand.
CCCATGGCCGCTGGGACTGGTGTCCGTGCGGGCCGTGCGTTCCGTTCCCGGTGTGACCGGCCTTGTGTCGCCCCCAGGCAGGACCGAAGGTGTCCCGTGTCCCCTCCGGGACCGGGGCCGGGCCGGCGGGATGGACCTGGCCTACGTGTGCGAGTGGGAGAAGAAGCCCAAGAGCAACCACTGTCCCTCCATCCCCCTCGTGTGCGCCTGGTCCTGCCGCAACCTCATCGCCTTCACCACCGACCTCCGCAATGAGGAGGAGAAAGGTACCGCGTGCCCCGTGGGAAACCTCTCTTGGAAGTTCCCGGTGCTCTTGGGGAATGTCCAGGATCCCGAGGGCCTGAGCTCTGCCCTGCCCCTGACAGCTCCTGGCTGCTGCTCCTCCTTTTCCTTCCATCCCTCAGCCTCTGGCAGTGTCTAACATGCATTTGTTCCCAGGGAGTGGGTTTGTTTCCCGTAAACCAGGACTGATTTCCCTAAACCAGGACCAGCCCCATGTCAGTGTCTGGCCCCTCACTGAGTTCCCAGCACAGTTTCTATGCTACCCCAAATAATTTCTATAAAATATTTTATGTTTTCCCTGCATCAGCTGAGGCTCTGAGGCTCAGAGACAGTGACAAGGGACAGGGAGTCACTTCTGTGTTCATGCAGATCTCACCCACATGGTCCATATCATTGACACCGAGCACCCCTGGGACGTCTACTCTGTGAACTCGGGCCACACTGAAGTCATCACGTGTTTGGAGTGGGATCAGTCAGGTGGGCTGGAATCCCTCCTCATTGTCACCGTGTCCCACCCATGCTGTGCATGTCCCAAAGAGATGGGATGTGATTCCTTGTGGGGCTTTGGCTGTTCCCCCTGTTCTCATGCAGTGTCATTGCCACAGGCTCCAGGCTGCTCTCGGCAGATGCTGATGGCCACATCAAGTGCTGGAGCATGACAGATCACCTGGCCAACAGCTGGGAGAACACGGTGGGCAGTGTGGTGGAGGGGGACCCCGTGGTGGCCCTGTCCTGGCTGCACAACGGCGTCAAGCTGGCACTGCACGTGGAGAAGGTTTGTCTCAGCTTCGTGAGGGATCTGGGCTGGAACTCTGGCTCAGGTCTTGGCAAAGAACTCAGGATCCTGCCTGTGTTCCGTGCTCTGGGCTCTCTTGTGGCCCTGGGGAGTTTTTCCAGTCAAAGAGAAGTCAGATTTCTGGTTCCTGTTGAATGCCAAGGGGGGGTTGGAGCCCTGTTTGTTTTGGTGTTTCAACTGTGTCTCCCTTAGTCTGGTACCTCAGTTCTAGTCAGGAACATGGAGATAGAGCAGTTCTTTCCTTACCAGTGGTAATTCAGAGGAAATGCATTTGGGGTGCCCAGGTTTGATCCGGGGATTTGGACACAGAGATGAGCTCCTTGTTTGCAAACCTGTGTGATTCTGCAGACTCTGAAAGCCCAAATCTCCCAAGCACAAATTCCCTGCTTGTGTTTTTTTTTTAACTCCTGGGATGTCCCACCTAAATCCTGCCCCTCTCCCACGAGGAGACCTCCACAGACACAAATTTCGGGGTGCAAACACCTCGCTTTTTGCTGACCTTTGTTCCAGTCCGGAGCCTCGAACTTCGGCGAGAAGTTTTCCCGGGTGAAATTCTCTCCGTCGCTGACGCTGTTCGGTGGGAAGCCCATGGAGGGCTGGATTGCCGTGACCATCAGCGGGCTGGTCACCGTGTCCCTCCTCAAGCCCAACGGGCAGGTGCTGACGGCCACCGAGAGCCTGTGCCGCCTGCGCTGCCGCGTGGCCTTGGCCGACGTCGCCTTCACGGGCGGGGGCAACATCGTGGTGGCCACGTCCGACGGCAGCAGCGCGTCCCCCGTGCAGTTCTACAAGGTCTGTGTCAGCGTGGTGAACGAGAAGTGCAAGATCGACACCGAGATCCTGCCGTCCCTCTTCATGCGCTGCACCACGGACCCCGCGCGCAAGGACAAGTACCCGGCCATCACCCACCTGAAATTCCTGGCTCGGGACATGTCAGAGCAGGTGGGCGGCTGCTCTTTGCTCCACCTGGCTTTCCTCAGAGGGTCTGGAGGTGACCAGCATTGGTCCTCCAATGCCTTTGGTATTCCTAGTTGCCCTTCTGGGAGGTGCCGCTGGAATTAGGGACCTCGCCATCACCTCCCACTGATTTGATTCTCTGCTTTTTGCTGGTGGAGCATGACCTGAGTGGGAGCAGGACCCTGCAAATGGAGGGTGGGAATGACCAAGGCAGTGTCCTCCCTGTTGTGACGCTTGTGGTGGGGGGCTCTGTTCCTCAGGTGCTGCTTTGTGCTTCCAACCAAAACAACAGCATTGTGGAGTGCTGGTCCCTTAGAAAGGAGGGTCTGCCTGTCAACAACATCTTCCAGCAAATCTCTCCTGTGGGTAAGTGTCTGCACTGGGGACTCTCAAGAACAGGAGCTTGGTCTGAGGGAAAAAGCAGCACGGTTTCTCACATCCATTATCACATATATGGGATTATTCAGAACCTCGTGTTTATTTTCAGGTGTTCTCAGTCCATTCTGTCTGTTTGCATTGTAGGCAGCAACTTGCTGTTTCCAGGAAAGGGTTTGGTTGTTGCTTTCACTTCATAAAAGACATTTTCTGTGTTTTGCTGCACAGCCGCCCTTCCTGCCGCCAGTGGAGCAAAGGCTCCCAAAGGACCAGGATCAAGCAGCAGAGCTGGATTAATCCCCTGCCCTGGCTGCCTGGGCTCCACCTGATCTCAGATAGAACAGAATTAATCGGGGCAGTTTGTTTGGTGAAATATAAAGGATTATTGTGTATAAGGATCTTAATCACCCGCAGCAGAGCTTCCCATCTAGTGAGATTTAGCAAAAGATGTTGTTTGTATAATTCAGGAAAAAAAATAGAGAAATACAAGGGAAACATACTGGAAATATATGGGAAATATACCAGTGCCTGATCTGTGATCCTGCTTGGTTGGGGAGTGTGGGCAGAAATTGGGGGGTGGATTTTCTGATCCCTCTGGGACAAAATTTTCACTCATTTGCTCTTTTTCCCAAGTGGGAGACAAGCAACCCATGATCCTGAAGTGGCGGATCCTGTCTGCCACCAATGACCTGGACCGGGTGTCGGCCGTGGCGCTGCCAAAGCTGCCAATCTCCCTGACCAACACCGATCTGAAGGTGGCAAATGACACCAAGTTCTTCCCTGGGCTGGGTAAGGAGTTCCTGTTGCCTTCGTCCTAAACACGTGGCTTTTGCCTGAAATTTCACCACCTGAGCTGTAGCTGAAGTAAAGCACTTGGAATGCTGAAGGAAAGCTTTCAAACGGGATGTCTTCCCAGCCAGCCCGTTGTTTTTCCCGTTGTGGGAAGAGGCTGTGAAATGCTGATGGTGGGGCTGTGAGCCCCCAGCCCTTTGGCTTCTCCATGAGCTTCAGTGGTGACCACTGACGAGGGGCTCTGCCACACTGGGAGGAGCCACCTGCTCAGCCCTGCTTGTCTCCTGTCCCCAGGCCTGGCCTTGGCTTTCCATGACGGCAGTGTCCACATCGTGCACAGGCTGTCCCTGCAGATGATGGCTGTGTTCTACGGCTCCTCCTCGCAGCGCCCCGTGGACGAGCCGGCCCTCAAGCGCCCGCGCACCGCCGGGCCCCTGGTGCACTTCAAGGCCATGCAGCTCTCCTGGACATCGCTGGCCCTGGCTGGCGTGGACAGTCATGGGAAGGTTGGTGCTCTCTTGTGGTGGGGTTATGTCTCACCCAGGCTCTCTGAGGGGTGATGGGTTGCTCAGAAAACGCTGGGAATTCCAGCTGTGGGATCTGTATTGGGAAAGGATGTATCTTAGCAGTGCAGAAACTCATTAGTTCAGGACTGAGCTTCATTGGGCCCTGTGTTGTGGCTTTGTGGGGCAATTTCAGGCCCACTCCTGAAGCCAGTTTCCCTTTGGTTCCTCCCTTCAAGCTGAGCATGCTCCGCATCTCCCCCTCCATGGGCCACGTGCTGGACATGAACATGTCCCTGCGGCACTTGCTGTTCCTGCTGGAATACTGCATGGTGACTGGCTACGACTGGTGGGACATCCTGCTCCACGTCCAGCCCAGCATGGTGCAGAACCTGGTGGAGAAGCTGCACGAGGAGTACATGCGTCAGAACGCGGCCCTGCAGCAGGTGGGAGCTCTGGGCTCACTCCCAGGGACTTGGAGTGGGGAGCTGCCGGTGCCAGTGCTCAGGACATCGGCGTCTCTGCCTGGCTGTGCTCTCTGAATGCCTGGCTCGGGCCGTGATAGAGCTGGGAAGAGCTTCCATGTCGACAGCATTCACTTCCACTGATATCAGCGGGGTCTTTACCTCTTGGAAACTTGGGGTGAGGTGGTGAAGTCTATTTTTGGCAGCTTTTTGGGAACAGCAGCACGTGCCCAGCACAGCCCTCACGTGCGCAGCGCTCGCTATTCCTGTCACTCCTGCGGCAGAAAGGGAGAGCAGAGAATAAAGCAGCAGCAGCAGCAGCAGCAGCTTTAATGAGCTTATGCTAATTCCTGCCTTTCCTTGTGCCTTTTGCTGTGTTCCCCCGTGGCTCAGGTGCTCTCCACACGCATTGTTGCCATGAAGGCGTCGCTGTGCAAGCTCTCCTCCAGCACCATTGCCCGCGTGTGTGACTACCACGCCAAGCTCTTCCTCATCGCCATCAGCTGCACTCTGAAGTCGCTGCTACGTCCACACTTCCTCAACACCCCCGACAAGAGCCCCGGGGACCGGCTCACCGAGATCTGCTCCAAGATCACGGATGTAGGTACTGACCGCTCACAGCATCCCGGGCTTTGGGATTGGACTGTTCCCTGTGGTGTCACAGTCTCATAGTGACTCCTGGATTTGAGGAGGAGGACAAGGGTGACCTCCACAGGGAGGGTGTGAGGTTTGGATCCATCTTCCTGAGCCAGGCAATGTCTTGCTTCTCTTCCAGACATTGACAAGGTGATGATTAACCTGAAGACGGAAGAGTTCGTCCTGGAGATGACGACATTGCAGTCCCTGCAGCAGCTCATCCAGTGGGTGGGGGATTTTGTGCTCTACCTGCTGGCCAGCCTTCCCAACCAGGTGAGATCTCAAGTGCTGGGAACATGCCAAGAGGACGCAAACACCCATGGGCAGTGCTGGGGAGCTTTAGCCAGGGCGCACAGGGCCACATGTCCCTGTCAGCACAGGCACTGAGGAGGAGTAAGGAACAGCAGAATTAGAGGATGGCCCTTCCCATGCCTGTCTGGGTCTGGTGACCAGCACAGTGCCTGGGGGATTTGGGGACACTCCTCTTGCTGCTCTGCAAAGGTGTCACCTTCAGCTGACCCTCCACCATCCCCAGCAGCGGGTTCCATAGGGTGTGCGCTGCTGGAAGCAGGAGCTGTCAGGATGCAATGTGGTGGCTGGGGCTGGTGTGACCCCCGCCCAGGCTGGTGTGACCCCCACCCAGGCTGGTGTGACCCCCGCCCACGCCGCTGTCCCCCTGCAGGGCTCCCCGGTGCGCCCTGGGCACAGCTTCCTGCGCGACGGCGCGTCCCTCGGCATGTTCCGGGAGCTCATGGTGGTCATCCGCATCTGGGGGCTGCTGAAGCCCAGCTGCCTCCCCGTGTACACAGCCACCTCGGACACCCAGGACAGCATGTCCCTGCTCTTCCGGCTCCTGACCAAGCTCTGGCTGTGCTGTGAGTGTGGCCAGTTCTCTGAACCGTAATTCCTGTAACAATGGGGTGGGACATGATTCCGAGGGGGTCTTGGCACGTTGAGAAAGGGCAAGTGCAGCTGCCAAGGTTATTGTTCTCCAGGCTGAGTTGGCAGTGCAGGAGGAGGCTGCACACAGCTCTCTGGAGCTCTGAGGGAGAAATGTAAAGGTCACAGGGTTCTTTCCTTCGTTTTCCCATGCAGGTCGTGAGGAAAATCACATCACAGAGCCCGATGATGCCCTGATCGATGAGTGCTGCCTCCTGCCCAGCCAGCTGCTCATTCCCAACATTGACTGGCTGCCCATCAACGATGGCATCATCAGCAAGCTGCAGAACAAGCAGCTGGTCCGCCTGCAGTTCGGGAAGGCTCCCGGGCTCGTTGGCCACACTGTCTCTTCCCAGTTCGATGCCTTTGTCAGGTACAAACCCCTGGAATGAGTCAGTGCTGTGGTGAGGAGGAGTCTTGGCAGCTCTGAGTTTTGGCTTGTCTCCTTGCTGCTGTGACCCAAGAGCAGTTTGTCCTCTCTGCTCAAATCCATTTCTCAGCTTGTGATGGGCTGGGAATTTTAAGTACTGAAAAGTGATAGCTAATGTGGGGGGGGAACCCCCATTAATTAATGTGATTAATTGTGTCATTGTGACAACGAATCTTGTGGCATTGGGTGGGCAAGTGGGCAGAGCCTCTGCCATGTTGGCCACTGAGATGCAGCTCCCTGTCCTGGGAGCAGCTCATGGAAAGTCCACTCTAGGAATGTCCTGTCCTCCCTCCCCAGGGCCCCTGGACAGCCCAAAATTGACCACCTGAGGCGGCTGCACCTGGGTGCCTACCCAACAGAGGAATGCAAGTCCTGTACCAGGTAAGTGACCCCTGCAGTGGAGCTTGGGCAGGACTTGGACTGTCCTGTGTCCTTCAGGAGCTCTCTGAGGCCCATTGGGGCTGTGCTTAAGGTGTCCCCAACCTGGGATGCCCACATCATTGTCAGAGAGTGGCATTGTTGCAGCCTGGCCCTTGGGTTAAAAATCAAACAGATCAGATAAAGCTCTTGAAGTAATCTGGCCTGGAGGGGACCCTGCAGCAACTCCTTTATGTGATGCCCACTTCTGTGGGTCTGGTCATTAAAGCACCTGTGTGGCCATAGCAGGGCTGGAGGGAGGAATCACCCCAATTGCCCCTGCTCCTATTTTGGGGTCATCTTTTCCAACAGGCTTGCATTTTGTGCTGCTCTAGTCATCCACCCTCCTGGGAGAGCCTGGATTTCAGGATAATGGCTCAGGGAACAAACATCCCTCTAAGTCATGTGATTGAATTAGCTTTAATTACTGGTTTTAATAGAAAGCCTCTGTAGCAGATCATTTTTGTGAGATGACTGTCAGTTGTTTCATGTATAAACAGCAGCTGGGGCTGTTCCTTGCCAGGCTCCAGCTCCAGCAGAGCCCTCAGCGGGATTGTTGCTCGCTGGATTCAGCTGGTTTTGGTGCTCACAAGTGTCACCTGCAGATGACAGGAGCTGATTTCCCCCATGATCCCTGTGTGATCCATGCAGCACCCCAGCAGTGCTGGCTCTGCACTGCCCCCCGGGCTGGCTGCACCCTCCATGTCCCCCTAGGTGTGGCTGTGTCACCATGCTGAAGTCGCCCAACAAGGTGACAGCAGTGAAGCAGTGGGAGCAGCGCTGGATCAAGAACTGCCTGTGTGGGGGGCTGTGGAGGAAGATGCCCCTCAGCTACTCCTGAACCCTTCCTGGGGTGCAGTGTGGGCCAGGAGCTGCACGGGGCTCCCTTCACGGAGATTTTGGGACAAGGGAATGGCAGCTCCTCTCCCTGGTGCTGGAAAAGCTGCTGCTGGTTGTCCTTGGTTGAGCTGTGCTAGAAAACAGAGCTGAGGGAGCTCTGCCTCTTTTACCAGGGAAGAGCTGGAAAGGAATGCCAGTGGTTTCCCCATAATTGGGGGCCCAGGAGGGGAGAGCCTGGCTGTGTTTTGGGGCTGTGCCAGCAGAGCAGCAATGTCCTGGCAGCTGGCCTGGCCTGGGCAGAGTGGTGATGGGGCAGCTGGTGAGGAACAAAGTCCCAGCTGAGGGGAGCACAGCTGGTACCTCACATCCATCCTGTGCCTCTGGCTGCATGGGAAGTGCCAGTCCTGATCCCTCAGCAACCTTGTCCCTGAGACAGGAGTTGGCTCCTGTGTGCCCATCAGTGTTGGGTTGGGAGCAGGAATATGCTGCTGCCTGGAGTGAAGCTTCCCTTTGCCTCTTGCTGTTGTAAATAAAAATTCTCCTAATTTTGTACAGAACCATGTGGTTTGTTTCTGTGTTGTGACGTGGCTGCCCAGCAGTGGAGCCACGGGAGGGCTGCCAGAGCATCTGTCAGGAAAAGAACCACCATCATTGGAAAAAGGGGAATGGGAAATGGATGTTTTCAAGGTTTGCCTTATGGACACTCGAGGAAAAAACATCAGATCCTTGGGGTTGTGTAAGCCTCCAGCTTCAGAAAGGCTGGACACTTGAGCGTGCCAGAGGAGGAGTAGCCAAAAATCCTTTCAGACTTTTGCCCTCCCTTGCCCTCAGCTGCTGCTGCCCCAGGCAGGAAAGAACATTCCAACCTCCTGGAGCCAGCATGGCTGTGCCTGTGGAGCCCCAGCCCTCTGGGGGTGATCTGGCCCTGCTCCTCTCCCAGGGCTCCTTCAGCTCTTCGGGAGAAAAGCCTGGAGCTTTCTGCTGCATCCCAGCCAGCAATTCCAGGTCCCCACAGACCGTTTAAGAGAGGGAGTGAGCCAGTCTTAGTACATTCCTTTCCCTCTGGAACCATGATTTCATTATTCTTGAAAACTGGAGCTGGTGACAGAGTTCATCCCTTGACTCCAGCGAAATGTTTCACTGCACAGAGCTGTAAGAGCTGTACAGACCTCTCCCCCCCCCTGCTCTGCTGGTAATTAGGGACAATCAAATGGCTAATTAGGAAACTGTACCTTATTAAGGCTCTTTTCCCCTGTAAGTAAAACTCAAACCGGGCCCTCTGTGAGCTCCTTATAGAACAGATTTGGGGTTATTTAATGTTTGATTGGTAACAGGGAGCAGCAGCACAGCAGGGGGATGGAGACACATTTGTGTCCCCCTTAGCCCCCTGCTGACCACGGAGCTCCTGGGATGGGATTGGAAGGGTCTGGCAGTGCCCTGGGCCGTGCTGCTGCCCTGCTCCCATCTCCTGTGCCTTGGCCCTGCTCCCTCCAAAGATAGGGCAGTGGGAGAGCAGGGGTCTGGGGGTGACCAGGTTGTGGTGGGAAGATGGGGGCTCTGCCCTGCCCTGGCCCTCAGCTCCTGGGACAAGAGGGTCCAAGTGAGAATCTTGCTGGGTTCCAGCACAGATCTCACTGTGGGAGCCAGAGCTGCCACTGCCATATCAGCAACAGGCAGATTCTGCTTTCCCAAATATTCACACAAGGACCCTGCGGGAGGTCCCAGACCTCGATCACATTGTGGCCACACTGCAGGATGTGTCCCCTGCTCCCACCCGAGGCCACACCATCCCCAGGGGCTGAAACTCAGCATCTCCCACCCCATGTCCAGCTCCCCCCGGGCAGGGGCTCCTTGTGCAGACCCCCCCAGCTCCTCCTTCACCCCACTCCTCCAGCCCAACAGCTCTGCAGGAATCATCATCACTTTATTGCAGCGGTCGCGGGCAGCATTCTGGGCACCTTCAGCAAAGCCTGTTGAGGGCTGTGACCCCCACTTCTCCCCCACCTGGGCCCTGTGCTCTGTGAGTGGGAGGCCAGGGACCCCCCTCCCTTGGTTCCTCACCAGCCCCCTGGCCCAGCCCTCCTCCTGGCTTGTGGGGACGCTCTGGCAGTGGGGTGGGCAGCAGTGGGAGCCCATGGCAGGCAGTGGGACAGCACTGTGGGTGCTCTGGCCATGCTGGCAGCAGCAAGCCGTGGCATGGAGCAGGTCCCTGCGGAGCCCTCAGTGAGTGTCCCCGTCCGCGGAGGCCATGACACCGTCGATCCAGGCCGCATACGGGGCGATGCGGGTGTAGATGGCCGGCTTCTTGTAGTTGCCACAGACGCGGGAGCCGGCCGTGACCACCCCCTCGGCCACCCCGCCACAGACCAGGGGGCCACCGGAGTCTCCCTGCAGGACCAGACCTCATCAGTATGGCCAAGGGTTTGCTAGAACACCCCATCCCATCTCCCACTCCTCATTCCTGCCTCCAGGCTCCTTTGAGCTGCTCTGCAGCAGCCAGCACAGGGAGCACTCACCCCAGGGACATCGTCCCCTCCTGCTTTGCAGCCCCTCACCTGGGCATTGTGCCCTTTTTGCCCCCTCCCAGCCCTGCGGGGGTCCCTGGTGGGTGTGTGGTACCTTGCAGGTGTCCTTCCTGCGGGAGTCGGTGCACATCATGTTGCGGGTGATGGTGCCGTCGTGGCGCGTGCGGTTGTTGCAGACGTCGCGGCTGATCACCGGCCGCTCCACCTGGTGCAGCTTGTCCGGCCTGGTGCCGCTGTGGTCGATGGTGCCCCATCCCGCCACCTCGCACACCGTGTCGGCCGCCACGTCCCTGTCCTCCCGCTGGAAGGGCAGCACCCGCACGTCCGCGTTCAGCTCTGCTTTCTCCTCCAGCTGCCACGAAGCCAGAGGGGACCCAGGTCACAGGGGCAGCTGTGCCCGGGACCCAGCAGGGCACAGTGAACCCAGCCCTGATACTGAGACCACCCCGGCCTCAGCTGCACTCAGGGCTTCACCTCCTGGTTGGAGCCCCAGGATGCAGCCAGAGACCAGAGCTGGAGCTATGAGGAAGATGGAGGCATTTGGACACAGCTCAAAGGTCTTTGGTGGGGGAAGCAGGGATGGCCCCGTGGGACAGGGAGGGATGGAGAGGGGAACCAGGCCCAGCCTGACCATGAGGATTTCCTCTGGCCAGTTTGTGACCCTGCAGGGTCCCAAGGGACAGGGGGATTTGTAGGAACGGGGCTGTGCCTGGTGGGGAGGAGGGTCCCATCAGCCGCCAGCCCACCTGGAGGAGGAGAAGGTCATCCTTGTTGTTGTGGATGTTGCTGCCAGGGTGGGGGAACTGGGCGCGCACTTGGTACAGGCGTTTGTGGGGCTCCGGTTCTGTCAGAGAGTGGGCACCCAGCAGCACCTGGAAGAGTTTGCCATCCCTGGAAGAGAGTCAGAGTGTGGGACAAATAGCAGGGGATGTCACTGCACCCAGCCATGGAAATGGGGTGTTGTGGGGGGGGCAGAGAGCCCACCAGGGAGCTCCGAGATGTCCTGCAGCCCCTGCCCAGTCCTTGCTGCAGATGGGACCTGAGTCCCACTCTCTGAGCTGAGCTATGGAGTGGGATTTGGCCTGAGCCCAGCCAGCCCCCCCAGGCATGCACGGACCCCCAGACACACTCACGTCTCCTCGGTGCAGTGGGCAGCGCTCAGTACCCACTGCTCGGCGATGAGGAAGCCCCCACAGACGTGCTGCCCGTCCAGCTGCAGCGAAGCCATGTACGGCTTCAGGTGGGGCCTGGCTACGGAGCCCCTCAGGATCCTTCCCCGGGGCTGCCCTGCAGGAAAGAGGCCGGGTCAGCTGAGGGGCACGGGCAGTGTCACTCCCATGGTCTCTTCCCGGGATCCCTGGACCCCCTCCTTGTGGGCTGCACCAGCACCTGGCTGCAGGTGGAGGCAGGAACTGGGGAGCTGGGAAGGCAGCGCTGTGCCATGTCACTGCCCTGGGGTGCGGGGGATGCACTCACCATTCACCGGGGCCCAGGGCAGCAGCAGCAGCAGAGCCAGGACAAGGACTCGGGGAGCAGGACTCGGTCCCATGGCTGCACAGCCTGGCAATGCCTCTGCCCGGCTGGGGGGTGTGCGGGGGCCTGGGGCTGCGCAG
>VXBN01011427.1:225711-259768 GCA_013397395.1 Sinosuthora webbiana
TCCCCCGACACCCCCTCCCATCCCTCGGCCCAGACCCCCGCCCGCGGCTGCGGCACGGTGCCTTCCAAGGGGAGGTTCCCCGCTGCGCCCCCCGCCCTCCCGGTTATACCCCCGGTTAATCCCCCGTTATTGCCCCCCCTTTCATTGCCCCTCGCCCTTGCCCCTCGTCTCTCCATCCCCGTTATCCTCCCCCCTTCATTTCGCAGCACGGGCTCGGTGCAATCTCGTGGGGCTGGGCCGGGAGGGCTCGGGGAACCCCATCCCCGGCCCGGCTCTGCGGGCGGCACACCCCCTCTGCACGCCCTCCGCAGCAGCCTCGCCGCCTGTCGCGGTAGTGACCGCCTGTCGCGACAGACGAGCCTCCGCCCCACCTGTTGTCACAGCCCCTGGGCTGGGCTGGGCAGCCCCCGAGGCGCTGGGGGTCATCCCCCCCCGGGGCACTGGCACCCCCAGTTCTGGCTGTGTCTCTCTGGTGACCGGGGGCAGTGGTGCGACCTGGGGATGACCGGGAGTGACATGGGGTGTCCGTACTCCTGCAGGGCTGGATAGTGGCCCGGGGGTGCTCATCCCCCTCCAGGGTCAGGGACTGGAGGGGTGACCAGGGGTGGCAGTGGCTACCCATCCCCCTGCCATGTGGTGACACGTGTGCCCCCACAGGGTGGAGGCACAGCTCGGTGGGACCCCTGCGCCTGCCCAGGACCATGATCCCCCCTAAGGAGAAAGCCCGTGTCCCCAAGGACAGCATGACACTCCTGCCCTGCTTCTACTTCGTGGAGGTGGGTGTGAGGTGGGTGGGCTCGGGGTGGGGGCTGTGCAGGGGGCTCTGTCCCAGGCCCTGGCACGGCAGGTCGGGTTCTGTGTCCTGTTCTGGTGGGGCTGTGCAGTGCCATCACGCCGGGGGTGCGTTGGTCCCCACTCTCTCCCCCACAGCTGCCCATCGTGGCCTCCTCCGTCGTCACGCTCTATTTCCTGGAGCTGACGGACCTCTTCAAGCCGGCCAAGGTGGGCTTCCAGTGCCACGACCGGGCGCTCTCCATGCCCTACGTGGAGACCAACGAGGAGCTCATCCCGCTGCTGATGCTGCTCAGCCTGGCCTTCGCCGCGCCCGCCGCCTCGGTGCGTCCGGGCTTGTCCCGCTGTGGGGGTCGGGACAGAGCCGGGGATTGGGGTCCCGGTGCCTGGCGGTGTCCAGCATCCATCGGGCGGCTCTGCCAACAACCCAGCTTCCCCCAGTCCCGCCTGAGCCAGCGGTTCCTCCCCAGATCATGGTCGGGGAGGGCATGGTGTACTGCCTGCAGTCCCGGCTGAAGGGCCGCGCCGGTGCCGAGGGCAGCATCAACGCCGGTGGCTGCAACTTCAACTCCTTCCTGCGCCGCACCGTCAGGTTTGTGGGTACGTTGTGCCACAGCCTGAACAGGACCTGGGGGCTGGAGGGGACATAGGGCCACCCTGGCTGTGATAGCTGGAGCATGACCCTACCCAGACTCTGGACCAATTCCAGTGGGTGCCCCAGGGCTGGGTGAGTCCTGGCTGCCCCACATGGGATGGGTGTTACCCACTGTCCCATTCCTGCCATCCCCAGGTGTCCACGTGTTCGGGCTCTGTGCCACAGCCCTGGTGACAGACGTCATCCAGCTGGCCACAGGATACCACGCTCCCTTCTTCCTGACTGTCTGCAAGCCCAACTACACACTTCTGGGCACCCCCTGCGATGCCAACCCCTACATCACCCAGGACATCTGCTCAGGCACCGACAAGCACGCCATCCTCTCTGCCAGGTATGTGCCAGGGGAGCCCTGTGCCGCACTGCCAGCCCTCCTGCCCTGTCCCAACCACGTCCCTTCTCCCTGCAGGAAGACCTTCCCATCCCAGCATGCGACACTCTCGGCTTTCGCTGCCGTCTACGTGTCGGTGAGTTCCCAGCACTGCCTGGCACATGCTGGCTTGGGGCAGCACGAGTTCCATGCCACTGGCAGCTGCGTCCCTCTCTTGTGGGCACAGACGAGCTCTGCCCAATATTCCTGTGCCTGCGGTGGGTGTGTGTGCAGGCACCTGCAGTCCCACATGCACCCGACAGCTCTGTGCATGGCTGGGCCATGACTAACAGCCTGTTCCTGCCCCAGATGTATTTCAACTCCATCATCTCGGACAGCACCAAACTCCTCAAGCCCATCCTGGTCTTTGCCTTCGCCATTGCCGCTGGCATCTGTGGGCTGACCCAGATCACCCAGTACCGCAGCCACCCCGCTGATGTCTACGTGGGCTTCCTGATCGGCTCTGGCATTGCCGCCTACCTGGTGGGTGCTGGTCCTGCCCTTGGCCCAGGGAGGGGGCTGGGGGTGCTGGTGGGGCCATTTGACTCCACACTCTCCAGAGCATCTGTGGCTACCCCGTCCCTGGAAGTGTTCAAGGCCAGGCTGGACAGGGCTTGGAGCAACCTGGTCTAGTGGAAGTTGTCCCTGCCTGTGGTGGGGGCATTGGACTAGATGACCTTTAAAAGTCCTTTCCGACACAAAGCATTCTAGGATTCTATGGTTCCCCTTCCCGCAGGCTTTCCATGCTGTTGGCAACTTCCGTGCCCCAACGGAGCGGGTCCCCACGCAGGCACCAGCCAAGGACGCACTGCGGGCGCTGACGCAGCGGGGCCACGATTCTGTCTACCACCAGAACAAGTCGGTGAGCACCGACGAGCTGAACCCACAGGCGCGGCTGGAGGAGGCGGCACGGCCGGTGCCGCGGGAGAAGAACTCTCTGGGCAGCCTGAAGCGGGCCAGCGTGGACGTGGACCTGCTGGCCCCCCGCAGCCCTATGGGCAAGGAGAACATGGTGACCTTCAGCAACACCCTGCCCCGCGTCAACACGCCCTCCATGGATGACCCCGCGCGGCGCCACATGACCATCCACGTCCCCGTGGACGCCTCCCGCTCTAAGCAGCTCATCACGGAGTGGAAGCAGAAGTCTCTGGAGGGACGGAGCATGACCCTGGCAGAGGAGGCGGCGCAGGGCCGGGGTGTGGGGGAGCCCGGTGAGGAGGTGCCCCCCTCCCTGTACCCCACGGTGCAGGCGCGCTCGGCCGAGCGGGCGGCCATGGGGCCCCGCGTGCTCATCCAGCCCCGGCCGGGCGCCTCGCAGCTGGTGCACATCCCCGAGGAGAGCCAGGCAGGCGCCGGGGCCGCGGCCGGCAGCGGGGCGGCCGTGCGGGCCAAGTGGGTGATGGTGGCGGAGAAGGGGGGAGCGCAGCGGGTGGCCAACCCCCCGCGCCTGATGCAGGTCATCGCCATGTCCAAGCAGCAGAGCCTTGTCTCTGCCACCCCCAAGCACTCGGAGACGTCCTCGTCCTCCACCAGCTCTGACTCCTCTCAGTACCGCTCGCCCTCGGAGAGGGACAGCTCCAGCATCATCACCATCGACGCTCACGCCCCTCACCACCCTGTTGTCCACCTCTCAGCTGGCAATGGGCCCTGGGAGTGGAAGTCGGGGCCGAAGGGGCCAGAGGGGCCAGACACCTACGAGCTGGGTGAGGTGGGGAAGGATTTCCACGGCTTCCGCCCAGCCAAGAGCGCCGGTGTCTCCCCTGGCTCCTCTGTCAGCGACATGGAGCAGGATGAGCCACGCTACGGCAGCCTGGCCGCCATCCCAGGGGCAGCGGGGGGTGGTGGGGAGAGGGTGGAGGCCCCCCCTGAGGGGCTACTGGCCACAGCCAGCCGTGACTCCACGCTGCGGAGGAAGCCGGCCGAGCGGGACGGGACGGCGGACAGCGAGGTGGACCTGTACTACAAGAAGATGCAGGCAGGCCGCAGGTTTAAGGACTGAGCCCCGGTGCCTTGCCGGGGCCCCACGCCCCTGCCCTGATTTGGGGGGGCTCTGTGTTTCCAGGGTCCCTCTGCGGGGGATGGCAGGACGGGGCTGGCTTTGCTCTCGAGCAGCATGGCCATGCTGGTCCTGAGCCAGCTGAGACATCTGTGGGACCCCCAGCATGGGACCCTGCTCCTGCTCAGGCAGCTGGTGGGGCTCTGCCCCCCACGGGCTGTGTGGCTGGGCAGCTCCAAGCACTTTTGACTTTCTTTTTCTCTCTAACACTGGTGCTGACATTTCCAAGGGGTTATTTTATTCCGGCTCTGGAAGTGGATGTCTGCAGGGGAGCGGGGAGGGACAAGTGGTGCTGAAGGGCTTTGGGGGGGGACTAGATTAAGGGGTTTAACAGGGGGAAGAGGCTGCTGTGGGGCAGCAGGCCCTAGCTCATGTGGGGGTTTGCGGGTGCTGGGGGTCCTGCGACACCCCCCCATCCTGCACCACTGGCCTGTGTGAGTGAGCCTGGTGGTGGACAGACCGGGAAGGGGGGTCTGCCCAGTGCTGTGGCTCTGGGCGTGCAGAGGCTGTAAATACTGCAGGGACTGGAGGAGAGGGGGGTGTTGGGGTGGGGGTGCAGTGCGGGCTGAGCTCTGCCCCAGGAGGAGCAGCCCTGGGCTGCAGCCAAGGTTTAGGGGGAGCAGGGAGGGGGTCTCCAGGCTGCGAATATGTCGGGTAACAGCTGGAGCTGCTGTGGTTTGAAAAGCAAATAAAAGCGTGGATGTTCCCTGGCTGGGTTCCTTCGGCAGGGTGGGGGGCAGGTGGGTCCCACGGCTTGGGGGGGTTAGGACCAGGGCTCCGCGGGAGTTCCCAGCTCCGGGGAGCAGTGGCTGGGGCAGCCGCGTGTCCCCCCCCCCCCCACAGGACACTGTGCCGATGGCACCAAACTGCCACTGCCAATTGGATTAACAGTGGATATCCCAAAGCCTTTGCCTTGCAAACATATGGATTATCCACATAACCCTGACTCGGTGCTGGAAAAGCCACCCGGGATTAGCGGGAGGATTGCGGCAGCAGCCCGTGGTGTTGGGGGCAGTGGGGGGCCTGGGGGGTGGGAGACGAGGGGGTCCAATCCCAACCAGCCCGAGGGC
This sequence comes from Sinosuthora webbiana, assembly GCA_013397395.1. Lineage (NCBI taxonomy): Eukaryota > Metazoa > Chordata > Aves > Passeriformes > Sylviidae > Sinosuthora > Sinosuthora webbiana. The sequence continues at coordinate 230,652 of VXBN01011427.1, forward strand.
CGTGGGGCTGCTCCATCCAGCCGTGGTGAGGGTGACCCGGGGAGGTGACCCGGAGCCGCTGGCGAAGGTCACCGGGATCGACGCCGCGCTCCGGCGGTCCTTGGTGGGGGTCGTGCGGTGTGAGGGCTCCCAGCCCACCAGCCCCACGTCGCCCCCGCGCTCACGGCTCATTGCGGTGCCGATGGCGTCACACGCCGCTTCCCGCCGCCTCTGACCCAGCGGTTTCCATGGCAACTGGCAGCCCCGCATCGCTCTCGCAGTCTCGGGCAACCCCCCAGCCCCGCACCCGCTCCCGCAGCCCCGGACGCCCCTCGGGCAGCCCCCCAACAGCCGCTGCTGCATCGCTTGGGGATCCGCGGGGTCGGGAGGGAGCATCCTCATCCTCATCCTCATCCTCCCCCCGGCCCCGCGCAGGGCTGCCAGCCCCCACCTCAGCTGCCGCCTGGGCTCTGCCTCGGCACCACACGTATCTGGTGTCCCGGCCTTTCCTGCTGGGGACACCCTCTGCCAGGAGTCCTCGGCACGTCCCCGTGTCTCCCGGGCGAGCCCCAGGGGCAGGGCCCGGCTTTGTGACACACAAAGAGCTCAGCCCCACTCGGGGCCCCGCCCCGGGGCTCGCTTTGAGTTTGGGGTTCCTAAATCGCTCCCCGATTTGGGTTTCCCGCTGGCAGCCAATTCCCTTTCCGCACCCAGCGGTGCTTGAGGGCGTGCGGAAGGCCAGGCTTTAGGGTGCTCACTCCGCAGGCGGCATCTTCCCCCGGCTCCGGGCAGGGACTGGAAGAGCCTTTTAGTATGGATCCCCCGGTTTCCCCGCGTCAGCGTTTTCCCGTTAAAGGCAGCTTCGGGGCAGTTTTGTCCGCGGCCGGACACGACGCCCGGTCAGAGCCGGCCCGGGGTGCGGGAGGACGCGGAGGCAGCCCCCAACACGGGCTCTGATGTATCTGGGGCACGGCCCGTCCCGGGGCCAGGCTGGGGTCTCACAGATGAGAGCGCAGAACCGGGGCAGGACGTGACCCCCCCGAAGCCACCGCTGCTCCCATGGGGACCCCACCCACCGCTGCCTCCCCGGTCGGATCTTTCAGCCGCCGATCAGTGTCCGAGGGGCCAGGGAAGGGCACAGGGATGCCCGCGAGAGTTGCAAAGCCTGGACTGGGCCCCAGAGAGCTCAGGGAACCAAACCCGGAGCGATGCTCCTGCTCACTCCTGAGGGGCAGCAACGCATCCCCCTCGGCCCAGCTTCCACAGGCACAGGCAGCTGTTACAAATCCCATTAGCCTTTCAAGGAACAACAGTGGTCCCTTTCAGCACCCCCGCCTCCTGCAGGACCCCCTCGGTAACCCTGGAGCCGGAGGGCTGTGCAAACGCCTGTGGAATATGCTGGAGCCTAATGGCAGCTCAGCCCAGAGCAATGGGGCCAGCACAGCCACAAGAGCAGCTCCAGGTGGGGATTGTCTCCACACACTTTTGGACAGTTTGAACAGAGCTGAGCATAAAGGTAAGAACTACATCCCTAAAGAAGCACTAAGCTGCTCCTCAGGCAGCTCGTGGAGATGGGAATTGCATCTCCTCCCACAGGATGGAGAATGTCACATCCAGCCCCACAGCTACAGCAATAGGACTACAGAGAGGAGGGTTTGACTCAAAGTGGGTTATTTTTCATGGATATTAGCCAGAACGTATGAAAAGTTTAGGAACATGGAAGTAACAAAGTGCTGGAGTGTGACACAGGCAGGGCATCAGTGAGGGCTCGACAGCCTCGGGCATTGGGGCTCCAGCCTGGCACCGAGGGGCCGCAGGGCCAGACCCCATCCCACGGCTCCACGGAGACAGGGACACGCACTGCCAGCCCAGAGTGTGTGAAAAGTCAAAGTTAAATAAAATGAGGCAGCTGGAATTACATGAGAAGGAAAAATCAGAAGCAAAACAGGCACAATAAAGAGGAGGAAGATCAGGAGTGAAGGATACAGAAGAATTTATTGAAAGCACAAGTACAGACTGGGCACCAACTGCTTCTACAATCTCAACAGGAAATAATGGAGCTACAGAAAGGTACAAAGGTTGTTATAAAATAGTTTTAATTTCATTTCTTTTTGCATTACAAACATTCTTTGAAAGAGGCAATGGAATTCTGATGGTATGTACGCTTCCCCTCCCCACCCACCTTCCACAATACTGAACCTGGAATTGCTGTTATCAAAATATACAATACATCTGGTCACCATAAAAAACTGGGTTTTGCTGCCCCTCATGTCTTACAACAGGTATAAAAAAATTATAAATATGTACACCCTTAGTTACTCACATTCTTTACATGCAAACACAGGATCCGAAGGGAGCACCCGCTGTGCTGGGGGGCCTGGTTACCCCAAATCCATCTGCAATTTGCACAGGACACCCAGAATGTCCTGGCCAGGGCATGGCCCTGGGAGCCTCCCCAGCGCTGGGGAGGGTGATGGGGGGCACTGACCAGTTACCCCAGTGCCACTGGGCTGGGTGGGCTGGGTCCCCTGTGGGAGGAGGGGGTGTTTCAGTAGGGAGGGGACAAGCCAACAGCCACAGAGACCCCCCCAGCTGTGCCCTCCTGCAGGATGTGTGAAGGGCCTCGAGGAGCTTTGCAGGGGCAGATCCCTGGCTCCAGCAGAGCTCACCCAGATTTAGAGGTACCCAAAAGCAGCTGGGGTGATGCTGTCACCAGGGGTCTTGCCCTTCCTCGGGGGGTACCCAGCACACCACAGCCCCAGCTGGAGGCTCACTCGGACCTCACACGCTTCTCCAGCATAATTCATATCCTTGAGAGTCCAGGGAGGAACTACAGAAAGTTAAGACTTTTCCGAACACTCAGTGCTAGGCAAGTCAAGAGCTCCCACACCAAGCAAGGAAATCAGAACTTGCAACACTAAGACAATTAAAAAACAAACTTTGGTCCACAATTTGCAGAAAAACCCTGAAAAAAAGTACAAGATTCTTGTTATTTTGCATCCGAACAGGTTGCAGGTTAGAGGGAAATGTAAGGCAACATCGGATCACACGGAATAGAAGGCAGAATGGCCCGGGAAAGAGTTGTAAGCCAGAAAAAATAATAAAAACGGTTGTATCATTGGGAAAAACTGATCTGCTGCATTCTACTTTTAATAAATTCCCTTCCTAGAACAACATCTGGGCTTATAGGTTCAAAAGGTAAAAAATATCTTTAGCCTGGGTCCTTTTCCTTCCATTCCCGAGCTGTTTGTGCTCATTCTCTCTCACCCTCGGCTCTGCTCATCCTCAGCCACGACCTCAGCCTGGAAACTACTCCTGCCCTACAGCTTCAATTACAAAACAAAGAAAATAAAGTACAGTATACACGGGTAATACCACAAAGGAGTAAATTTAGATTACGTTTATACCATCTTATCATTCTATAAAAGGTACTTAAAACTATTTCTTTTGCATATAAAGAGATTAGAATATTTGGTCAACTGGAAATATTGCTAGGCACAGAGGACAGCAACGGCATCAAAGTATAATACAAAGATTCAAACAAAAGCTCAAATGCTGAAGACATGCTCTAAGAACGATGGCGGAGCTACAGCAGCCTCGTTAATCTCCAATTAAGGGCACAAAGGTACCTCTTTGCAGGCACCTTTCTAATTGTGGGGTATCCAAGGATTCTCCAAATCCTAGCCAAGCATTTTAGGTATATACACACACAATTTTGACAAACTCTGATTCGTTTTCACAAGTGTCCCACAGCGGCTCTTTTGTCCCTCGCCAATGCTCTGCGAGGGCAGAGCCTGCGGGCTCGCTCCTGACACTGGAATGTGATTTGGCCTTGGGAACGCTCCCCCACCCAGACCTTTGCTCAGCCACAAAGGCTCTCAGGTAACTCCCACCTGAGTTTGCAGGTGGCAATGACCCACGAGCAGACTGGGGAGTGGCACGGGGCACACGTGGAGATTGAGACACATGCGGGGCAGCGGGGAACGACTGCCCCGAGTCACAGCCCAAAATTTCCTTTATCCACTTTGCCAGCTCCCCCGACTGATCGTCAGCCAGAGCCGCTCCCCCCCTCAGCTCTGCCCATCCCCTCCCTGCAGCTCAGATGTTTTCCCCAAAGAAGTAGAAGGTTTAAGGCACAGGACAGCAGGTGCACAGGTAAGGTGGGATCAACGCAACTGAGTGTTGTGCTGGGCAGGTTGGGAGCTCCTGGTCACCACAATCCTGACTCCAAGGCGCTACAGTGAATTCACACAGTGGTTTTAGGTCTTTCAAGGCATGAATGGGTAAGGAACTTAAAAAAGGCATCAATGTGAAACCTGATAAAACTTGTTGGGATCTGCTTTTTGGGGGAGGAGGAGCAGGAGGGGAGGGGAATTTCCCAGAGCAGGTTCCACAGTGTAAACTTGAACTTGTGATTTTTATTGGAACAGTCAAGATTGTTACCCATCACCGCAAGGTTAGCAAGAGGAATTAATTTTCTTTTTTTTTTTTAAAAACCGGTAAACTGATTTCTCTTTAAAAAAATAAAATCTCTGGTCTTTTAAGGTCACTTCAGCTGCATTCTTAAAGTGGCTTTTTTTTTTTTTTCTGGAATGATGGAAGTTGAAACCCTGGTGTCCAGCCTTTTAAGGTCAAGGCTGAACCCCAGAGGTTTTAAGTCAAGTCCATTTTTACTCAAGCCTTCCCAAGCTCTAAATGGTGGACTTGGAGAAGGACACACGCAGGTGATGGTTCTCCCCCAGGTCATGATTGTGGAGGTCAATGAGGGACTGAATGGCTTCTTCCACAGAGCCCATCTGGATCAGAGCCATTTTACGGTCCTTCCTGACAAGACACAAGTTTCAGGCATGTTCAGTTCCATTGCAGGACTTCCCGCAACTTGATCCAAGTTCTCCCATCCAGCAGAGGATTAACCCCCCAGGTACCTGCAGCACACTCTCTCTTTAGAGGAGTATCTCTGTGGCAAGCACACACAGCCCTACTGCTCACTCAGCACTCAACCCAAGAATTCTTTACAGCAGAGTCAAACACTGTTACTAAGGATTCTGCTCACCTTTGAGCCTTTGACTGGAACCAACTACTTCCACCCTTCCCATATGGAAAGCCCGGAGTAAGGCGAGGACATAACACAAAACACTTACTGGAAGAATTTGAATCCTTTGACCATCCCACCATTGCTTGAAAATAACAACTTAAGGTCTTCTTCAGTTACTGAAGGTCTGAAACAAAAAGTTTTCCCAGTCAAACAGACGTTGATAGACCAAGGTAATCTCAAAAAACCAATTCTCATCAGAGACTTTTCTAAATTCCCTACGAGCAGTCTTTTGGCATGGCAAGACAATTGGAACAGGGAGCTGGGTGAGCTCTCCTGACAGCAGCACAGAGCTGCCCCTCACACCGAGGCTGCAAACACTTCAATACACAGCCAAACAGGAACTCTCCCAGCTGATACTTACGGAATATTGGACAGATGAAGAGTGGCAGAAGGGGGAAAGATGTTTTGGAAATTTTTGGAGCCTGGTTTCTTGAAACGATGTAGAGGAGAAGTCCCAAAGTCCTTGGTCAGGCCATGGTCCTCCTGGTTCTCACGGGGCATCTGCACTGTCTGGTGCTTGGACAGCGTGATACGGATCGGCTTCCCGTGGAGCTTCTGCCCATTCAAGTGGCTCATGGCTGCAAGGGGAGGACAGACCTGACTGCAGGGTACTTCAGTTTTGTCCAGACGTGAATTCAAGGCCAGAATTTCACTGCCCTCGCAGACACCACACCCTGTGGGGTCCCTCTGCCTCACTGCATTCTTTGCCTACTTCCCTGGCGCATCCACGAGCCACCCCAGCCCCAGAGCTGCCCCAAAGTCACACCCCACGAGGCACGGATACATTTGGGTCTTCTGTTGGAAGAGAATAAAGTGCCAATATTAAAGTTTTAACTACCTGTTTTGTCCCTAACTGCCCAGAGTCTGACCCTGCCAAGCTTACCAAGCTGGGCCTGATTCCCATCGGCCATCTGAACCAGGGCATTATCTTTCTTTTTAAATAAAATCTTCACCCTCTGCACATCGCCATAGACTCCTTCAAAGAGGGAGGAAACAAGAACAGTCTTAGGTAAGGAAACAAAGTCTAATTCAGCTTAACATCAGTTAATCAATCCAACAGCAAAAACATCCATTCCCAACCAGAACTGATCTCATTCCAACCATGGCTACATATTCTGCTCTAATTAATGGAATTCTTATATAGCAGAATAATAATGGAACAATACATTAAAGAAAAGACATTGGGTTTCAGCAAAAAGCCAAAATCTTACTGCCAGAAGACTGGACAATTTCGCATGCTCTCACAATTTAAAACTCTTATCAAAGACATGCAAAGCAATAACCCATGCAGAACTGAACCAAAACCAAAGGCAAACTAAATTAAACAGCAAACTAAGTAAACAATGTAAAACCAAAATTATGCATACAAAAAAAAAAAAGAAAAAAAAAAGAAAAAAAAAAAGAAAAAAAAAGAAAAAAAGGCAAACTGCAAACTGTACATTTCTGAAGTATCAAAAAGTAATCTCAAATAAATGAAAAACAAGGTAATAAAAAGTGTGAATAATAACATACCGAAAAGAATAAAGAGGCATTGGGGTGTAACTCTCTTTAGAGAACAGCAGAGCAAGGCAGCGGAGGGACAGGGAAGAGGTAAGGAATCGAAGGGGAGAGCGAGGTTGCACAAATCGTCCACAACGAGGAAGGGCAGAGTCCCCGCAGGAAATGGCGAAATTGGTTGATGGATGATGAAGTTTTCAAGATGGTTAATATTGAAGGGCAGGTTGGTTTCCGAAGAGCAGGGTTTGTTTTATGTATTTTTTTTTTTTATTTTTTTTTTGGAAGGGGAATGTTTTTATTTTTTTTTGTTTCAAGCAACAACAGGAAGCAGAAGTACCGTGCAGTCAGTTGGCAAAGAAATTCCGGATCGGGGGAAGAAAAAAAATTCAGGGATGGGGAGAAAAGAAAAAAGTAGCAAAAAACACAGGTCAGTAAATACATAAGGAATATGTAGTGTTCCATCAGTCAGATTTATAGAATTCTACATACAATAACTTGCTTACAGAAACAGTTAATAAGTTTTACCTAGTGGAACACAATGATAAAGAAAAGGCATTTTTACTTCAGATATACAAAGGAGTAAGAGACAGTATCCCCCCAGAGTGACTTTCACAGGCTGCAATAACCAATTCAATTACAGTGGCATTCCCTAAAATTTGACTAAAAATATTTTCTCTGTTTACAATTAATGACTTCGTAGACCAAGTCACAAACAGCTTCATTTGCTGCTTTGGGGTCAGGAACTGCAGGAAGCAATCCCTGCCATAATACTTGGCTGGAAAGAAACAAGGAACATACACCTTGGATACCAACCACTGCTTTAAATGAACAGATCATATGGATGAGCAGCTGTACTGCCACAAATTCTACTCCAAGGTCTGCTGGAAGCACTCAGATAAAGGAGCTGGTACCTCATTTGTAGAGGACTGTTCCCCTCCTGCTCCATGGCCTGACCTCACCGTGCAGAAACCCAAAGTACTGGGTCACCACATGCTGAGATGTGCAGACTGCTCCCACTCTTGAAGAAAAAATGGAGCCATTTCAGCTCCCATGACTCCCCCCTCAGGAAAACCCCATGGCAGAGCAGTCAATCCAGGCAATACTGTCTCTTTACTAACTGGTTGTGGCACAGGTAAGTTTCTACAACACTGATTATACAGGCAGTGGAAAAAGTTTCATGTCTGTTAGTTCACAGCTTCAGTCCAAGTCCCAAAGTCTCTCTAGCCCAAAGACAAGCTGGATGGAGAGTGAAGAGCTCCTCAAAAAAAAAACCACAGGACATGAAATAACTGCTTGCTCCTGCCTAAACAGAGCTGTGAGAAATCTGAGAGGTGCAGCACAGCCCCTAGTCCTGGCACTGCCATCCAGGCACCCAACAGCATCCTGGGACTACACCTGGAAGCATCACACTGGTCAGAATAATGATGCCTGCAATTATGAGAACTTATGGTGGAACAAGCCACAGATGAGAGACCCTGGAATGGCAGAGCAGTTTCCAGGCAGCACGAGCAGCAAATCCCAAAACTGTTCCACAGCCCCTGCTGTTATTTCATGCCCTGGAGAGAACAGCAATGACAGGTAAGAGTAGTCTGAAACACGTTCCAATTGGTTGATCTCATTAACAGTTAAACATTTTGATCATTCATCCCATCCAGGCTTCCCCTTTGATCCAAAGAGGTTTTGTGGTGACTCTGCCATCACTGGTAAGTTTTACAGCTTTGCAAAGTGCTATTAACGTGTGTGCACAGTCCCACCAGTTACAGCTCCTCAGCAGAGCCTCATCACTCTGCTGAACACCAGAGGTTCTACACTTCCAATCCAACCAGATCCAGGGGCTGACTGAAGGAAAATCCAAGCCCCCCATATCCAATTCCCTTATGGTGCTGTCTTTCATTAAAACAAGGTTTTTGTTCAAATATTACTTGCTTCATTTTTAGAGAAATCTAAATATTTCAATTCACTCAGTAAAGTAGAATTGAAAATGTAAACTGTGAGCTGTTAAGGGGTTTAGCTAAGGAAAAACTTCCAGGAATCCTGGAAGGGGGAAATGTGCAAGCACATGGCAGAGGAAATACTGCACAGGTACAAGGTCAAGCTAGCAGGGATCCAGACACTACACAGAAAGAGCAAAGGTCAGCATGAAGCCTCTCTGTAGTTCTGAATTAATGCATTAAAAACTACAACATGCCAAGGAAAAGGAATGGACATGGCTGTTCTGTGACCCAAATGACACTATTCCATGGGAATGGTGGGGAGACTCCACACAGAAGACGGATGAAGGGACAGGCATCATAGTCTCTGGGGGACAAGAGCAGGCAGGCAGCATCCTTGGCTTTGAACCAAGGAAGAGCAATTTCAATCTGAGATGGACTTTCCCATTTCCCTTCAGCAACTAGAGTACTGCTCTGCCCTGCACCTGGGGCTGTCAGAGCACGGCAGCGGCTGCTCTAGCAGTGCCGCTTCCTTTGGATACAGCAGGATTTCACTTTCAATGAATTTCAGCCCAATCTGTGTTCAGAAAGTGAAAGCAGAGATAACAGGAAGGAGGAGATAAAAAAAAATAAAGTTAGGACTGCACTAACCTCTGGGATCAGATTGCTAACCAGCAGCACGGAGTGCCCTGTCCCAGACAGGCCGGGAATGGCAATCCGTCCTGCTGCAGCCGCTGCAGCTGCTGCTGGAATAGCCAAAGGAGCTAGTGCTCCAGGAACACTTGGAACTGTCAGGCCTGGAAATTAAAGAATATTAACCAGTAAAGAATTCACAGCACGTACTCTAGTGTATTTGCCGCACCAGAAGGGAGAACAGCACACTCTCTGAACCATGCAAGTCATCATTCCCAACAGTGCCCATGTAATCCTAAGGGCAACAGGAGCCTCCACTTCTGGTGCTGCAGGAAATGTTCTGGTTTCTAACAGGATTTGCTCTTGCAGTGCCTGGTGCTGAGCAGGTGCCTCAGCACTCTGGTGCATGTTTTGCAAGCAGCGGATGAGCACAAAGCCTCAGCTCTGCTGTGCAGGGCAGGTGTCACACACGGGGTATGGGGAGGGTCTGTCCAACCAGGGCATGCACAATGTGCTCTCACCACGCATGCAACCACCAGGTACCCTGTGCCACCATCACCCAGCTCTCCTGAGTGGGAACCACTGCAGCTGAATTTACAGGCATTCCTAGACAGCTCCCAGTACCAGCTGGCATCTCCTGTACTGGCCCTTCAAGGGCAAGAGCTTTAGAGCTCAAGAAACAACTGCTAGTGGTCAATTCCATGGATTACTCCCCAAAGCAGCTTGTTTCCTCAGCAGGGCTGGATGTTACCAAAACAGCAACGCTTTAACAGCCCACTCTGTGCTTGTTTGTCGTAAGCAAGGAAACTCCATCATGTTCCCAGAAAGTCAACATGGCTTGGAATGCTGAGAACCCCAGCAAGGCCTGTTTAGGCTGGCACTCCTGTGAGCACGTTCAGCACCTCCAGTTTTCAAACTCGGCTGCTTCTGGAAGCAGCGATGATCTGTTACCTACAGCATGAGCTGTGAACTTCAAAGTGCAACTGTCCCAGCACATGGAATCAGTGTCATGATTAAATACCAGCTTTCTCAAAATATTTAAGAAAAAAATTGACAGATTCGTTGCTTCTGACCACATTTACAGCTGTCAAATATAGGTCCCGACCTCTTTAATGACAAGATGAAATTCAAAGTACAAGAACTTATATCTCCTCACAATCTCCCCATATTATTTCAGTCTGCCTTTATTGTCTCTCCCATCCTGCTTTATGTGCTTTCTTCCCTTCACCAGGACATTGCCCAGAGATGCTGCAGCTGCACACAGCATTCCTAGCTGAGATGATGTACTTGACCACCAGTCCCTCCCGTGTCCAAACGCCAGCATTTAGAATTTACATGGCTAACCCAAACAAAAACATCAGTACTTTGCTTTAAAACATGAAGATGCTTCAGCAACAGAAAACCTACATAAAATTTCAATGTACAAACTACAGTACCTGTAGCCTGAGGAATGGCAAAAGTAGGAGGAAAGCCAGCTCCAGCATACGGAGGAGAGATTATTCCTGGGGCACCTGGGAAAGACACACATTATAAAAAGATGCTCAATAGCAGGAAAACGCTAAACTTCACAGAACTACATCATATTCTGAATTGGAAGAGACCAACAAGGATTATCAACTCCAGTTCCTGGCTCTACACAGGACAGACAGTCATGTGTCTTGGAGTGTTGTTCAAATGCTTCTCCAACTCTGAAAGGCTTAGTGCTGTGATCACTGCTCTGGGAAGCCTGTTCAGTGCCCAGCCACCCTCTGAGTGAAGAACATTTTCCTAATACCTAACCTAAACCTCCCTAAACTTAGCCAAAATGTCTCGATCTGTCCTTCAACAAAAGCATTTAGTTGAAAGCTAAACACAACCAGCAATTCAAAAATACCTCTCACATAACAATGGACTTCCAGAGATCACCACAATTCCTGGACAAACACCAGGTGGCACCAGAGGCAGTGACCACTGGGATTGACACGGGATTTGGCATTAATCTGATCCTCAATGATCCCCAAATGTTCTGCCTTAGTTACACTCTATTCTAAAATTTTGACCAGTTACACCCCTCCCCTTCTCCTGACTCACTGTCCTGAACAACTGTGTTTGATATTACCAAAAACCAACGGTATAAGCAAAAGTCATATTTAATATTAAACTACAAAGCACAACAATTGGCAAGATTCTTGGGTAAGATTCACTCTACCTACAAAGAACAGCTAAGGCAGAACAAGGGAAAGCAAGCAACAACAAAACCAAACAAAATCCAGGCAAAATCAAAACAGAAATGAAATGAAGTCTACCTAGGTATGTGTGCATGTAAAAACAGTGTAAATAAGGATGAAAAGGAATGTGGCCTAAACTTAACAGCACTTTAACTTGACTTGTACCTAAATTTAGAGCTTAACCATAACAATCTAACAGAGAAACAGCACTTAACAGCATTTGGCCTAAATGATAACTATAACTTGACCTAACTTCAAGATTTGCTATAGCATATATGCAAAGGGTGTGCACGCAGACAGAAAGAGTCAGTGCAAGATAAGGGACCTTTGGAAAAATGTCCCTCAGAAAGAGCTGAGCCCAGGTGGTGTTTGCAAGGACAAGGCCTAAGAAGCACTTCTGAGAGCACAGTGCAGAATGAAAAGAAGCAGGGGGGTGCAGGTGGGGGGTGTTCACCATCACACACACACACACCAGTTGGCTTTGTCCTGCTCCCACTTCTTGAACGCTCACCAAAAGCAGCTGCCACGGTCTGGTCCAGAGTGGGCTGGCTGTCCCCAGAGGGCAGGTCTGGGCGGGTGAAGTCTCTGCTCTTCTCGTTATTGTACTTTACATTGAGACTTGTGAGCTTGGAGAAGTCGATGCGCAGCGTGCAGCAGGCGTTGTAGATGTTCTGTCCATCCAGAGACTGCGAGGAAACAAAACCAGTCCTCACCCAAATGCACTCAGACCAAGCTCACAGCAATTGCTCTCTGGAGAGAGCAGGTGTTAGGACAACCCATGGCTCCACCTGAGAACAGGTATCTCATGTGGAGACATCTCTGCTTCATTCATCCCCTCTGGCAGCAATTCCCTCCCACTCATGCTCTGTCCTTGGGTTAATGCTGGTGTCAGCCCACCCAGATGCCCACCCTGAGCTTGGATTAAACAAGGCAAACCCAAGTCAGAGTAATCCAGGTATGTAGCACTCACCAGTTTGGCATGCTGAGAACTCATGGGGTCAGCATATTGCAACAGGGCCTGAAACTGGTGGTTCTTCGTGAATGTGATGATTTTCAAGACTGTACCAAATTTGGAAAAGATCTGCAAGATATTTGTGTATCTCATTATCACATTTCCAGTAAGATAATTTCATATTGATCTCTTATTACAAGCAGCAACAAAAGTCATCCCTTCAGCCTGTCATCTTTCAACTTTCAACATCTTTCATCTTTCAGCACTAAAAACTGAAGGTTTTAAACCACGCTGTGGGCATTGCTTGACTGGCATCAAACACACCAGTGACTGAACTGCTCCCTAAACACAGTTTGTTTATTCTGGGCTATTAAACAGGAATATTCACTAACACCTTCATGAACTCGACCTCCTCCAGGAATTTCACGAATTCTTAAATGCAGCCAAGCTTGCATTTTAAACATGAAGATAACATTAAACAATCACAGTAGACAGAAGCAACTTTCCAAAATGGCCACTGCCTAAATAGCTCTTGGACACTATATTTGTTTCTCAGGCCCCAGCACAAGGATGAGGAGCAGCTACTTTTGCTAAAATCTAAACATAACCTGAAGAACTGTAATTGATCCAATAAAGTGGACCTGGACTCAAAGATCTGGAAATTAAAATCAAGCAAGAGTGGGGGACCAAAACTAGCAGCATCTCTTGCAGGTGTATGGTCTCCAGGGAAGCCTGACAGTTCTGTTCAGAACCTGCATTGCACAAACACGAACCACAGACTTTGCAACCACAGCAACACACCAATTGCTGCTGCCCCTTCCTTCAGGACAATCTCCAAGCAGCTGCGACGAAGCATTTTACCTGGTGCAGAACATCTAGAGTGACAGGGTAGAAGAGATTCTCCACAATGATCCTCAGGACAGGGCTCTGGCCAGCCATCGCCATCCCTGCATCGACGGCCGCAGCCGTGGCGGCCAGCGCCACTGCCCCGGCCTGCACCTGGGTCACGGCTTGCAGAGCTGCTTGGGCACGCTGCAGGACCAAAAAAAGCTGTTAGAGACACACTTCTGCTTCCAAAAAAACACACAGTCAGCTCTCCTTGAGCTCCCTCTCTGCAAACAGCCTCTGCTGGACTCAGCAGTGAGCAGAACAGCCACGTGCTGCTCCAAAGGCTGGGGCAGGTTTGAGACAGGGTCAATAAAGACCATCCTAACCAGTAAGGGTAAGGCAAAAATACAAATAAATCAACCACATAGTAACTATGCAAAACCTTGCTCAGCATAAACTGATGCAGTAAAATTATCCCATTGTTTAGAAAAAGGGAAAACCAGGGCTCTTCTGAATCCATCTCCAGAATCCTAGACAAGCTGACAAGACTTCAACACATTTGCCACAGGGATACAGAGATACAAGTGAGAAGTGCCTGGGGGTTCTGCAGACCCCCCTAACACACAGAACACTCATGCTCCAGCTGTGAGAGGCACCCAACAGCAGCATTCCACCTGCACAGCACTGGGTGCTCTGATCCTGATCAGACTCAGCTCATAAAGTGAGACCAGACGAATGGGACGTACTGGTAACCACCCCTGACAAAGAGCCACAACACTTGAACTTCTTTCCAGTGTTCCTGTCCTAAGAGGTTGCCAAAAAGGGCTGAGCTGAAAATAGGAACTTCTTCCCCTCTGCAGGATGTGTGGGGCAGAGACCCTTGAGGATTCAAGAGCCTTGAGACCTGCTGGTTCAGGTGCAGTCACCTCAAAGCTGCACCTACCAGCACCAGGCTGTGCTCTACCAAAGCTAAGTTCAGCCCCTTCAGGTCTACGTTTGTTAGAAATCTTTTAAGCACTAGAAACAAGCATCCTAAAGCACCAGGTGTTTCTCAAGCCAGCAGCAGAGATCTCTGGCTGTGTGTCCCCCCTCCCTGGGATGACAATGCAGAGAACAAACTGACTGCTTGGTTTGGAGAGTTGTCTGTCTTCAGCTCCTTGTGGTTGGAGAACTGGATGTAGATGGGCTGGCTCCGGAGCACCGGAGTGACTGTGGTGTAGTAGTTCACCATGGTGTTGGCTGTCTCCTCTGTGTTCATCTCTATGAAAGCCTGCGAAGGGAAACCCAACACGGACACGTCACACCAGGACAGCACCAGGTCACCCCGAACCTCCGGCAGAGCCGTAACGGGATTGGGTTTTCACAACATGTGTTTTTGCACACACAACTGTTTAAAATCAAATACATAGTGGATATATATACTGTAAGTAGAACAAATCAGGATCTTCCCTGAGTGATTTAATGCAATGCTTCAATCTCACCCTAAGATCTCCATGCTATGTGTACTTAGATGTGTCTGCAAGAACCCAAAAACAGAGCAACAATTCAGACTCTTCACTTCTTTCTAGGGCAGGAGGCCCACTCACTACTCCACACCCTTAGGGGCTTCTCTTCCTCAGAAGAGAAACGTAAGGGATTGTAGCAAGTCACTGCAGTAAGCACTTGCATATAATCACACCACGCAATATATCAGAGGCACCTCTTCATAATTAAGATTAAAGACATTATTTTAAGCAATGATTAAAGTTGGCTTGCTTTTTTACTCCTTAATTTGCAAGACAATTTTAGTTACCAAATTAGTGCACACCTCCTGCATTACCCAAGAGTATTTCAGCCATACCCAGCTCATTTACTAGATCTGTAAAGGTGTCCTCAATATGCCACGTTACACAGTGGTAACTCAGCTGTCAAGCAAGCCTGAGTGAAAAAGGCCAACTCATGGCACTGCTGTTCAAATAATCCCTGGCCTGCAATTTCCAAACCAGGCCTAACGCTAATTACAAGTGACAACCTGTAATTATGGACTCAGCTTCTTCTGCAGCCTGAAAATGGTATTTTCTACAGCTCATGGGATCATCACAGAAAAGTAAAAATAAGAATATGCACAAGTCATTGACTCGCAACACATGGCAGTTGTTTAAACAACTTGGAGCTGGTTTCCTGATGACAAACTTATTGAGCCTTTAACACAATCCATGCTTTCAGTTATGGAGACAATACCTGGTTTTTTCCTTTCAACATCAGAAGGTTGGTGACCTTGCCAAAGGGTAAGCCCAAAGAAATGACCTCTGCCTCTGTGACGTCACTGGGGAGCTTGCGGACGTGGATTACTCGGGATGGGACCCCAGCACTTCTGTTATCACCTTTGAACTTTTTGCTGTCGTTTCCATTAGCTGTAAGAAGCAGGAGTTACTACTGCTGAAAAGGGTCTGGAAGAAGAAGCACACATTTCCTACTGCTGACACACAGACTGCGCCCCAGCCAGTTACTGCACTATTACAGAGAAATTCCATAGTCTAAGTTAACTTGAGTCTGAAGACACATGGTTTTACTCTTTTTTTCCCCCAAATTACATGATGGGAGTGACACAGCCAAATGCCACTGCAATGGAATCAATTCTCCAGTGGCCATTTCCTAGTTTGTGTAAAGCACACACCTACAGACCCATATTTTTAGCACAGGTCTGAGCCACTAACCCCAGACTGGTGCTTTATTCCTTTCCACCTGGCCTAGTGTTGTTGGCAGACATTTATTATGATTATTCAGCACCATCCCACTAAAGGCCTAGTAAGTACTAAAAACAAAGAGATTTTAAAATTATGACTAAGAAGGAATATCCAGGTCTCCTCACAGTACTTATAAATCGCTGTGCTTGTTTCCATGCAATATTACCTGCAGAAGGAGAGTTGCTGCTCATGATAAAGGGTCCGTTAGTAGTAACGCAAGGAGAGAAAAGCTCCTCAGCTGCCCGCTGGAAGAGAAGAGATGACAGGTAAATGGACAGCATTTTACTCAATTCTATCCAGGCACTCCTAAAGCAGAACAACTGACAAAGCTGGAGAGGAACAAGTGTAAACTTGAACACAAGTGTAAGTGAAAACATACTGACAGTGGGCAGTGAAGCTCACCTCCATGAATTAAATATCAGTCAGATCCAGTTTGGTAATGGAGCAGCACTATGCAGTATCTCTTTTCAGCTCAGCATTAGGGATCTCAGGGCTGGAGTGCTGCTGAGTTGTGTGAAGCCACTACACGCAGCACTATGCACCAACAGGCACCTTCTCCTGTCATATGTGGCAAAACAGGTTTCTGACTACTCCCATCCCACAGAATTTTCACTCCAAAGCTGCCAAAACTGTTCGGGAATGACTTGGCAGTTATGAATCAAAGCTGTGCATTTCGTGCCCCATTCCTGGAAGTGTTCATGCCCAGGTTGGACAGCACCCTGATCTGAAGGTATTTTCAGTTACAGCATTCCTTCTGAAGTCACCTAAATCACCTCAACTGACCAGGACCGGTGTAACCCAAGTAGTAGGTACAAAAAACACTACTAAGACAAAAGCAAACATGCCTGGGAATGACTTCTTAGCACAATCTATACTTGCATACACATCTTACAATCAGCACAGCTTAATTTCAAGTAAATTACATGGAAGACTTCAAATTCCATTGTAAACTGTGAGCAAACACGATACCACAGATCTGCCACACAAGAGCACTCTCTCATCATTTTTTACACTACTCTTCCACAGAGGCAGCACACTAAAAAAGGCTTTCATCAAAAGAAAAAAGCTCAGAGCTCATCCCTGCCTCGGCAGCTCCCACCCACCTCAATGGAAACATATCCTGCTGCACACCATGGCACCAGAAACCCTTATCTTCCACACGACCTGTATCTGGTGGCACCTGCAGAAACAGGAGCCGTGCAACAACAAAAGCTCTGTGCACTCCCCCAGCAGACAGGCTGGGAAAGTAGGTCACCGAGAGCCCCAGAACACCCAGCTACAGACACACGGTTTGGGTTTCTTTCTTTACCCCTCAAATCTTGAATTTCTCGTTTGACTACTCACTGCCAGCTCTTCAAAGAGGCTTCAAGGACTTTGATGTCCCGAAGATGAGAATTAGGCCGGGTTCCAAACCACGGTTCACGAGCTGCTGCTGGTCACCTGCAAGCGCTGACCAGCTCCCACCGAGGCTCTGGCCTCGGCCTCCTCCTCCTCCTCACATGGCACAGTCATTAGGATTGGGCCTTTTAACAGCTGTTCTAATTAGCACTTCGATTCCTGAGTGCAGCAAGAGGCAAGCTGGGCTGGGAGGCTATTAGACTGTGATCCCATCCTTTGATGACTCAAATTAAGGCATAATTCCAAGGCTAGAAAAAACCCTCCAGTTTGCTGTTAGAACACTCCTGTGCCTGCACTGCTGCTGCCACTCCAGGTATGGCTTTCTGTGCCATGGCCTGGGATACACTTGGCAGCTACTGACAAGAACCACTCACCACAGCACAGCCCTACCCACAACCAGGCATTCCTGGCTTCATGAAAGCCTTTGCATCAGGCTTTAACGGGACTTGAATGTTTTAAAACATCTTAAATATTAACTTGCAAAATTCTGCACATCCAGAAATTCAGCTCTTCCAGTACAAATTGGTGTGTCTGTGCCACCATAGTGGTCAGCTCCTGTAACCATCATGGAAACGCTGGGAGAATGAGCCATGTATTTGGCTCTCATGGTGGCAAAACTAGGAAACTATAAATTGGAAAAACAAGCATTTGTACCATTATGGAAAGAATTTAGCTTTCCTAATGGCTTGTTTAAAATAAGCATTTTCTTGTATATTTGAGAACTTCTTTGCAGGCAGGGATGACAGGGATGTCACTGCAGCCAGGCTCCACACATCCATGTTTCTTTAAGGAGAGTAATTTCCAATCCACTCCCCTCTTATCTTGGAGACAGCCTGTGCTGCCCACTGCGACCAGAGCCGGGAGGCAGAGGGGGGATGATTGTTCAACATCAAAAGCAGCAGCAGTCAATTTGTAAGCTTCCCAGCTGGGAGTACATGCAAACGAGCAGGAAAGACTGCCACGGTTGGAAAAGGGCAGTTATTCCTAAGTCTTTTCTCTACACAAGGATGTTTACAGACAGTACACACAGTACTGTGCAGTCACACCGAAGTCACTCCCCACGTCGCCCAGTGCAGGAGTTGCTGCTGAAGTGGGAGAGGAGCAGCCCCAGTGCCCCAAGGAGCCCCAGTGGTCACCCTGTGCTGGCTGCACAGGCCAGTCCCCCAGTTTCTAGGGGAAATTCTCAGTTTCTAGGACTCCAACACCCAGCACAAGGAGGCTGCACGAACCATGGCTTTTCATCTGCGTGTGTTCCTCCTCCGTTCCTGTTGGTGCTGATATCGGATAACCACAGGAAATAGCTGTTTTTTTGGAACGGCCAAACTCGAGGCAAACTGAAACCCAGTTCTCTAAGACCATGCCCACAGTAATGAGCACTCAGAAGCCTCCATCAGCTCTCTGCTCTTACACTGCAGGGATCACCAGTCTCTTTTCAGACCCTTTTCTGTCTTTTCTTTCTGTAGATGTTAGAAACACTGAAGAGTTTCTTTAAAACCATGGTATAAATTCAAATGTTTCATACCAAGTACCCAATTCAGTAGAGGCAGAGGAACCAAAGCGAGCCTGGTTGGTTGAACAGGTTTAGAAGAGTTTCTCACCAACAATGCACCCACTGGGTATTTTGAATTACACTGGGAAAGACAGTAGAAAAGCTACTGATTCTGAAGTTGTAGATAATTTAATTCAGGTTCAAAATGCAACGAACCCAGCCAAGGGCTGTGAGGGTGCTCGGTGCTCACCCATACCCACCCACAGCACTGCTTCTCTCCCTGCTGCACTCTCTGAGTCGTTCAGGGAGGCCCAGCTGCACTTCAAGATACAGTTCTCCAACCCCCAGTTCCCATCCCTGCTCACAGAGGCATTAATTACACTGACATTTCTGCTCAGCCATTCTTTCACAGCTGGTATTTTTATGACGAGATTACCAGAAGCCACAGTGCGCTCGCAGCCCATCAAATTCCTCATTTGAACTAACAAATCTCCTCTTCCCGTCGACTGAAAACAACCAGCACTTCTGGAGTTACACAGCCAGATCCTACCTAGAGCAGGGTAGGGCTGTTTCCACCACCCAAATCCCCAGTCAGTAGCACACTGGCACCAGGGAAACCCCGCTGGGATGGGTTTCCATGCCAGCAGCCTCCTCTGGCCTGATGCTCCTGGTTACAGAAGGCCCCTTGCCCAAGCTGTGCTAATTTAATCACACACACCGTGCTCCAGGCAGCCCTGCTGCCAACAATTCTCTGATTCTCTTGTCAGACTCAGGGAGAGGCAGCCTGCTGCAAGGTACAGCTTAACATTTCATATCTCCCCCAGTTGTATTTTTGACCATGCCCCAAACTCTAAGCCTTGCCTTGCTTTGAAGTTTTAACAAGTAAAGCCTAAGAATTTTTAGTCTGTCCGGGCTTTCATAGCTTAAAAAGCAACAGCTCATCCACATACTGCCTCACTGCCAGTAAGATTTTACCTGGCTTACAATACATTGGAATGAGGCCAGAGATTGTCTCAGCTTCTATCAGCACACCTAGAAGTGCTACAGAAATTCCCAGCTGCCCTATATAATCTTTTATCTACTTAAGATCCAGCACTTATTTTAAATGGATTACAGTAAGTCAACTGCATCCTGCCTGTGCAGAAGGCCAGAAACAAACACAAACTAAACCACCATAAAAATATTCATTTCAAATCAAGCATGACATTAATGAATTTTCAGGCAGAAAGCAAAATTAAAGCAAAGGCAAAAAGAGCACATAGGAAGGAAGGGGGACAATGACTGAAAAGGCCAGAAGCCACAGGCTGGTCAAGCTCAAGATCTACAAAAAGCTGTTTGTCTCCATGGCTCACTGAGGAAACCCTACAGAACAGCAGGACTGCCTCTGGATGTGGAGCATCTTACACTGCTATGACACTTGGGATAGCAGTACTTTGAGAGGGAAAAGGTGGATTCTGGAGGCAAGCAGGCCATCAGCTAACAGGCACTTACAGAAGGCAAAGCAGGGAACAGCAGCACCTGGAAACCCTCTCTGAAAAGCAATCCAAGGAAATCTGTCCTGCAAGAAGCCAGAGCACATGGGCATCGTTGCTCTTCACTTTCCCTACATTTGGAGTAATATTGTAGAGCCAATAAAAGACCACTGTAATTATTTTCAAAAAAAATGACTCAGACCACTGAGCTCACAAAAACCCTCTGCTCTGATCAAAGAGGCAAGAAAATGCCTCTGAGCACAGGAGGAGCAAGTGGCTCATCAGGGGCTGTCCGAGGTCAGTCCCAGAGGGACGCAGGAATGCTCTGATCCTTCAGTTCACAGCTCAAACCTCTGTGAAGAAACTA
This sequence comes from Sinosuthora webbiana, assembly GCA_013397395.1. Taxonomy (NCBI): domain Eukaryota; kingdom Metazoa; phylum Chordata; class Aves; order Passeriformes; family Sylviidae; genus Sinosuthora; species Sinosuthora webbiana. The sequence goes on from VXBN01011427.1 coordinate 251,226, forward strand.
TTAAGAGAAATCCAGTCTGATGACATCACCATCACACTCATGTTACATTCCAACATTTTTTGCTGAGAGATCCGAGATTCGAGAATGGAACTAAATTTAAACTACTAGGAAGGATGCCAGTTTTCCTTGCCTTCCACCAAAGACTCATGTGCAGCACAGCTCACTTATGTTTCCCCTCTATTCCCCTCTCCTGCCTCCAGCACTCCTTAGTCACTTAAAGTAGTGTGAAAAACATTCCAATTTGGGTCACAAACAAACCATGAGTCAACTTTTTTTGTGAAACACTTCTGAAGAACACACACACCTGCATCCCCAACAGTCTCCAGGAAGCTGGGAAGTTAAGGCCAACACAAAGCAACTTCAAGATTCCACAGTGTGACGCTGTTCCCACTTTGGTGTCACCCACGCACTGGACACAGTTTTTCATTTGATCACAACCAAAGCAGTTGGGATCAATATAGTTCACCAAATTGCTCGTGGCTGATGTACCAATTCAAACACAGAACACATATAGCAATTATCAAATTAAGTCCAACCCAGCAGTCAGCATCTTCCATGGACACAGTGGATCTATGGCAGAGGCATCAGCCTATCTGGCAGGCACAGAGGACACTTATTTTCAACCCACGCTCTGCTCAGCCAACACCAGTCACCTACTACTTCAGGCTTTTAAAACTGTTACAGCTTCCCTCTTGCCTGGACAAGATTGAGGCCGATATCCCTGCAAAGCAGCCAGTGGTGTGCTCCCCACTGGGATCCCCAATGGCACACTGGGCACACACACACACTCCCAGCCCCTTTGAAGCTGGGTGTGATGGCCAGAGCACGGCAGTTTCCTCCATGGTACTGCTGCAAGTGCCAGCACCATTTCTAGAGGCTGCAGACAGGCCCTGGAGTTCCTAAAAGCTGCCAGACCCTCTAGTGCTGCACCTGCTCACCCCGTGTGCTTTGGCAATGAGCTGTATCCAGAGCTTGAGCACACACCAGCCTCACAGCAAAGCCAGATCCTGAACCCACTCACCCATCAGCCCCTCCTAACTTTCTTTCTCAGTCTTTGCTACCATGGAGACACCCTTCGAAACAAACCTGCCCTTTGAGCAAATAAAAGGTGTGGCCAGTTTAAATAGCCCAAAATTCCTAAACTCCAAGTGCTGCAGCAATGCAGTCATGCTGGCTCGGTAGGGCAGCACACGCCCAGGCTTTATGATCCACCGCTCCCAAGCTGAAACTTAACTACTCGTCAACCTTGAGTTTTCAAGTCATTGCCATGGAGCAGAGAGGCCTTGGCAAAGCTCAACAGAAACCCTATCAGGGAGAAATAGCACGGGATGAGTCACCCCAGGAACACGGAACTCATGGAAGGACATTTCTACCCCATCTGCCAGGGGGCCAGTGGAACACACAGCTATAACAGGAACCCTCCAGGCAGCACAAATGCACCTGAACTGCAGCTGTGCAGAGGCAGTACCACAAATGGGATGGCTCAAACACTGGCCCAGCCAAGCGTAGCATTTAATGTGTTATCACAGGAAGCTTGAAAGAATTATACCAGAGCTATGGGGAATGTGTAATTAAATAACAGCTCCTCTTCTGGCTGGTGTGAGAGGACAACAAATACGGGACCAGCACACCTGCATTTTCCAGTCTGACAGTACCTGAAGCAGATGTCAGAGCCCAGAGTCCATCCCAACAGCTTAAAATGTGCAATTGAGTGAGTTCACTTGTATTAAATATTCTCCTTTTTTTAAATCATCACAGAGTGAAGTCAAAGCAGGCCTGAAGTTTAAATCCATTATTTTCTAAAATCGTTTTATTAACAGATGTATGACTTGAAGACCCAGGTGCATAAAGCAGCATGCAGCACTCTCAGGTGTGATGGAGCAGTTTGGCACACCCAGGTGACCTGATGCTGCCCAACAGCCACTGCCATCCGTGTCCCCTGCCACCAACATGTGGTTCCCATGTGTGCTCACGCCTGACAGGGAGGCCACAAGAGCCAGCCTGTTGCAGCCTCTAACTAAAGCCATAGGAGGGGACTGGAATTTCCTCACAACATTCTTGGCCCACTGCCTGAAGCCATAATTACTGTTCCCATGGCAAAGATCCTGGCTTCACCACAAATCACTTCTATGCAGTCAGCCTGTATCACACTCCAGCAAAGCCTGTTTTAAAAATTAACTTCTCAAACGCCACACAACTGCACTTTTGGTTTCTGGAAGGGAAATCTTTCAGGCAGAGCTTGACTTAGCCAAGAAACTATGGGATTATTCAGCACCTAAACTATTCTGAGTCTTTTCCAACCACTGAAATGCAATTTCATTTAAAGAACAGCGACGTGTCACAGTTCATCCTCTCTCTATTCCCGCTCAGAGTGTGAAGGAACAGTGATATGCAGGGAAATCAAACAAAGGGCAAGGAGACACAACAGAGTGAGACCTTGATCAGACTGCTTGCAAGAGGTAAATGCAGGGTCAAAGAGCACCTTAGAGCTCAAACACCGTGCCTCCATCTTAGGGCCATACTTTCTTCCTTTTCAGACAGCAGTGAAATTATGGGGAGAAGTAAGTCTTAGATCGTGTGTTTCTGATCTGCAGGACATTCCAAATGGCTGTGCATCAGGAATCTCCACACCAGAATGGCAATGAGCTTCCTAAACAAATTCACGCACTTTAAACTGAGGAGCCTGGAATGGCTACTACAATTACACCTGATTAAAAACAAGACCATTGGGCAGTACAGTGCTCAGGAGAGTAAGCCACTAGAACACCTGGGGGCTTCTTAACTTAAAAAAGCTGATTTTAATTAAGACATCAGAAAAATTAATAAGTGAGTGTAAATACTCTTGATACGTAAATTAAGGATGTGAGAAAACAACAACAACAACAAAAATGCCAGCAGCCTGCTTTTTAAAGCAATAATGTTGAGCAAACTGAAAAAAACTGACTTTCATCAAGTCCTCAACTTCCAACTTAAGCTCAGCTCTCACGGCACAAAGACACCAAGAGGCCACTGGGAGTTTGCTGTGACACGTTGCTCAGCAGTGGTTTGAGTCACAGGCACTTTTCCTACTTGTCTGAGTCAGCTTTGGGACATTCCAGTCACAGTACCAGATCATGGACAAGGTTACTGGGGACTCGGTAGCATGTCACTGAGCATGGCAAGAGCGGACAGATTTTGGGGACTGTCATGTTCCAACACCCTAACAAATTCCTACCTTCTGTGCACATACACATCAGGAATGAGTAAATTTACACCTCAGATTATAAACAGTTTCCCAGCTCAGATCTCCACGTGTGATTTGGTAGTTCAGCCAGGAAGCTCTCATGAGCACGGGTGACAGAATGGACACCTCAGCCTGTGCTGGATCTCAGGAGCAGAGGAAGCTGTCTGCTGTGGCTGATGGGAGCACAGGAGAAGCACAGGAGAAGCTTCACTTTGCCCTCAGATATGCACACCCTCCTTTTTACCTCCAGAAACCCACGACACAACACATTACACCCAAGCACTAACAAAGGGAATTCTGTTACAAGAGCTACACCTGCATATTCAATGACTTACTTGAACACAATCAGATAACATGGCTACAGCCAAAATCAGTTGAAAGCTTACCTTTACCAAGATGATTCGGCTTTCCTGGTTGCTTCTGCCACTCTTTAAATTTAGATTCAACTTTCTCTAAACCTGCCTCATCTGACTTCACAAGAAACCTCATGTTCCATGCACAATTTATTTTCACCACTCCCTAACTGTCCGACCAGCACAGCCGTGGGTACGATGCCAAAGGAGAAGGCACTCAGAGGAGATTGCTCCCAGATCTCATCTGACTGGAACCAGGGTCTGGAATCCTCCCAGACGGGAGCACTGAGGCAGGCAATCCCACACCCCAAAACTCCAAGCTTCACTGAGGTCTGCGACTACAGTTTCAGAAGCTTCCTGGTTAAGTTAAGTTATGTAAAACCACTTTTAAAAGTTACAAATTACACATTGTTAAAAACCAGGGGACCTTAGCCGACTAACCAGTTTCCCAGCAGACGTTGTATCAAACTGTTCTAGGGATGCCTTGGTCCACCTTTCAAAACGGCTATGAACTATCAACCAACCTTATTGTCCAGGCTCAAACCTCTCCTCCTCACATCCGATGGTAAACTGAGCTCCTTGCAGCAGGCAGCATTTCTCCCTGAACCAGACACTATCATTAATTCAAATTTGAGATTCCTGCAGGAGGAAAAGTAGGAGCGACCTTTTCCCCACAGCTCTTAGAGCCCCTTCAGACCCCTAAGGCACTGCCAGGCTGTTTGTGCTTAACACAGCTCATTTTGTACTCCCAACACAAAGCTCTGCTGGCCAACAGCACTCTCTGTGTGATGCTCCTACCCCATTCTGTAGGGCTGCTGGTGCTCCCAGTGCAGTCCCACCTCACGGCAACACTTCCCTGAGCCTTCCGAGCGGCCACTCGCGGCTCTCGGCCGCTGCCTCCCCACGTGCCACTGTCACATCGCCAACGGCCAACACACAAACACAGGGCTGAGTTCCCTGCAGTCCTGACCCCGGAGCGACAACAGTGACCAAACCAAACCCTATCCCTTCAGCCCACTCTGTCCGGCATTCACGGCACCGGCGCTGATCCCGTGAACGTGACGCCTGTTGCCACCCGTGGCCGAAAAGGAGCCTCCTGTCAGCACTTTGAGATTAGGGCTAAGGCTGCACTTTCCAAACCTGAGACTGCAAGGGCAAAGGTCATATTTACTGTACTCACAGGAGATAAAAATCAGCTGCTAAACCCTCCCTTTTGTGGCAGAAGGATTTTTGACATATAACTGAGCAGGAATTCACACAAACGAAGGAAATGGAGTTCTCCAAAGGAAAAGGACCAGTTTCTTCATGGAGAAGCATTGTCTAGCACACAAGTAACAAGCATGGCTTGACATTTTAGCAGGGGAAAGGGATGTTTCTAAATGCAATAAAGTTGATCATCAATGCCTAAATGACAAGAGCTAAATGCTGAGCCATATTATAAGTTTTAAATGCACATGAAACTGAATTTACCTTCTGGTTAAAACCAATTTACATGGTACCAGAAATAACCCTTTACAGCTGAAGATCTACATTTGGTGAGGCTAAAACTAGGTCAGATGCTGAGCAGTGTAAAAAGAGAGAAAAAGTGAGAAGTGCCTACCTTTGTACCAACTGTTATATCTTGGACAATGCTGTAGAAAAAAGAAAGAAAAGGATTAAAAAAGTTAGATAGGTTTGCCACAAAAATCCAGCATAGTTTACAGTAGTAAGAAAAAAGCAAGTCAAAGTGCACAGTTGTCTTTGCAGGTGAGCCAAGGACAGTTTATACAAAGAAAAAATATTAGATGGTGATGGTGGAGACCCAAGACCCAGCAGTGCCAGAAAACTGCAGCTCTCCCACTCCCTATGGCAGCACCTGCTCCTCCTGCAAGGGGCATGGGGTGGGGGTGAACCCCCCGAGCCCAGCAATGTGACCTCGACTCTGACCACACCAAGAGGAAAAGCATCACGAGTCAGCTCCGTCACCAACATCCCCTTCTGAGGTTCCTGTCCCCGACACCCGCGGAGCCCCTGCCAGGCTCTCGCACGGCTGAAGAGACCAACACCAGAGCTCCAGTGGACCAAGGAACAGAGCCCAGCTGTGTCCCAGCAGAGCAGGAGCCAGGGCTCACAGCAGCCCTCACACCACACCGGCACTGCCACAGCAGGGCCAGACCAGCAGAGTGCCCAGAGGTCCAGGCAACCCCAGCCTGGGGTACACCCTACAGAGGATTCCTCTATCAACTCCACAAAAAAGCAGTTATTAAACTCTGCCTTAGACACTTAAGCCTCCTAAAATGAAGATTTTCTGGTTAACTAAGATGAAAAATAGCACCAGTTGTACTTTTAAGCGACCCACACCACATCCCATCAGCACTGAACTCTCTACACCACAACACACACCTCCTTACAGCAACGTCCACCAATGCAGTCAGAATGGCTTGCCTACAGCATGGCCCTTTGGACCCAGGTGATCTTCCAGAGCCTTAGAGCACCTCCATGTTATTGTTTCATGGGAGTGCTCCAGACAGCCTAAGAATTCAGTTATACCCTTGCACTGGTGATTGTTTGTTGGTTTTTTTTTTTAATAAATTCCAAACCCCTGTAAAGCAGCAACACAAAACAGAGGGCAGAAACAACCCCTTTGGACTGCCATGGACACTGCCCTGCCTGGTTCAACTCCTCTCCAAGAGCTGCCCATAATTCCAGAGCACAGGATGCAGCAGTGGCCAGCTGACTGACCTGCAGCAGCTCCACAGAGCAGGGGGACACACAGCAGGTAGGGCAGTCCTTGAATCAGCAATAAGGAACCTGAAGTACTCAAGAACAACTCTACGTGGTGATTTCACGCGAAGAAACTTGCATTTACTAGTTCTTGCTTGCCTCCCCTCCTACAACAACTCATAACTTGCACCAAACTCCTGTCTGATCTTGTCAGGCCGCTCGAGTGTCCCCAGCTCCGCGAACGAACCACAGCCCCAGCACGAGCCAGCTCAGCTCCTCACACTTCCTCTTCCCCCCAACCTGCCGTGTCATCACAACCCAGCGCTCTGCAGCTGGAGCCACAGCCCGGTCCAACGGCTGCTGCGGGAAGCCACGCGATAGTTCCGTGTTTTCCAGGGAAGTCCTGGGAGAAGCCGTGGCCGACCCCGCTCCGCAGGCCCGGCGCTGCTCACCCGCCGGGCGGATGGGGTTGGCTGCACTCAAGGGTCAGCTCTAATGAACTAATGAAACCCATCTGCACGGAGCAGTTCAAGGAACCAGCATCCCTAAACACAGCGCGCATTCCACAGCTAACACATAAACACTAATCCAGGCATTTCCAGAACCTTAAAAAAAACAAAAACAACAACAACAAAAAAAACCTACTGCCAACAAAGCACAATAAGAACTGGGAATGCCCCACATTTCCCAAACTCTCCAACTTACCCCAGAGCAGTTTCTCCCACTTCCTGTTCCTCCTGTGGGCCTCTCACACAGGAAATGTTTTACATAAAGTGCCTTAGCAGGGGATGGCATTTAGAAGTATCCAACAGGAAGAGACATTTTATTTGCCAAGAACTATCGATTCCTGGGATATTGTTGTAGCCCACTTGATAACACATTTCACAGGAAACAAGCTTCAACAGTATTTCAGAAGTTTTATTCAAGAAACATGCAATGTATTTCCAGTTCACACACTCCCTCAGTAAATTATCCCAAGCTTCCTTCTCCTGTCCTGCACATCAGCCTTCAGGAGGGGATTAAAACTTTTCCCAGTCCCAAAAGAAGTGGCAAAAAAACCCTTCATAAAAATTACTTTTCCCATGGAAAAAATAGGGTAATTCCTATGCAATAAGAGGAAAAATTAAGCAGCACCAGTAAAACCTCCAGGTCATTTTCCAAAGCAGGATTGCTCATACAGACTCCTCACATGTTTTAACAAAGCAACTTATTCAAAGGGGATCATTCGGGCACTGCTCAGGATCATTTTTGGGAGAAGGATATGGGAGCAGCCTTCAGCCAGGGGCCACTTGCTGCCGACTCGGCAAGAACCTAAAACCATTTTCTGAAGCAGCTTTTGAAGTTTCAGCAGGAGACACTTTCACGGGGCAAACACATCGGGATCTCCAAGAGAGGAGGGGTAACTGAGTCTCATGTGTTATACTACAACTTTTACATTCAAACAGCAACAATTTTAACATGCACAGAACATCCGCCTTCCCTGGAACTACAGCTGATAACAAACTGATTTTTGCCATTAGAATGTGTGATCTCATGTGCTGAGAATTTGTTGGGTTTTTTTTTTTTTAAAAATAGTATCATTCAAACACGACGAGCAACTGGTTAAAAGCAGCAGAGCGATCCGGGACTGCAAAAATTGCGAGATAAAGGATTTTTATGGGTTTTAAGATGAAAACAACACTGAGACGCCACTTTTTCAGCGTGTAAAAAAGCCCAGACATGTGACTACGCCCAGACCAGTGTTCTGAGGCAGAAAGCGAGAAGGCACTAATTTGGGCTTCCCGTACTTACGGCTCTGGGAAAACAAACTGCTTACTCGGAGGCCTTTAGAAATATTTTAACTACTGCGCGCTAGAAGAAACAAAAAACCACATCACTATAAAAAAACCCCCCGCGCCAGACAGAAGAAGCACAGAGAACTCGTTTTCGAGAGAGATCCTCTGATAAAACACCCGCTTTTAGAGCGAACTCTGCCGCAGAGAGGCCCCGCCGGGCGGTGGTTAGAAGAGGAATCGACGCTGCCCAAGATAAAAGTTGAGCTCTGGAAACTCCCCGAGTCCCAGCGTGCGGAGGGAAGTTTTCTTTTCCGGAGTTGCGCGGGACAACGGGAGCGGGGCCGGGCCCGCAGCTCTACCTGCGGCGCTCAGGTGAGGCGGCGACAGAGCCCTGCCCGCCCTCCTCCCGCCTGCGAAACTTGGGCGAGCAAAAACCGGTCACAAAAGGAATCCAGCGGGAGCCCCCCCCCCGCCCCCGCCCGCGCCCGG
>VXBN01011427.1:260012-303536 GCA_013397395.1 Sinosuthora webbiana
CCCCCCGCCCGCGCCGGCGGGCCCCTCACAGGTATCGCTCCAGCCCCGGCGCGGGTCCTTAACCCGGGAGCTCCCGCACCGCAGGAGGGGCCCGGCAGCACCGCTCGCAGCCCCGGCGCGGCGCCGGGCGGGACTCACCCGTCCATTGCACACGGAGACGACCCGTCGGGAGCGGAGTGGAGGCGCCGCAATAGCGGGACGAGCTAGACCGCTCCGTGTTATAGACTCACAAAATGGCGGCGCCGCCCGGCCCGCCTCGCCCGCGCCGCCGCTCCATTGGTCGGCCGAGCTGTCACCCTGACGGGGGGCTGAGACCACCCGCCTCCCGGGGTTGGCGCCCTAGCTCCCCGCGCGAAGCCGATTGGCCGCGGGCGGGATGAGGGGCGGGGCGAGTCGGCGCTGCGCGGCGCCATTCGGTAGGCGGAGGGAGGCGGCGGGGAGGAGCCATCTTCAGAGCGGGAAGGAGGCCGGGATGACGCCCAGGGCCGCCATCTTGATTGGGGGCAGGGCATGGGAGGCAGGGCGCTGGGCGCCATCTTGGGTACGGGCAAGGGGGTCCCCGGCGTGCACGTTGCGCGGCTCGGGGCCGCGGGGCCGCCATGTTGGGGGCGGGCAGGGGAGCCGCGCGCCGCCGCCATCCCGGGCCAGGGGCGTCCGCCTGCGCTGCGCTCCGGTGGTCGCGCAGGGCCCAGGGGAGTGCTTAAGGTACAGGACGGAGTGTGTGTAATCGCAGTTCATGTCTTAGGGAGAAAGATTACCTGAGGGTGAGAGAGAGGGAGATCTTGTGAGGTAAGACGTTAAACGTACCTGCCGGTCTCTGGCTCAGGTACCGTTGCGACATCTTGCTGCCCGGCCCAGCTCTGTGGCCCATCAGGGGCACTTCAGTGCGAAGTTAGATCAACTTGTCTCACTCTTAAGGTTGGTCATTGGCTGTAGGTCCCACTTCTGCAGGGATTCACGTGTATTCCAGGGGTTTGGGGCTTGTCAAGCCTCTGGAAGATTTGCTTTGCGTGTGCTGGGCCACCTCGGATGAATTTCAACGGTGGTGGCTTTGTGTGAGATCCTCCTGGGGCTCCCGCAGGGTGACCAGGGCAGGTGTGGGGGTCTGTCCCCATCCCCGACCCTCGGGCACAGCTGGATCCTCCCCACCACTGCTCCATGGAGAGCCACTGCTGCCGTGGGTGAAACCCTCTGTTTAAACGCAGTATTTGCTCACTGGGAATTCCTGTGAATTCCAGTGAACGGGCAGTTGCCCGTTGGCTGAGCCTCACTTGCCGTACCCCACGGGGATTAATTGGTCAGTTTCTAGCTAAGTTCTGCCTTCAGCCAGGCTCCTCTGCCCTGCCAGCCTTCCCACCCAGGGCATTCCTGTGAAGATATTTGGCAATTCTGCCAAAGTACCTTTACCAGTGATAACCGGTAAAACACCAACACCCGGGCCGTGTATGTGAGGGCTCAGAAAATAATTTTAAAAATAAGAGTGGAAATGAAACTTGGAGTGTTATCCCTGGGCAGTGTTTCTGCTTTGTGTCAGGTAACTCTGGCAGGTACAAACATGCGTTTTGCATTCTCTTGTCTCTCTCAAGTGCACGCTTGACGTGTGAGTAGGGAAAAGAAAAAGTTAAAAGTGAAGTGGTCTGTTTTCTCCCAAACCCATGTTGCTGTGCCAGGGTCTCTGGTTGGAGCCCTCATTTCTCATTGGGGCAGTGCTCAGGGGTTTCAGTGGCCAGGATCAGACATCACCTGCCTGCTTCACTCTTGTCACCCTGTGTGAAATGCAGGAGCTTCCCTTGGCCTTGCATCTTTCCAGGATCTGGGAACTCTTGATTCCTGAATCTTTGGGTTACTGGGCTTCCAGTTTGGCCCCGGAGGAGTTTAAAACCGAGTGAAAACAGAGTGTGAAAACAGAGTGTTCTGACCTATCGCTGAAGGCAACTAAACCCATCTGAAACCACGTTATTTACTGGCTCCTGCATATGAAAGGCTGAGCTGCTGCCTCAGATTTACAACTTCAATGAGGCAAAGAATGGGAAAATGATGGGATTATGGATCCACTGTAGCTGAGGGCCAGAGAGATAAAGTGATGTGATCAAAGAGAGCAGGAATTTAGCTGCCAACACAGGGTCCCTGCACTCCCTTGAACTGTGGCTGGTTTAAGGTGTAATTCCTATGAAGGTGTTTCTACCACAAGTAAGGAATGCCTTGATGGTAGAGGGTGCTGTGGAGACAGAATCTCCCCCCCTTTTTTTTCCTTTTTTCCCAATATGGGGTATTTCTGTACCCTAAGGAAGAATACCCTGAACACCCCACAAAGACTGAAACTGATCACAGGCCAGGACAGGGTCAGATTTTCTGGTAGCTGCTGAGATGAGTTTATGGTGTGTGCAGGCATTCCAGGTGCTTTTCAGGTATCTTTGGCAGAGCAAACAGGTAAATGCCATCACAGGATTCCTGGTTTCCAAAGGCCTTTCCTTTGCAGGTGTGGTCTGACTTTAAAGGCTCTTTAAGGTTTGTACAAGCTCACCCTGATTTTCCACAGTTCTTGCAGAAAGGATGATTGTGCAACATTTTATCAGCCATTTTCCTGCAATAGGAACAGAATTTTTTAGACAGCATCTGCTCAGGTACTATGGGACTACAACTGACCAGTAACCCTGTTGTGGTTTTCTCTGGGCCAAAGGAGAAAATGCTTTTAAGAACAAGATTACACTTGATAGGAAAACACAGCGGGGGAGCAGGACCAGCCCCTGTGTGTCCTTGTGTTTGTTTTGAAAAACAAACCCAGATGAAAATGACCCTATGAAAAAAAAAAAAGAGGAGGGCAAAGGGAAAAAAAAAATGATTCAGCTTCTTTTGTATGATCCTACAGCAGAGTCCCACGTCCCACCCTGGTCCTGGCTCTGGTTCCTCTGGCCGGGAAGGGCTCTGGGGCACACCCATCTTATTCCCTTTTTGAGCCCTTCCTGCATCTGTTATCTCTTGGCATTTAATTCACCAGCAGGGAAGAAAAACTCTCTGAAACAAAACTGACCCTTTCCTGCCTGTTCCTTTTGTGTTGTTACACAGCTCCACGGCCTGTGTGGGGTCATGGACGCTTCTCTTCACAGCTGTGTCCTTCACAAGCTGGCAAAACTTGTCCCCTTCTCCTTCCTCTTCCACCCAACGTTTCTGCCAGCAGTTTGAAAACCAGAACCCTCCTAAACAGGGGCCCAGTTGATGAACTCAAACCCCTGGGCACAGTGGTGCGTGCTGAATACTGCCCCAGTGACAATTCTTTTCCTGGAAGAACCTCTCCTGCCCCGTTATTCCCAGCAAGGCCCTAAACTAGGGAACTCTCATGGGTAACTGTGCTGCCACTGTATCCCAAAAAAAAACCCAGGGGGGGCAGGGGGGGGGGGTGTCTCCAATCCTTCTGCTTCCCTCTGTGGCTTTTATTTATTTCCAGCCCCTCTGAGCGAACGCGGCGGTTTCGTTTCAAAGCGGTATTGGCAGCTCCAGCAGCATCTCACGGTGCCAGAACATTCTTGTGTGCGTCGTTCACGGTGCCACATCACCGCTCTGGGAACGGTTAGCGCAGGGCGGGCGGAATCCGAGCAGGAGCGGGATCCCTGCGGGGTTTGTCAGCCCGGCACACGCATCTGGCTCTGACCCACGGCCTCCCCTCCTCGTTCCTGAGAGAAGGGACCAGGAGAGGGACCCAAAGTGCCTCAGCAGCTCGGGGTGGTTGGAGGAGGAGGCTGCGTTAGTTCCAGCATCTGGGAGAGGTGCAGCTCATAGCTGCACACGCTTTCTGAGCAGGGCACAACAGGGGTGAGGGGAGTGTTTCCTCCATTGATCCACGAGAGTTTGGCAGCGTGGAGTACTGTCAAAGAGTGTTCTGACTGGCGGTTGGTAAATGGGTTTGGAATTGAGCTTAATGTGCTGTCAAGTAATAAAAAGAAGTGTTCTTGGAGACTGGTTTTTTACAAGGGCCTGGACAAGGGGGAATGACTCCGTGATTCTGTGATTTCTGACCTGGGTATGGGCTCTCTGAGGGGGCCTGTGACAGCTCTGCCACCACAGCAAGGTGAGGCCTCCTGTGCAGGGCCAGAGCTGAGCGGGTGAGAAACATTCTGCAAGGCAGGAGAGCTGCACCTGGGCATGGCTTATGTTGCCATTGCACACCCTGAGTCCCCCTTTTACAGGCTGTGTGTATTTCATGCCGCAAGCATCTCTATGAACTTCAGTTTCAAGTTAAATCACAAGAGCTCACATTTTACATCTTTCCTTTTTTTTAATTCACGACACAAGAGACTTCTCTGTATTTCTGCAGTTCCCCGTCCATGTTATTTCAGCACTTCCCTGTCCCCACGGCTCCTCCCGATGCTCTGGGGTGACTCATTTCCTGTGCGGGACGAACCAGCCATTTCCTGGCTGTTCAGCACAGGACTTTTTTGCCTCCTAGTCGGGGTTGGAGTGGTGAAGATCAGGCTATGGTTTGATTAATCTGTGGTTTGATTAATCTGTAGTCTGATTATACCTCCTGGAACTCATCGCAGAGCTGCTGCTCTTCCCTAGAAATCACCTGGCAGCATCTGGGGCTCATGGCTGCCCCTGCTCTCCTGGACCCCAGGGTCCTTGATTTGGACTCTGACATTAAATTAATCACTCTAACAGTGATCACTCTAACCAGCTCTAACAGTGCCATCCTTCTAGTCAGTGCAAACCAGATCTTCTCTTCATTCAACCCATTTCAGCTCATAAAAAAACAAGATTTTTAAAAAGCACCACAAGACAAAGCCACTGATCTCACAGCACAGATCAAAGCCAGAAATTTTTATTTATCCTCTAAGTGCTAGGAAAGGTGCTTATTGTCATTTGAGAAATCCAGGTAATACCTGTGCTTGTGTTAGACACAAGCTATCAGGGTTGGTTTCTGTATTGATTCTGTGCCCAGCATCCCAGTTCTTCCCTCCAACCTGTGCTCCCAATTTCCTGGGCCACTTTTTATTCCCATCCCATGCTGTGACTTAACTTGCAGTCAGCTCTTGGAGCTCGGACATTGCCTGGCCATTGGAATGCCAGCCTGAGGTGTGACAGAACTTTGGAGCAGCTTTTTACTGCTGGATTTTTGATTATTCTTTTAATCTTGTTTGAACACTTGGACTCATCAGCCTGCCATAGACCTGGAATGTTGGGGGAGAAACCCCCACACAGTAAGGATGCTGCCACTGGAGTCTGAATGGAGCACATGTGGAGGGCTGAGCCCTGAATAATTCATACCTGTAATGATTTATTCATGCCCAAAGCTGGATACCTCCCTGTGACTTTCCATTATCTCAAAGAGAAGGCGGGTTCCGATTCCACTGCGCTGTCCCCAGCCGGGTGCCAGCTCCTGTGCTGGACTCAGAGCAGGGGGGCTGACATCTCTGCTCAACACAGGCAGCTCCTGCCCTTCAGTGCCACACACGTGGCCTCTGACACCCAAACTGAAATGTAGGGACAGGTCCTTACACATTTTTTAGAAAGGACAGTGGGTAAGCAAGCAGGTAAAGCTCTTTTCCGTGGATACACAGGGAAAGTGAGACCGAGGTCATGATGGTTGCATGACAAAAGGTCACTTTCTGAGCATGGAAAACAGGCCCTGGCTTGGTGATGTGACACCATCGAGCTGAGCTCACTCTCCACCAGAAACTGCAGTGTTTGCCACTGCAAAGTTACAGATTCTGACACGGTTGATGCTATGTTGCAGGATGCTTTTCTGCCCTTCCAGAAACCTTGCAGGAAAGCCTGGACAAAGAGAGCAGCAGCTCAGGCTCATCTTTCCTGCCTCCTGTGTGCTCTCGGAAAATACCATCAGGAGAGGTTTACAGGGCCAGGCTCTGAGTTCCTGACCTGGGCGAGGATTCTGCAAGACATTCAAATTCCGTCTGTCTAGAAAGGCTGAAAGATGATCCCGTGTTTCAGAGAGTCTCCATACCCCCAGGCAGCACTGCTCCTCACTGGCTGGTGTGGAATTTCCTAATTGTTTAACCTGCAATCCTGACTTTTTTTTGTCCTTGAAAGAGGCTCTGCATCAGCATAATTAAAAATGTCGAATAGGCTTGAGAACCTCTCCAAGTTGCTAAAAATGAATGTGAATTTCCTCTCTGCAGCCTCACTCCGTCTCTCCCTTGCTCTGGCCTCAGCTTTCCCTAGTGCTTGGTTCCAGCCCCTCAGCATAGTTTGCATTCCACTGCCAAGAATGAACATTTATTTATACAAACAACCCTCCTTCCAAGCACATCTCCTGCTATCCCAGGGCAGGGAAGTAAACACCATTTCTTGTCTGTCCATAGCTCGAGCTCTGCATTTCCTCCTTGCTTTAGTCAGGGGCTTGTTTGCAGGGAGAGCTGAGTGCCATTCTGTTGCTTCCCTGTGCCCAGCAATGGCCTGGGAAGCTCCTTCACTTCCTTACAATGATTTGATTTTGTGACCCTCTTAAGGATAATGCCAATTTCCTGAACAGCCTCTCGAGGGGGCTCGCTGGCTCAGCAACAATTTCCAGAGCTGGGACCTGGGGGGGCTCTGCAGGACTTTGAGAGTACTCAGCCCCACAGATCTGCTTCTCTCCCAGCACACCATAACCTGGAGTTCCCAGTCTGTTACTGAGCCCCTGTGCTGTACTGGTTCTCCCAGTGGAGCGGGTGGCACTGTGGTGGAGCCCAGAGGGAGCTGGAACAGCAGCTCCCAGACGAGCAGTGCCACAGGGGAGGCAGGTGCAGCTCATGCATTATTGCTGCAGGTCTCCGTCGCTCACCTGCCGGCCTCCGTGATTGTTCCTGAAACCTTAGCTCTGCCCCTCTGTCCACAGGTGTCTCCTGTTGCATCTGCCATTCGAATGAATATGGGCACAGATGCCAGACGATTCCAGACAGGAGAACGTCACAGTCTGAGCACTGAGGTCATTTAAATGAAAAAGGGCCCTGACAGAGAGACAGGCACCTGCAGAGCAGCTAGGGATGCTCTCTTGGGTGTGGAGCCTGCCTGCTGCTTGCTCCTTGCTCTGAACACAGGATTTTACAGGTAGAAATTGCAGCAACGTTTGAAGAAGTGTCCCCAGTATAAAGGGAGGTGTGTGTGTGTCCCCAGGGCACACAGATGTGTGTGCCCCCACCTCAGGCACACGGATCACACTGGTGTGTGCAGCCCAGTACTGCCCACGTGTTCCTTCATGTCTGTGTCTGCAGCCCCTAATCCATGCTGTGGTTCCCCTGGAGCTGAGGGGGACACCAGAGACTCCAAAGGCAGAAGGAGCAAGAGGACAGGAGGGGTTGCCCAAATCCTGCTCCACCCCCTCACCAAATCCTGTGTTTTGGTGCCACACATGGCAGCTCAGGAGCCTTGAGCCTGCAGCTTGTTTCCACACTGAGTCGAGAACAAAGATGTCCAAACACAGCCGGCTCAGAGAGGACAGGGACAGCCCTGCTCTGTGCCCGCCGTGAGCCCCATTGTCATCCCGGCCAAGAACGACATCATTTCCCCAGGGCTGCAGCTCTATTAAACACAAAGCTCCAAATTATTTCCTACTTGGATCAAAGATGTGTTTGTTCCAGTGGCACTTAAGTTTAAAAGGCAGTGCTGGGGATGAATGAAACCTTCCCAGAGGCAGCTGCTGAGGCTCAATGGGTTTGTCAGTGGTGTAGTTATGCTGTGGGCATCTCGTGGTTGCTGGCCCGTATGTTCCTGAAGGATGTTGTGCAGTGGAGCAGTTCAGGGAAGCCTTGCTCTATGGATAAGGGGCTTTTGCTTTTGTGGTGTGAAGGTTTGCTCATGCCTCAGATGGTGAAAGTGTTCAGGAATCTCACATTCTGATTCCAGAATCAAAGGCGAAGCACTCTGGATCAAACTGGGTGGAAGTTTATGAAGACACACAACGGCCTGTATGTGCAGAACCATGGAATTGGTGGTTTGATTGTAGTCTGGGATCTGGGTGAGGAACCTGCTCCATAAATGCTGTCTCCTGGTACAGCAGATGCTCCCTGTGACAGACAGGAGGTGAAGGAAGCCCTCTGGAGTATGAAATTAAGCATTAAAAGAACATGAAGGCAGGAACATGCAGCATGTGAAGTCAGGGAGAACTGAGAACACTGGCGATGCCAAAGGAACAAAAGAAACTCAATATCCTTCAGAAGTTTTAATATTTAATTGGCGAGCTCTCTGATACCAGGGCAGTGAGTGTGGCAGGTAATGACAGGAGCCCATGCAAGGGGTGTCTCATGGGGCCTCAACATCCCCAAAACACAGGCACAGAGGCTCTTTGTGTGCAGAACCATCAGTTCTGTGTGCAGCTCCCTGCTCTGCACCACAGCACTGAATTCCTGGTTTTGGGTAAAACCAGCATCACCACGGCCCAAAAGAGACTCCCACTGCCTGGCAGCAGGTCTGGAAGTTGAGGATGCATCACTCCTGGCTCCCTCCTGTGCAGGTACTGCCTGCACCTTCAGCCAGAGGAGCATTTCCATGAGCTCACTCACTCTCCCTGTGGAGCTAAGTTTCCTCCAGAGCAACAGTTCAGCTACATTTTCTTACCTGAAGGTCAGGGCTCAAAAAATACATGACAATACTTTATTTATTGAGAAAATACTTCCGTCCCTACTGCAAGATGACAAGTTCCTTCTGCAGCAGGTGGAAGTCAGTTCTCAGAATCCTTCCCTCTGGGACATTTTCTCAGAACTCCAAATCCAAAGCACCCACTGGCTCTGGTTTCTCTGGAATCTGTTGAGTGGAGTTGCCTGGTTTGCTCCTCCTCATACTCTGGGCAGGGTGTTACAGCTGCAGCTCTCCCAGATCCAAGGCCAAGTGTGTGTTTCTTATCCAAAGGATCATCCAGCTGTGGAGTTTTCATCCCTAAGGCTGTCAGCTCTTCTCCCAAGGAGTGGGGGGCAGTAATGGGGAGCCACTCTCCAGATCCTGCTGGTCCTGGGTGCTGCCCCAGGCTGCCACTCAGAGCCCAGCAAAGCTGAGGGCTCTCAGGGCAGAGCTTTGCTCGTGGCTTCCATCCCACCCCGGGGACTGGCAGGTTGCTTTGACTTCCTTTTCCTGACGAACACCTGTCTCCCCTCTCTCCTAGGCTGCCCTGTGCCCTGGATGAGATCCTGTCCCTGGGCAGTGCCGTGCTATGTGGGAGGCTGCCTGCCTGGCCTTGGAGCAGGTAAGGGAGACAGCGGCACATCAAAACAAGGACAGAGGAGAAAATTGAGCAGGAGCCAAGGTTCCAAAGGTGGGAGCCTGCAAGTCTCACAGATGGCATCACCAGGGAGCATAAACCAATGCATTTGCCTGTGGCCACGATCCTGGGGTGGCACTTAGATGAATGTTTTGTGAGGGACAAGAACTTGGGGTTCCTTTTGTGCTCTCCGTGCCAGAGATCCAGCAGGGATGGAACAAGCCACCCCACAGCCAGGGAACTTCCCCGCCCCTGCAAGGTATTTTGTTACCAACAGTGTTTTTTCCTGCCTCCAGGAACCATTTCCCATCACGTCCCAGCAAACCTCTGTAAATACCTGGGGTGCAGAAGTGAACGTGAGCATTTGCCTGGTGCTGGTGAGACTGAGTCCTGCACCCCCAGGCTGAGTCACCTCAATTTCAGGGGCTTTAGACAGAGGGAGGAAGGCGCTGAGGTGTCAGTCACTAAAGATGGTCTGTATTGTAAAAGAAGCAGGTTGCCGTGTCCCATTGTGAACAATTACATTTAATGACAAGCCACAGATTCACCACAAATACTATTTAATTACAAATTGCTGCCACACTCCAGCCAGAGTGTGCTGGGGGAACACGTGAGTTCTGGTCTGTGGGCAGGTGGGACAAGAGGGGAGAGGGTCTGGCTCAGCTCAGGGAGGGGAAGGTACCAGGCCCCAAAAACTGGGCTGAAACGCTGGGTGCTGCGTCCTTTTCCCAGCTGTGGTGTGTGGCTTTGAGTCGGATTGGTTCGGTTCAGTTTAGCAGATGGCTGACGAAACACCTTGTGTCACACGGTGATTTTAGTTAAACTTTAAAAGGCTGCTCAGAAACGTAAAAAACAACAATAAACGCCTTGACAATTCCATGAAACAGGATTGCGCCCTCCCCTCGCCGGCCCCAGCTGTTCGCTTTGGCTGTTCGGTACCGCTGGGGCAGCACCGACCGAGCCCGGCCCGGGGACTCCCTTCTCCCGGCCCCGCCGCACCGGAGCGGGCCAGCGGGGCTGCGGCTCCCGGCAGGAGCACCGGGGGCCGAGCTCCCCCTGCCGGTACCGGGGCCGAGCGCCCTCCGCCGGTACCGGAGCCGAGCTCCCCCTGCCGGTACCGGGGCCGAGCGCCCTCCGCCGGTACCGGAGCCGAGCTCCCCCTGCCGGTACCGGGCGGCTCCGGCCGCGGGGAGCAGGAACAAAAGGGTTCCCGTTCCGCCTCGTTCCCGGGTGATTCGCGAGCTCGGCGCGCTCCAACGCGGCGGAACCGGGAGGGCCAAAGGCGCTCGTGCAGCGGGAGGTGCCGGAGCCACCCGGTGCTCGGCGCTTGGCGACAAACCCCGAGAGCAGCGAGTGAAGCAGCGATGCTCCTGCACGGGCCTTCCAGCAGCTCGTGCCCGGGGTGAGGGGACAGATCAGTGTCACACGAACAGCGGTGGGGGACGTGGTCAGTGGCCATGGCTGGGCTGTGCCAGTAACGTCTCTGTCACATGGAATCGTGGGGCCGGTCCAGCCAGCTGTCCCCAGGGCACTGGTGCCCCCAGACTCCACCTTGACAGTGTGTCAGTGATACTGCAGCATTTCCTGCCCAAATCACTGATTTGGCCATTGCTGATTTCAGCTTTCCAACTTCCTCCTGGGTAATACAACACAAGTTCCTAATAATAGAAGTTCATGGTTTCCAGTTCGTTCTTTTCCTTCGCTCAGGCTGGTTTGGTGGCTGATCCCTGCTTGGTGGCCCAGGCAGTGCTTTGCCAGCTGCCTGTGGCTTTTATTAGTACTTTCCAGAGGCCTTGATTTAGTGCTTACAGTTGCATCCCAGGCCAGTGGCTCCGGAACGCAGCCCCTGAGGAGCAGAGATAATTAGAACTCGGGGAAAAAGTGATGTCCGAGTGTTTGAACAAAAAAGGTCTTGTTTAAGGAATGTGGTGCTGGAGGCCAGTGTTTGCCAGCAGGGTCTGTCTCCTGGTGCCTGCAGTCAGATCCTGCCCTCTGCAGACACTCCGGGTGGGATTTTCTGGGAGAATCTCTCAAAATGGAGGCATGGTGCCCTGTAACAAGTACAGGATGTATCCTGGGAATTGTATTTCTGCAAGCAGGGCAGGAGGGCTTGGTTGAAGGATGTGGGGAAGCAGGAAGAGCGCTGAAGAGGTGCTCAGAAGTTTCTTGTAGGGAGCAGATGAGGAGGGAAACAACGCAGAGAACAGGAAAACCAATGTGCTAGGAAATGATGGACCCACCCCCCGGGCTCCTGCTAAGGAGGATGGGACAAGCTCCATGATTTCTGGCAGCCATGAGCTGCAGCTGCTCCACTCAGCTTCTGTCCTGCAGCCAGATGTGTTTGAGTGCAGCTTCAGCCCTTCCTGCCCTGACACAGCCCTGGCAGTGCCCCCATGCTCTGGCAATGCCCCCCACGTGGGTTTGGGTGCTGTCCCAGGTCCCCTCACCTCCAGGGAGGGTTTCCCAAGGGATTGGGGAAGGGGGCAGGAGTCAAGTTTAAGCACTGCTGTTTTGTATCCTGTTGTTTTCCTACCAGGATTGTTGCAGTTTCCTGCACTGTCTTATCTGGAGCAGGGAAGCCAGCGCTGTCCAATTCTCTGGCTCCGTGCGTGTGCCAGGTTCTAATCTGCAAAACAGGCGTTGGAGCCCGTGAGAGGAACCAGCCAGGGCTGTCACAGGGCAATGGGACAAGGACAGAGGGAGCAAAGGGCTTTTAGTGCCTCAAAATGAGTGTCTTTATGCAGTGTTCCTGTTTGCACAAGGCTGTGTCTGCCTTATGGGTTCAGGCCTTCAGCACACCTGGGAGGGGGAGAGAGGAAGATCCCAGTGGTGACCTTCTCAGGTGACTGTGTTTGACCTTACAGGAGGATAAATCTCAGAAAATGCTGAGTTTGCTTTCCCCCCTCCACCAAGGACTCAAAGGACACACATAAAGTCTTAAAGCCAAAAAAGCATTTCCGTGTTTCAGTCAGCCCAAAGTTCAGTCTCCCCTGAAGGGCTGGAGACTCCTGTGAAATTACCTGGCCACATTTTCTGGAATACAGAGGTAAAATCAGCACCCACAGCACTGAGGCTTGGAAAGCTGTGCAGAGCAGGGCCTGAGAAAGCCAAACCTTGTAGATTAAATAAAAAAATCAAAAAAACCCAAAAACAACACTTTTTTTTTTTTTCCCACAAGGGAACCTGAGTTCACCTAACTGTAGGTTTTACCAGTAGATTGAATTCCCTGTGGGTTAAAAAAAATTAAAATCCTTTACTGTACAGCTCTGGAATGTCCTGTTTTCCTGCAGAAAGGTGTGGGTCCTGTACACAGTGTCCATTATCAGATGGGAGCCTCTCCTGGAAAGAGGATTAACCCACAACATCACTCTCAGCCACACAGACACTGAATCAGGCACAAGGCTCTGAAACAAACCTCAGCCCCAAACTCCAAGCCCAGACCCTTTCCCACTGGGATCCCAGAGTTGCTGGGAGCAGGTAAGAACTGTGGCAACGATCAAGATGGGTTTTTATTATTCAAAGGGAAGACACATATGCCAGTTCAGTCTTTGGGGGAAGGACAGTGGTCATTTTTCTCACTCAGCTGTGACTGTGAATCCAGACTGATTCCACTTACCATTCCTTTGAGGGAATCTCAGCTGCTGGAAGTCTGAGGGCCACAGCAGCCTTAGGGGTCTGTAGCTGAGCACCAGAGCCTGTGCTGGGAACTAAATAGCAAGAGAAAAAAAAGGCTTTTCTTTCCAAGAGATCAGGAAGAGGAAGACATGTGCCTGGAGATAAGGAAAGATAAAAGCATTCCATTTGCAGAGGCCTGTGATAGGGATCAAGATGTTCATCTGCCAAGTCAGTAATTTTGTGGCCATATGACCATGCGGAGCTTCCGTTCCTGTTACCTTTTCCCACACTGAGTGAAGGCATCAGATTGTTGGCATGGAAGTTCCTTTGAGTCTGTCTGAGTGGCTCAGCCCTTTTGGGGAATTGCACGGGCTGAACTCGAAGATAAAACTTGCTTTTACTTCAGGAGGGAAAATGGTTCTTCCCCAGGTTTATGTTCAGCTTGTAGGGGCTCAGTGGGAGCAGGCTGTGAGCTCCCTGGCCTGGGGAGGTGGGAACAGGTTAAACACCTCTGGGGAGAAGCTTGGGCAGAGCCTGTTTTCTGTGAGGGGTCAGGGCAGCTGAAATGGCCATTGGAGGTGACTCCCTGCCCTCTTTGCTGGGATTCATCAGGAGTGAGCTCACAGGAACAGTAGATCCCATACAAGGCCTTGATTAACATCAGGAGCTCAGATTGCATTTGCTGCTTCCAAAAAGGCTTTTATTGTCTGATTCTCTGTTAAAGCAGCAGCAGATTTCAGTAAAAAAATTCTCAGTAAATCCCGCCTTTGCACATTCCACACGCTGGCACGCGCAACAGCCAAGCACTCGGGCTAAAATTATCTGTGCTATCATTAGGAAGGAACATATGGATTGATGGAGCCTAAGTGCAGAAGGGAGCTGTGCTGCTGCGCTGCAGGCTCACCCCGAAGGGAGCAGTTCCTCTGCCCCCTGGTCAGCTGGCACCTGCGAGAGGTGTGACCTGTTCTCTTTGGACAGGAGAGCCGGTGTGTTCAGCTGGCGCTGCTGGCTTCACCCTCAGTCTAACTACCAGGTTCCTGAGATAAATCCCTGTGACAAGCACCGTGTTCATGGATTGCAGAGCAGCCCTAGAGCTGTGGGGTGGGTTTCTTCTGGGAGAGCAGGAGCCCTGGGGCTGGAGCTCCCGTGCCTGCCCAGGGCGTGCTCAGGTGTGCTCTCAGCAGCACGTGCTCACAGACCGCCAGCCAGGGCCTGTTCTCCCCAAGAGCTGTGTTCTGTGTAGGGCAGAGCTGCTCAAAAGAGCTGCTCAAGCCCCGCAAGGAGACAAGGTTCCCATGTCCAGCATTTTCAGCCTTGCCTCTTTTACCACCACTGATTGCAAAGCTTTTAATTAATCGTGGACTGAGGTGGGAGTGTGGGGTGTCAGCGATGGCCGCACAGGCTCCTGGGCTGCCATGGTGCTGAGGGCACGTTACGTGTTCCCCATGACACAGAAACAGGGTTGACTTCCAGGCTGTTGCATGGAGCCTTCTGAACAGATGGGAGAATTTCAGATTTAGTCTCTCATATAAATACAAGTTGCATGTGCAAGTCCTCCAGTTGGGAAACTGCCTCTTGTTACTGTTTGCAAAGTCAGAGAATGTCAGGCTGAACCAGCCTCACTGTTCCTGTTTCTCTCTCTGCAGTTCAGCACTTGGAGACATAGAGCTTGCCAACCCCAGACACTGAAGGAATGGCTTGCAGAGTTCAGTTTGTAAAATTCTGTTTTCAGTGTTTATAGTTAGTTTCCGTTTCGTTGGTGTTGCAGAGGCTGATCCTACAAATATTTACCCCAGTCAGGTTTTGTGTGTAGAGTTTCTGGAAGTGCAGTGGGAGCTCAGCCCAGGGAAGTCACAGGCCTGCAGTGGGCACAGCATGGAGAAATTCAGTTGCATCTTCTGGTCAGGGTTTTATATATCTACATATACACATATCCATGTATATAGCACACACGTGTGATGATCATTTCAGGTTCTGAGTGAGAAGGGCTGTTCAAAGAGTCACTTACTGATCCCTGCCTGAGAGAAGGCTCAGCGAGACAGAAAGCAGCAGCATGGTGAGTGTTCTGTTATGGCATAAATGATAGCACAGACAAGAAAGAATGAACAAACTGATTTTTAAAAGGAGTCCTGAGATGGTAAAATGTAGCCTGTCTACAATTACTGCACTGCTGGGGAGGGTTGGGAAGAGCCCCAGGACTGCTCTTGTCTGCACATCCTCTCTCACTCATGTTCTCTCCAACACCTTTACAGAGCAAGAGCGCCAGAGACGGAGGGCGCAGTGGTGCCAGTTCCCTTCTAGTGGATCTCTCCAAACTTGTGGACTGGGCACACGCTCACGGGACCATATGCAACCAGATCCCAACCCTGGAATTTATTCAGGACATGGATTTCCTGAGCAACAACAATGCTGGGGTGTGGATGTGTGAATCAGGACATGCCTATTACTGGCCTTGTGGGAAGTTAAACGACAGAGGTGAAGAAGACACTAAGGCTGTAGGAAAGATCAAGAGGACCCTGTCTTCTGAGTCCTTGGCAAGGGAATCCAGCCTTGAGGAAAAGAGGTTCAGGCTGACCCCATCATCTTTTGAGATGGGTCAGGCAGATTCTGGGAGCACAGGGTCATCTGGCAGATCCCAAGGGGTCACTGAGCAGGAGGCTGACAGTGCCTACACAAGGAATAACAAGCCCGAGGGGAATGAAAATACCAGGAAACCCATAACATCATTCTCTGCAACAGAGCAGCACTTCTCAATGTCTGGTAGTAGAGTCCAAACTGGTGAACAGGACCTGAAGTCCGAAAGTGACGAAGACTTACAGATCATCTGTGATGAAAAGCACTGTGAGGAAGATGAAGACAACCAAGGAGACAGAATCAGCCAGGATAATGTGTCAGGGCCATCTGCTGAGGAGTTGCAGATGCTCCAGTGCCAGAATATGGCATTGCACGAGCCAACAGCCTCCCAAAGAGCTGCCTTTGCCCCCACAGCAAGGCCACCCCTACCCTGTGCCTACATTCTGCATTCTTGTGTCAGTGGGTTGGAGGACCTGAGCAGGAACATCCCGGGGCTGGGTTCTTTCACTGCTGCAGGGCCCATGGCTGAAACTTCCAGGGCAAGCTGCCTCCTGGGGTCAGCAGCACCAAAGGTATGTCTCGAACACCTTCCTGTTCCCAACACTGAAGCCAAGGCCCAGCTTGAATCACAGCCCTCAGAGACATTCTTTGAACTCCAGGCCACTGCTGATGTTCAGCAATATCTCCATCTGAGCCCTCCAGAGCGTGGCACACTGGGAACGGGCTCCAGTGGGGATGGTGCTGAGAGTATGGGTGAGGACAGCAACTCATCAGTATCAGGGCAGACACCTTGTTCTTCAGCCTTACAGAGTCCAGAGAGGCATCCACCTGCAGCCTCAAACAGAGGTAAGACAGCCTGGAGTTCTGTGCCTGCAGGGGTGTGGGGGTGTTCTATTAATCACTTTCCCAAAATATCCAAGGAGGGTGAGTTCACATCACTGCCAAGGTCTGTACTGCAGCATCTAAGTAAACCTCTTGGATTTGGGGCACTCCTGTTTCTGCTCAAGGGCACTACAAAGCTTCCTGCCTAAAGGAATTGGTACTTCTGTAGGGAATGCCCTTCTCTTGGGTACCCAAAGGTGTTCTTGGCTGTGCCCCAGCCTCAACATCCCAGTTTGAATACTTTGGTCTTCCGTTTTACCTGGTATTCCCACACAGTATGTTGGCCATACTTGAGAGAGTCCCTGTGGGAAACTGAAGCCAGAGCAGGGAACTCAGGTCTCAAGAGAAGGAAACAAGAGGAAGTAACACAGAGAAATTGTGGCCAAAGCTTTGGCTGCACCAAAGCCAGTGGCAAAACCTCCCAGCGCTGGCAGTGGCAGCAGAGTGTCAGTCCTGCATAGGAAATACAGGACTCCACACATTGCTTTCAAGAATGAAGGTTTTAATACGTGCTGTCCTGCAACACAGGGGCCTGGGCATGTCCTTGCAAAGGGCAGAGGTTGCTGAGGCAGCACTTGGGGTCTGCCTGGGATGTGCTTAAAGCACCAGTGCTGGTCCCAAAAAGGCTTAGGGGTTGTTGTTCTTTGTAGAGCCATAACGACACAAACTGCCACAGTTGGGGGTTGGGAGCAGTATTTTACTGTTTTCATAACTGACATCATGTGTCATCGTAAGGGACTGGGAATTCTTCTGGGAATGTCTGTGTAGTAGCTGTTTCTGCCAAGGTAACTGGCTCATGGCTCAGAGGAGGCCTCAGCATTACTGATTCACGAGCTGTTCCCCTCTGCACCTGGAGCAGTCAGTACAAAACAGGCCAAAACCCCCAAACCAGTGGGACAGCCATCAGTCTTTCAGGATGTCAACTAAGCCTGTAAAAAAGAACCTGGTGCAAAAAGGGGAATCTCTAGGTGTTGGCTCATGAGCCCTTTTCCATCACCCTGGACGAGTCACAGGCGAGCAGATGGAGCTTTCCAGCAATCCAAAGAATTCATTTCTCATGCTACATCGAACTAGGTAGATGTGGTATTGCCATGGCAACTTGAGAGAGTGCCCAAGTGGAATCCTGGCAATCCCTTAAACAAAATCATAGTACACTTTTTACTCACCTGTTTGTTCTCCCTCACCGTCCACCCCAAACTTTGGTTCGTGCTGTTATTTCACAGTGAGAGGGAAATTTCCCTGTATGGCAGTAAGCAGGGCCAGCTGCCAAGGAAGAGGGAGCAGGAAGGAGCCTGACTTTCCCTGGAGAGCTGGGCACTGTTGGGTTGTGCTGGCTTGTGGAGAACCCAAATGTGACCCACAGTTCTGGGGGAGGGGGTTTGGGAGAGTCCTGTCCTCTCTGAATGGCTTCCAGAAGGTAGGTAGACATTATCCTGTACCTCCTTGTTTTACTGATCTTTGTGGATTCTTGCTGTCCACAAAGCTGTGTCTTGTCTTTTAGATGTGCTGAAGAAGAATGAGAAAAGGCTAAGGTATGCTACTGGAGAGATAAAAGTGTTCAAAGAGTGGCTGAAGTTGCACTACCCCTCCGAGACGCGCAAGATCCACGCGCTGCCTCCTGCAGACCTCGACCACTACCTGGTCTCGTTCTTCATCTCTGCCAAGAGACAGAATGGCATGGATTTTTCTGCCAATTCCTTAAGCTTCTTCCAGCACAACATCAACCGGTACCTCAGGGATCACAACTACCAGTACAACATGTTGAGAGGGCCAGAGTTCAGGGCCTCTCAGGAAGCCTATAAAGTAAAGCATTGGTACCTGTTCCAAAAGAAGGAGGAAAAGGAGGAGAAAGAGTGGAGTCTTGTGGAGAACCTGACAGATGAAGATGTGGAAAACCTTCTTAAGAAGGGAATTTTAAGCAAGACACACCCTCAGGGCTTGCTGCACCTCATGCTCACCAACTTCATTAGAGGGTTTGGGGTACGCACCCATCACCAGGCCCACCAGCTGTACTGGGGACAGGTGGTCCTAAGGAAGACCAAAGGAGAGGTGGAGTACTTGGAGTGGAAGGATGATCTGAGCTCTGGGGGAAACGAAGGGCTAAGCCCACGTCTCTTTGCCAAGCCTGAGGATCCAGATAACTGCCCCGTCGCCAGTTACAAGCAGTATGCCAGGAAGAGGCCGCTGGACATGCTGAATGACAACCACCCTCTTTACCTCTCTCCCAAGTCACTGTGCTCTGTCTGGGACAAAGTGTGGTACAGCAGGAAGGCACTGCCGAAAGCCAAAATTGACAAAATCATTAAAGTTATTACCCAGGACATCAGAGGAGCCATGAGGAACACCAGGAAATAGGGCTGTCCCTTTGGCTTTGTACCTTCAACCACTCCAAGGCTGCTCTGAAACAGAATTCTATTGCAGTATTTGGTGTAGGTGGAGAACAAACATCTTTCTGCTAGGCTTCACCTTGGCACTGAAGGTACCTACAGATCTGCAGTGCCTTGTCTTTCAAGAAAGTTCCTTTGTTGTTGTTTCTGTTCCTGGAATTGATAATTCAGTGAGTTAATGAGGATCTTCAGTTTCACATTTGCTAAACAAGTTAATGTTCTACCGCATGGTCAGTGCTATTAGAAACAAGCAGTGCTGATACAGAGAGGGCTTGGGGGTGGCAGAGCCTGGCCAGGAGTGTCAGCTGCACCCACATTTTGACACAGCTCAGCCTGGGACACAGACCTGCAGGGAATGATGAGCAACATGAGGAGAGCAATGACGCTGCCAATCCCAACCTTGCAGGAACGCTTCTGACAAGGTTCAGGTCATTTCCCGTAGGGAAAGATTCACAGATTGAAGAAGTTGTGGCTGTTTTAAGAAGTTATTTTGAAAGTCTGACAATGTTGAAAGGTTTTATGGTGAGTGGTTTCCCTGGAATGCAAAACACAACTCCACAAAGGCACTGGGAGGTGTCTTCAGCTCTGCTCAGCTGCCCCAGCGCTGTTTAGTGCCTGTTACAGCTCAGTCAGGTTTTTGGTTGCACTGTTAACAGAGCCAAATAAAAGATCCTTTAATTCAGTCCTGTCTGTGTCTGAACAGCAGGTGATGCTTTCCTGGAACACTGGTGTGTTCCCTGTTGTGCTCAGTCTCCCCTGCTCCCAGCCCAGTGGCACAGAGCTTTGAGCCCTTTGAAGCCCTATGAGCCATCCCCATGGAGTCAAACAAAGCCTTGGGGGTCAAGCTCTTTGCCAGAATTGGTCCCATTCAACCAGCTGAACATCAAGAAGTAACTTAAGGACGTTTGAAGAGATATAAAAACAGACAAACTCCTCAGATGCTGGAGGGCGTCTGCCAGCTCCTCTTGTGCTTTGGAGCACCGGTGGCATCACCACGGCACCACAACTGAGCGGCTGTCCCGAGGGCCCCGCCGGTCCCGGGTCCCGGTCCTAGGTGACCCAGCCGCGGTCACACCTCTGGTCCCCGCTTCCCTCAGCCCCCAGACCACCCCGGGTCGGGCTCTTTCCTCCCCGTCGCTGGTCGGTTCAGCTCACGCCCAAGGCCGGGGAACGAGAGGCTGCTGACGGGAAGAACAGGTTGCACCATCCGCCCTCTCTGACCTGTCACAGCCCCTGGGCACCTCCCGGCTCCCTGGGGCTCCACCGGGGAAACCTCCGGTCAGCGCCCGCCGAGCGGGGCCCGGGTCCGCACCGGGACCCCCGTCAGCGCTGGCGGAGGGGTCAGTACTGGGGGACCCCCGTCAGCGCCTGCGGAGGGGGTCGGTACCGGGGTCCCGGCAGGACCGTACCAGGGTCTCGGCGGATCCGTACCGGGAGCCCGGTCAGCGCTTGCGGAAGGGGTCGGTACCGGGGTCCCGGCGGGTCGGTACCGGGGTCCCGGCGGGTCCGGACCGGACCCCGTGGGCGCTGCCTGGGAGCCCCCTAGCGGGGGCGGGCGGACGGGCAGGGNAGCGGGTCCGGACCGGACCCCGCGGGCGCTGCCTGGGAGCCCCCTAGCGGGGGCGGGCGGACGGGCAGGGACCGCGGCGCGGTTGGGCTCGAACGGGACTTTAAAGCCCACCCGGTGCCATCCCTCGGTGCTACCCTCCAGTGCCGGCCCCGCCTCGCGCAGGGACTCCTCCCGCCGGCCCCGGGTGCTCCCAGGCCCGCCCGGTGGGATCCCGGCGCTCCCCCAGCCCAGCAGCCTTTGGGACCCCTCAGGCCCCGCAAGGTCCCGGCCCCAGCCCCACATCCCAACCGCGGGGGTTCCTCTGAAGCAGCAGAGCAAAACCAGTGGAGCAGTTGGACAGAACTGGCCTGGAAGACCGACAGAGTATTAATCTTTAATAAATTAGCAAAATAAACAGCATTTATATATATTTTTTATATTCCATTGCTGCATCTCCATGGATCACAGGAGTTAAACCAATGTTGATTCCCAAGTCCCACGGCAACACTGATCCAGAGGCCTCAGTTCAGGTACCCCCAAGGCAATGCTCAGCCTCACAGTACTTAAAAACCTAAAACCACTGAGAAATAAAACAGCTTTTTCGTAAGCCTGAGATGCAGCTCCCGAGGGGCAAAGTGAATTACTGGGTGATTTCACCTGGCTGGCTCCAGGCAGAAGTGATTAAAAAGATACTGATCCAATTTTTTCCCTCTTAAGAAAAAGAAGTGTTCCTCCACCCCACAGGGAGGAGGAGGAAGAAGCAGATCTATTGCGTGGAAGGATTATCAGTTTAACAATAAACCAGATGGATTTTCAGGGTTCATGTCTCTGATTGTTGCAATGGCCAAGGGTGGAACTGATTGAGTATTTAGGTCATGCACCAGCTGATTGTGAACAGGGCCAGCCTCCGGCCCAGGGGTCCCTCAGTCCTCATCCCGGACGTACTGTCCGGCCTCCCAGCGCTGGGCCATGAGGCTCTTGTGGCGAAACACTCGGGTGCTTTCCACCACCTGCAGAGACCAGAACATGCAGCATCTTTACAAAAAAGAGACTTTCATAATGATCTGTTTTGCAGAATTGCCCCCGCTCCCCCTGCCAGCTCCCCAGCCAGCTCTGCCCGACTCAGTGTCCACCCAGGTGGTGCCCGTGGCCCCACGGGAGCCAGGGCAATCCTGTCCACCCCTGTCCATGCCACAAGCCTCCAGGACTGAGGGGAGATGGGGAATGCAGGAGGTGTCAGGGCAGTGTGAGCAGAACCCCTGCCTTCGTGAAGGGCTTTACCTCTGTGTTGACCTTGTCAACGGGTTCAATGCCTGCGTACTGTGGAAAGAGGAAAACACGATTAGATAATGGCAGCCTGGCAGAGGAATATCCAGAGGCGGCCGGATCTGGCTCTCAGCAGGGGCACAGGAGAGTCAAGGGAAGGTAGAACATGTGGCCAAGCTGTCCCTGGGGTAGGGGGAACAGAGGGGAAGCTGCTGCCCCTCTCCAGTCCCACCCAGTGCTGGCAGCTCTGAACAGCAAGCGCTGTCCGTGGGGCTCACATGGCCCCTTGATGGTGACACCACCATCAGGTCTCCCACCCAGCTGAGCAGCTGGATCTCAAGCTCCAGGTGGGAGTCAGGAACAGTCACCTCCAGCCCCAGAGCCACCAGTCTTCCCCCAGGCTCAAGCCCCCAGCTATTTGGCACAAGCAGGGTGGGCATGTTCACCTTTCCATCCTCCTTCACCCTCCTCCTCCGCTCCTCAAAGGGGCTGGAACGTGACGAGTCAGGGGTGAGGGTCTCTGCGCTGCCCTGGGAGGAACTGGTCACTCTCAGCGGGGTGAAGGATGAGATCAGCCCCAGGATCCCCGTCTGGTGTGAGGCAGGAGAGGAGGCAGGAGACCCAGACACTGAGTAGTTGCCACTGGCACCTGAGGCAGCTTTGAGAGAAAGACCATCAGGGGGTGAGAGATCTCAGTTCCATTCCCAGGGGGTGGAGACCCACAGGAGTGTCAGGCCCCTGCCCCAAACCTGCCTCCATAGCAGGTCTAGCAGGTTTGTCATAGCTGTGACCCCATGCCTGGGCCCCAGCCAGGGACTGCAGGAACAAGGGGTAAAATGCATTAGCTGGGCCCTCCCGAGCCCCTCCAGCCCTGTTTGCTGCTGTAACGTGACACAAAAACTCATCGAGACCTGAGCAGCCCTGGAGTCCTGCAGAGCCTATCCCTTCCTCAGCAGCAATTCTGCTGACACCAGTGTGCTGGTATCAAGTTCTCGCAGGACAATTTGCTACCAGCACACAGGAGTCCTTACAGGCATCCCACCAAATAACTTCTCTGCCACCCTGTCCCTCTGCTCCCTTACCAGAGCTGTGCCGAGAGCGGGAGCCCTCCCGGGGAACACCATCACTGTAGGTGTCCATCAGCCGCCGCCGCTGCTCCTGCAGCTCCTCTTCCCTCTGCAGGTCACTCCGGATCTCCTCCTCGATCAGAGCCGACGTCTGGGGCTTCCATGTCCGCAGCCGGTACTGCTCCTCCCGGCCGTCCTCCCTCCGCAGCGGGCTCTGTGTCCCCATGTCCTCAGCGAAGGACACCTTGGGCTTCCAGAAGGAGAGGGACAAGTACTCTCTGGGCAGGACAGCAGTGCTGGTGGGGCTCGGGGTGGAGCCGGGAAGCTTTCCTCCCCAGGAATCCTCGTTCCCCCATTTGCTGGCGCTGGCGGAAGCGTGCTGGGACACCCAGGGCTGCTCCCGGCTCCTCTCGCTGGCAGCAAAGCGCGGCTGGGACAGCTGGAAGTGGGCGATGCTCGCTGTGTAGCTGGGAGTGCTTCTTCCAGCCCTGGTGTCTTCCGTAGGGCTGGGGCTCGAGGGCTGCTCCACCACAAACTCTTTAACCCAGCTCCTCCTCTCTTCTGCCCGCTTCAGGGGAGTGGGCTTCTGTGGGGGGGCTTCCTCCTGCTCGAAAACCCTCCTGCGCTCCTCCAGCTCCTGCTGCGTCCCCCTGTCATACGCCCCCAGCAGCCTCCCCTGCCTCTTCAGATCTTCCTCACGTTTCGTTTCCTGTTCAATTTCCCTCTGGACGTAAAGGGAAGCGCGGCCTCTGTCCTTCCCTTTCCTGCCTGGGCCGGGAGATGTGTGAATGTTGAGGACAGGCTTGGTCTGGATCTCCACCAGCTCGCTGCTGGAGGTCAGCCGCTGGATCCCCCTTTCCTTCCAGAGGTTCTCCTCCCTTTCCATCGCCATGCGGATCTCCCGCTCGATGGGTGTCTCGTTGCTGACCCTCGTCTCCTTGCCCAGCCCATTGCTGCGAGCCCTCAGATCCACATTGAAGGTCTCGTTAGATGTGCTTCCATCACTGGCATAGCCCGCAGTGGCTTCGTTATACATCTCACCCAAGCCAGAGTCCAGGTCTTCTCTGGACCATGTTTTGGTCAGGACGGACGTCTTCCCAATGGGATACGATCTTTCCGTGTGAGCCTTTCTGGAAGCATAAACCTCCTCTTTCTCTGGGGTCTTGTGTAAGGGCACACCATAAACCTGGTAAACGCTCTTGTCTGTTTTGCTCTGGCTTGATGCACCACCACTGCCATAGCCTCTTGTAGACTTCGTGGCCATCTCAGGGCTGTACCACTCTTCCCTGGAGACTTTTGTCACTGACTCTGGCCTTGGGGACATGGTCTGCTGCCCTGGGCTGAAAAATGAGCCTGGGCTGGTCTTCTCCAGCATCAGGAACTGCTGCCGAGCCGCAGAGAAGTTGATCTGCTCCGTGTCAATATTCTCAGGGTCAACAGGTGTTGCAGCCCTGCCTGGGGAAGCTTTGTCAAAGCAGATGGCAAAGCTGGTGGGGACACTGCCTGTGTGCCTGCCTTCACCTTGGCTGCTCACACCGGTGCTGATGGAGCTCAGCTCATCCACGGAGCTCCACCTCTCTGCAATGGTGGAGCTCTTCTTCATCACCTGGCTCCGGATGACCTCTTTCCTCTCATCTTCGAGCTCCCTAGCTTTCTCAGGTGAGATGTTGGGTGGAGGGACCCTATACAGGTCTTGCTCCTCGTCATCGTAGAGCTTCGAGGGTTTCCTCTCGCCCTTGTAAGCCCGGAGGTCGTACAGGCTTCCCGATCTCACCACCTCCAGCTTGGACTCTCTGTCTGGAGACGGGGTCCAGACATCTCTTCCACCCTCCAGGAAATATGAGGGTGACTGGGATCTCCTCTTCCAGCTGTAGCCATTTTCTACCCTCTGGGTGCTGTGCTGAGCAGAGCCAAACACATCATCATCACTGTTGGCCCTCAGGTCTGCCAGCGAGTCGTGCCTCTGTGAGGCCTGTGGGAGCTGGAACACAAGGTGCCTGGTGACTCTGTCCATCTCCTGGGAAGAGTCACCCCTGTGACAACCTTGTCCCAGACAGGGGCCACTGCTCAGCTTCGAGGTCACCCTCAGAGTCCCAGTTCTGCAGAGGCCAAGGGTCTTGACCTGGCTGGCCCTGCAAGCAGGAGGGGAGAGTAGCCATTAAGAGCAGCACAAGGAGCAGAGATTGAGATGCAGCCCTTCTCCCAGCCTGATACCACTGTCCTTGGTGTGGGACAGAAATTGTCCCACCAGCCTGCCCCGTGTGGGGCAGGAGCAGCCAGAGCACAAAGCACCATTCCCAATAGGAACTGCCACAGAGCCCAGAAGCCCACCCCACCTCTGTCCCCCAGCCTGGCCGGGTTCTGAGGGAGCACAGCCAAACCTGCCACAGGCAGTCCATGCTGCCTGCACCGCCAAAGGCAGCAAGACCTCAGACAAGCTCCTGGTGACACCACATCCAGCTGGGCACTGCTCAGGGCACGGATGGCCTCAGGCCTCTCCACGTGCACAGGGCAGGGAGGCACCTCCAGTTCCGGGCAGCACTGGCAGGGAGAGGCGGTGCCAGCACCTGGGCCACCCCTGCCTGGAATATCTTCTTGTGCCATTTACAGAAAGGAGCCTCCAAATAGCCCAGCTCTAGAAACTGTGGGGTCATAAAAATGGTTTCATGGCTCATAAAACGAGGGGGACTTTAACCCTGGCACACAGGGCAGGAGTGAGTGGCCCCAGCCTTGGGGTCAATCCTCTGGTGCTGGCTGGGCCAGAGCCGGCTGGAACAGCGGGTGCCAGACAGGGAGGGGCAGCACAGGTGGGGTCCCCCATGAGACAGTGGCTGCCACCCCATCGCAGATGCCACCCCAGGCTGCAGAACTGGTGACACACGTCACCTGCAGACAAGCTGGGTGTGCCTGGAGCCAGCACCACATCCTCTGCCACTGTTTGCCGAGGCTTAGCCGTGGCTTTGCCATCACCTGTCACTGCTCCTAGCTGGACTCCTGTGAGCCCTAGCAGGTCAGGGTGTGTCACCGCTGGGCACTCACTCCCAGGCCTCCTGGGAGTATGCAGCAAAACTGCAGCAAGGCCACGGTGATAGCAAGGGCAGCCCAGAGCCTGGGGGCCGCGGTACTGGCAAGCATAGCTCAGGATGAGGCTCGCCCAGGTAGAGGCAGGTGCCCGGTCTTCCCTGCATCCGGAGCATCTTGGCTCATCCCCAGGATGAGAGCACTCTGTGCGTGCCTCGTTCCTGCCGCGATTCCGGTGACCGAACTTCCCCTGCTCACCTCCAGCCCTCCCAGGATGCACCATCCTCGCACAAAGCAAGCGGGGCCGGGCCCCACCCAGGACCTTTTAAAACCTTTCCTGGGGCAGGAGCACGTGGGTCCCATTAGCTGGGACATCCTGGCCAGCCCCAGGCGATGCCTCTCCGCTGGAACTGCTGCCCAGCCCTGTGCCCAGCCCTGATCTGAGCTGTTCTCTGCCTGAAGCTGTACCCGGCTGAATTTACCTGTTAATTCCCCTGCTGTGATTCAGTCTTGCTCTTTTATTGCCCGTGATGGCCTGGATAATGAAAACCATCTGCCCACGCCTCTTACCATATTTGGGGGGGACGAAGTCCCGGCTCGAAGGGGACCCCCCTCACCGGGGAGCGCTGGCGGCCGGCACGGGGCGGGGGAGCAGGGACAGAGAAACCAGCTGGGCTGTTATCAGAGCTCCCGGCCGGCTCCACGCAAGCGGAACGGCCCCTCCCAGAGCTGCACCCAAAACATTCTACCTCCCTCAGCTCCATCTGAGCTGTGGGGCTGCTGTGGGGCTGCGGGGGCTCGGTGACATTGCGCTTGCCCTCCCCACGCTGGGCTGCCTGTGGTCCAGCCAGGCACCGTGGGAGCTGCTGGGCAGAGCAGATGGCATTGCCGCCAGTCTGGCCTGGGACCCCCATCATAAGGAGACATCTGGGGCGCTTTCAGGGTCCCCCCATCTTGGGGATTCTGCAGAGGGCTACAGAGCTGCAGGTCACCCACCCTATGCCCACCCTGAGCCGAGGGCTCTCCCCAGACCGGCTGATCTGCATGCACATCCCAGCACGTGTCCCGTGTCCCTCTGCTGCCCACCCCAGACAGCGCCAGCCCTCACTGCACACCCTCACTGCCACCATCCCTGCGTGGGCACCGGTCCCTCCAAGGCCGGGGGGACACAGCGTCCCCCCAGTGCCTGGTGCTGCCCTTGCCCCCGACCACGCTGCACTTACTGTCCAGGGAGCTGTCAGGGCAGGGGTCCCCATGCTCCGGGGAGGTCACACGGGACACGCAGCTGAGCTGTGTCTGCCGGGGCGGGGCCAGGGTGGCAGCGGTGGGGTGTGGGGGGTGCGGGAGGGTGGCTGCAAGGCCCTGATAAGCTCAGCACCAGGGAGCTGTGGGAAATTCCAAGAACCACGTTGGGCCCAGTGCCCTGTCCCCAAATTCCTGTGCTGTCGTCACCCTTCTGCAGCTGGTCACATGCCCGGGGGGGGCTGCCCTTGGCCCCCACCCGCGGGACTCATTGACGCCCCAACGTGCCAACACACCCATGTGCCGATGCACCAACGTGCCCGTGCCCCAATACACCAGCATGGTGGTGTGGCCATGCAGCCACAGACCTCGCTCCAGGTGCTTTCTGCCCCTCCATTCAGGGCACTGAGGAGCCCTGAAGCTTCAACGAGAACCTGGATTTCTGGCTCTGCTCCCAACCCGTTAGCCTCAGAGGAGGGGTGAGTGAATATTCCAGGAGCAGCCTGGGCTCTCCTGTCACACCACGGGGCCTCCCCACTGATAACCCCGTGTTTGCACAGGCGGGTGCCCTCACTGCCACAGCAGCCCTGGCTGGCACTGCCAGTCCCAGCTCCTCACAGCAGGGCAGCTCCCTCCTTCCCTGGGGACACACGGCCCTGTGCCTGGTCTGGACACCTCTGGCACCTGCCAGCATAAAGGCAGGACTGTGGCAAAGTGTCCTTGGTGCCCTCGGTGCCTGGATCTGGCTGGATCCCAGTGGAATGAGCGACACTGCCAGTGCCCAGAACTGCCCTCCCTCCTGGCACGGGGTGTCACAGCCAAGCAGGCAATGCTGTGCCAGGACGCTCAGCCCTGCCTCGGTGACTGAGGCGGGACATCCCTGTCCTCGTACTCTCTCCTCCCACTGAAGCCCACTCCTGCCTGGAAGCCCCTCCCGGCCCCACTGCTGCCCAAGCACAGCACTGGTGTCAGACAGACCCCAGCTGCGGGTGCTGGGGGTCCCACTTACCCCCTGTGAGCCCCTTGGTGTCCCTGTTCCCGCTCTGGCTGGCACTGGCTGGCCTGGGGACGCCGGTGTGCTGTGGCTGCCAGGCCGTTCTGCGTTTCCGGGCAGGTGAGCGGAGCCTGTTTTACCGTGGGGCTGAGCCAAAGTCCACAGGTGATGCCAAGGAGCCAGGAGCACTCCACGCCCGCCACAGGGTGTGTGCTGGCACCCGGGCTGGCACCGGGAAGGGTTGAGGCCCCATTGCCCCAGGAGAGAGCCCTGGAATCCTGGCCCTGGGCAGAAGCAGGACCTGCCACCATCCCTGGGTGGGCACCTGGGATGGACAGACCCATGGCCACGTGGTGATGGCACCTGGAGGCACCCAGAAAACCAGGCTGCCATGACTCCTTTACCTGGGTAGCATCAGCCCTCATTGCTTTCCTCCCAGAATTCTGGGTGCCACATCCCCCTTTCTCCCCCACACCTTCTGCCCATACAATGAGGAAACAGGAGAGCCCACCCCTAACATCCCCCTCCCAAACCTTCCATCCCCAATCCTCCCAGGATCCCCAGCCCAGCCTCCTCCCACCCATCGGTGGCTCCAGGCTGGTTGTTCACACAGTTTATTTGCTCGGTTTGGGTGTTTTACAAACAACGGGGTGGGGATGGGACGGGGAAGGGAAGGGAATTCAAACGGCTTCGGCACAAGTGAAAAGCTCAGGGGCACGGGAAGTGCACTTCAGCAGAGCCGGGTGGGGGACAGGGGGGCTGTGGGATGGGGTGGGGACGATGCCGGGCCCACCGCCCACTCCTCTCACCCCCCAGCCCCAGCCCGGGGGCCTGGTCCTGCTCCCTGCCACACCAAGGGCCAGACTGGGCTGGGGGTCAAAGCCAACGGAGGGGCAGGGGGTGCCAAGGGCAGGAGGGAGCCCCAGCTTGGGGATTGCAGGGCCCAGGGTGGGATGGGGTGGGTGGCCCCTGATGTGGGGTGGCAAGAGGTGACATTGCTCCCAGGACGATGGGGGCAGATGCCCTGTGGCACCCAGCCTGTGCCCTGCCCTGCAGAAATGGGGCTCCAGCAATCCCCAACGGTGGATGGGGCAGGAGAGGCCCCCCTTTGGCCCCCCTCCCAAAGCCCCCCTTCCCCAGCCCTGCCTCTCCCAGAGGCTGTGGGTGCCCGGCTGGGGCTCAGGACAGGGGCGGCACCATGAGCCCTCCCCGCCTCAGCCCTGCAATGACTCTACTGGGGGGGAAAACTGCAGCCTGGGTGGTACCTGGGGGACAACTGGGATGTCACGGGGACAGGGGGGGTGTCACTGCTCACACAAGGGGAATGTGGGGGAAGGAAGGGCCATCCTTGGAGGAGCTGAGCCCCATCCCTGGCTGCTCAACCACCGGTGTCCTGGTGGGCTGGATAGCATGGATGCTGCTCCACATGTTTTGGGGGATCCCTAGGGACTTGCCCAGCCTCACAGCAGAAAGAACCCTCTCACACTTGAACAAGGATCCCTCGCTGGTGGCTGCACCCTGCCTGAAGCTCCTGGACAAGTATCTGGGCACTGCCAGCCTGGCTGCTGCAGCGCAGGGGCAGCTGATGTGGGCACTGGGGACCAAAAACCACCCCCTCACCCCACCCCGCCTGCCCCAGCTGGTCTCAGTGGGGAGAAAACGCTGGTGCTGGTGGTGAAATCCCCACTGAAGGGCTGGGATGCAGGGTGGGGCAGCAGGGAGGCTGCCCTCTGTGGGACACCGGACCCCTGGCAGCTCCCAGTGCCAGTACTGAGGTGAACTGGGCTGCCCCACTCCCCTGGGGGACCCAATGCTGCAGCCTGGGACCCCAGAACGTGGCTCTGCAAAGCTGCTGCTGCCGAGTGGCAGAGGCAGGAAGGGGACAAGATGCTGGGCCATACGCCTGCTGCCACGAGGAAACACGGGACCCCCACCCCATTCCTTCCCCACAAGGCTGGGCCCCCCCAAGTTCCCCTTCCCTGGCTGGCATTGCCCCAGGAGGACACAAGCGCTGGCCACAGCACAGTTCAGCCCCCTCAGCTGGCAGAGCCCAGTGGCACCGGCCAGCAGCTGAGACAGAGGAATGGCTGTCACTGCCAGCACCAGAGTGAGGGGCTCCAACATGTGGAGCTGAGCCCAGGAGGAGCACAGCAGGCCTGGGACAGGCTGGGTTGACTCTGCAGGAGCCCCACATGGCCCCAGCCATTACCACAGCTGAGTATCAGGGAGGGGACACTGCCCTCGATGCCCTTCCCTTGCCTGGACGTGCTCTGTCCTTGAGGTCTTGGGGAGCCCGGGACCGCAGAGATGAGGACATGAGATGGAACAGAGATGTCCATGGGCAGCCAGCAGGGAACAGAGCCAGGCCTTTCCCTGCTGGAGAAGCGGATGATGGAGGCACAGAGGGAGGGGCTGGCACAGGGCTGGGTCCGATGCCCACCATGGGCTGCTCCAAGAGTGGGTCCCGCTGGTGGCGGCTCCCGGGGAGTCATCTACGGACACAGTGTCGTCCTCCGATCCCCTGCCCGGCGGCTCCATCCTCCGAGGGCGGGTGGGACAATGTCGGTGACAGAGGGAAAGGCCCCGGTGCCGGTGACAGGTGGGGATGAGGCCGGACCGTGGTGGGGTGGGCGCACTGTGGGGCGAGGGGGGTCACTAATAAATACCACAGGCAGCGCTGGTGGGGGGTGGCACGGGGCTGGCATCGGGCAGATGGGGCGAGCGTTTGCCACGACCACCACTCGCTGCTGCCCGCTGCGGCCCCGTTGGCACCATGTTGGATCTCCCCGGTTCTGCAGAAAGAGGGTCTGTGTCCGGTGGGGGGGAGGCCCGGTGTGCCGGGCCTGGCGAGCAGGGGCCGGGGCGGAGGGGGCTCGGCGGGGGCTCACATCACCGTGCAGCACTTGCAGCGCTGCTTCTTCACGTCTGTCTCCTGCTCGGCCTCCTTGGCATCTGTGGCGTTGGCACCCGGCTTCTGCCCGCCCGCACCCTCCTCGCCCAGCGGCTGCGCGGCCGCCGGCTCCAGCGCGGTGCCGTTGGGCGGTGTGTGGTCCTTGTGTGCCGCCTCCGGCTTGCTCTCGGCATCCTCAATCACCACCAGCTCTGCCTTGATGGTGCCCTCCAGCCCCAGCACCTTCTTGGTCTCGTTCTCATCCTCCACGTTCTGGTAGCCCATGAAGATCATGGTGACGGGTTGCTCCTGGCTGGCCTCTGTCCCCTCGCCCGGCGGCACCTTCGCTTGCAGCCCCGTGATCTCCCGCCGCGGTGTCGGCTTCTGGCTGCCCGGGGCGCTGCCCTTGCCAGCCTTGGCTGGGGTCTGGCGCCCGGCAGCTTCGCTCAGGGTGGCTTCGTCCGCCTTGTGCAGGAGCTCGTCGACCTCGGAGGAGCTGAGGGGGTGGGCCCCGTTCTGCAGGGCCCCGTCCTCAGCAGTCACCGCATGCACCACTGTGGGGACAAGAGGAGGGAGTGTGAGGGGGAGCTCGGGATGGGGATGCAAGGTGACCTGGCAAAACTCCTGCTGGCATGAACCACCCAGCCCCAGCTCCTGTGTGGTCAGGGAGCAGCCCCTTCCTCTCTCCAAAGGTCCTGCCACTGAGGCTGGGACTCCCACGGCATCCCAACCCTCCCCTCAGCAGAACTGCTGCCAGACCCTCTCTCATCACCTGGCTCCTGCCCGACAGCAGCCAGGGAGACCGAAATAAAAGCCCAATGGAAGGAGCTGTTCCTGAAGCCTCAGGCTCAGCAAGCCCTGCGGGAGCCACGGCTGTTTGCCAGGCCACTGAGAGCCGGCCAAGCTGCCCGTGGCAGGACGGCGTCTGCTGGCGCCCAGCTCGGCCGGGGCTGACGTGATGCTTTGCAGCAGGTCACCACTGCCACCTCTGAGACCCCAGTGATGCTGAGCACTTGCTGCCTCGCTGCATTCCCACCACATCCTGCAGGACCATTGCACCTGGCGGCCCCGTGCCCGGAGGAGACGGAGCTCTCCCACCCCGGTGTGCTGTGCCGCCTGCTCGTGGCCCTGGAGGCAGGGATGTGCGTCACGACCAGAGCAGCCAAGGGCTTGTTGCGTTTTCCACTTGACCTGGGGCGTGATGCGATGGTCAGTGCAACTGCCTCAGTGGGCAGCCGGTGAGTGAGGGACAGTGACCAGCCTGGCAGGGCCAGCACGGCCACAGGAAGGGGGATGAATGGGAGCACTGCGCTGCATTTTCCTTGACGAGGCGGTCGGTCCACCCAGCCACCACAGTTCCCAGTAGGACAGCCCACTTCCATGGCTGGTCCTTGCCACCACGATAGTCCTTTGGGTTTCACGAGGCCCTCTGGAGCAGGTTCCCAGATGTTCCCAAAAGCAGGAGCTGCAGATAGGGACCAGTCCCTAGTTGCTGCACTTCTACCACACCCATCAGCCACGCTTCCTGCTGCCAGCCTGTGGGACAGGACAACGTGGTGCTAGTGCACATTCCCTGCCCATGGGACAGGCTCCTGAGTCTTGGACACAACAGATCCTCTTCTCTGCTCTCCAGCAGTGCAGGGTCACGATGTGTAAACCAGGGCTGGCCCGTCTGGACCATCCACACTACGCTGCCACGACGATCCTGCGATCCACTGGACTGGGGCTGGTGAGGGATTGCCCACACAGAGCTGGTAATGCTGTCAGGAGCAGCCCCTGCACTTCCTCACCCTGCTGGGTGCCTGCTGGGGTGTTCAGGTGGCCACTCCCTCGTCCCCTGCCCTTGGCTCCTGCCACCGGCCAGCAGCGTGGGGTGGCCCGTACCTTTCAGCTCATCCTCGTACACTTTGACCCCCTGCACACAGTGGTTCTGGGGGAGCATGGTGGTGCTGGACAGGACCTTGGTCTCCCCAGTCACTCTGTCCTTCTCCACTGTGATCTCCACCGAGTACATGGCTGGGACACAAAGAGGACAGCGTGTGTTACGGTGGCCCTGGCCCTCCCGGTCCCTTGCTCTGCAGGTGGCGGCGGGACGGCGCGTGGCGGTAGCGCTGTGGTGCTCAGCAGGGCTCAGTGGTGCTCAGCAGAGGTCAGCAGAGCTCAGTGGTGCTCAGCAGGGCTCAGTGGTGCTCAGCAGGGCTCAGCGGTGTTAGCAAGGCAGCAGCGAGGAGCGGAGAATGGCAGAGGCGGGTGTGACATCCCTGGCATATCCTTCCTCCCGGGACCCGTGTCCATCCTGGTGCTGCTGGCATCACCTTACCTCCATGGCTGTTGTGGTTCTTGGGCTGAGCCATGTCCATCTGTCCTGCCAGTGAGCAGTGCTGGCCATGGGGCCTGGGCTGGGAGCCAGGTTCATGCTCAAGGAGGTGCAACCCCCTACTGAGGGTGCTGGTGCTGGGACAGCCCAGGATGGGTGATTCTTGGCATTTCTCCTTCCACTCCCGGCCACTCTCTGCCAGCAGCGGGGTCCCCTCAGCCCTGTGCATGGTGCTTAGCTCTGAGGATCCCAAGATGGCTCTGCCCCATGCTGGTGCCACGGTCTGGTCTGAGCCACTGCCCCAAACCAGAGCGAACCCCTCCAGCAGCAGAGCTGGCTGCAGCCCCCCAGCTCAGGCAGCCTGGCCCCATGTACCCCGTAGCTCCCTGCGGCTGGCACTCTGCTGCCTCCCCCCTGCGCAGAGAAGCTGCAGACAGAGCGGGAAGGATGAAACTGGAGCAGAGGCGTGGAACGGGGCTGAGGTGGAGGGGCCCTGAGCCACGAACCAACCGTGGGGTGGAAGCAAAACCAAACCCTGTGATTGCAATGATGGATGTTCTCTGCCTTGGGCTTGGAAAGGCATCGAGCGGCACGGCGGGGAGCGGCTGCGGTGGCAGCGAGCCGAGGGCGGTGCGGAGGGGGAAGCAGCCTGGAAGGAGCGCTCCTCCCAGGGCAGTGGGCACCTACCCGCCTTCATCATGTCACTGCCTTCCACTGCCTTCATGGGGCTGCTGGAGACCCTCTTGTCAGCTGGAGATGGAGAGATGACTGCCTGAGCCCAAACGATGGCCTGGTGTGCCCATGGGTCAGGCCCCAGGGAGGGCAGTGTGTCCCCCCACTGCTGGCACCTGGGACGGGCTCCCCCGCCACAGGGCACCACTGCCCAGGAGGGGACAGGGGGACAGGGCTCTTGTCTGGCTCTCCCCACCCATGTGGCCCCAGCCTCAGGGCAGCAGGAGGGGATGGTTGGTGCTGAACCACGGCTGAGGGGGATCACGATTCACCTACCCTTAACTGTGCCCAGGGGACTCTGCAAGACAGAAGGGAGAGGTTATAGGAGCTTCCAGGACCCGCCACAGACCCGCTGCCTGCACACCCACCACCCACACACCCACCCATCCCCATCAGAGCCAGGGACCCCCACCCCACTGCTGGCAGCCCTGCCCACGGCCAGCAGCCGTGCCCACCTTCTGCGCATTGGGGACAGCTTCAGCCTTCTCCTCCTTGGCTGCTGCCTCTGCCAGGTTCTCCTTGGTCGAAGCCACTGAGCTGCTGTTCTCCAGCGTCTCCAGCTCCTTCTCCAGCCTGCAGGGAGAGTCAGGGCTGAGAGGCTGAGGGGAGTGTGGGACAGGTAACTGTGGTGCAGCAGACCTGTGAGCACAGGCCTACAACACAGTGCAGGGGAGGGAGGAGACACAAATTGTCAACGGCATGGCTATCACTGCCTCTTTGCAGGGGAAAAGCCAATGGGTTCAGCACCAAGTGGATGGCAGAGACCCCACCATGGGCACTGGGCAGGGGGTCCAACCCCTGCACACTTGTGGTGCCTCACTTGGTGGCCAGAGAGAGGCTGCTCCATCATCGTTCTGCTCCTGCACGTGTCCCTTGAAACCTGGCTGAGCTTTCCACGAGGGCAACCCCCTGTTCTCAGGCATCAGCCTGGCGGCACAGCCCCACTGGGATGCAGCAGAGGTCCGGGAAGTCCCCATGGATTGGCGCGACGGCAGCTGCCCCCGGCAGAGCTCCCCCGGGCTCCTCACGCGGCGCCGGCGGAGGAATGCACCGCGCCATTAGCCGGACACAAAAGGCCCCTTCGTGCCTGACCCCTCTCTGCACCGATGCTCGGTAATTAGCGGCACCACCGTGACTGATTGCATTCCTGCTGCGCTGCCGGGACACCTCCGAGCCGGGGCTCCGGGCCCCCGCCTGCGGCTGCCCAGGGACAAGGGGGCTGGGCAGGGGCTGAGCCATCTCCCTTCTCAACCTCACCCCCGCCCCTTCGCAAGGACTAGGCCACCACGATGAGGACAGAAGTCTTGTGAGAGCCAGCACCGCGCCTTCAAGGATGCTGGGCACCGAGCAGCCCCCCGGGGATCCCAGCCTGAGGCCCCCCCCACCCTGTGGCTCCCACTGATACCCGGTGCAGAGCACAGCTGGGGATGTCCATGCTCAGAGGCTGGACAGGTCTGGGTCTGGCTGCAGCCCTTGGACAAAAGCTGGCAAGAACCCAGCCAGGGTTCAGGGTGAGCCCCAGCAGCACCGTGGGGGCACCTCCTCTCCCAGCAGCTCCAAGCTCAGTGTACTCTGCCTTGTACCCAGCACATGGGATCGAGCTGAATCTCAGCACCCGCCTACCCCATTCTGGAGGGATGTGGGTGCTCTCTAACCGCGCCCCAACATCTAGCCCCACACTGGCCCCGTTACCTCTGGATGGTTTCCTCCAGCTCCTTGGTCTTCACCTCATCCTCCTGCATCTGCTTCTTCATGGCCTCTTCCTCCTCGGAGGCAGAAGCTGGGGCCCCCTCCAGGAGCCATCTCTCCCGCAGAGCCTTGGACTGGGGGAGCAGAAGGGGGTCACGGTCCTGCCCTCCCCAGCCGGGGGCTCCGCGGCGCAGAGGCAGCCCGGGGGTCCCGGGGGATCCTCACCTTGAGATGCTGCAGCTGCCGCCTGTCATCCTCGAGCTGCCGCCTTTTGTTCTCGATCTCCGTCTGACGCTTCCGCTTCTCCTGGAGGGACGGGAGCGGCGGGGCCGGGGTCGGCGCGGGGAGGGGGTGGGTGCCGGGCATGGCCGGGCAGGGAGGAGCGGGGCCAAGGGGCTGCCCTCGGGGACAGGGGTTTGCGGGACCAGCCTTGGGAACGCCCCACAGCAAGCCTGGTATCACGT
The DNA here is from genome assembly GCA_013397395.1 of Sinosuthora webbiana. NCBI lineage: Eukaryota > Metazoa > Chordata > Aves > Passeriformes > Sylviidae > Sinosuthora > Sinosuthora webbiana. Next base: position 295,889 of record VXBN01011427.1, read on the forward strand.
CCCTGCCCTCTCTGGGACAAACTGAGGCATTGAGGGTGTAGAGAAATTGGGGCAGAGCCTGGGCTCTGTTCACCATCTCAAAATGTCACCTTCCCCTCGGCCGGCCCCACTGAGCGAGCTGCCAGCGCGGGGGAAACGGCCCCCGCTGCCTCTACCTCGTCCCCCCCTCGCCGCCACCCGTCCTGGGGCTGCTCCAGATCATTTCAGCAGAGTCAGACCCAGCCCGGACGCGTCACCCGGCGCTTTCTCCTCTGGTCTAGAACAATTTGCCCTTTGTGTGGCAGAGATCGGCTGTTTGCCGGTTGGGCTGGGCAGTGGGGCTGCCGTGGGGCAGCAGTGGGTGCAACCAGCCCCGTGCCCTGCTCTGTGCTGGGAGGGGCTGCTCAGCGGGGCCCCCAGCCGCTAATTAATGTAATTACTAGTGCCCATGACGGGCGGGCATGGCTGGAGAGCACCATCCTCAGCCCTTCCTGGGGAAGGGGGGAGTGGGGAGGGAATCATCACTCATCTCCCTCACTTAGGGCTCGTCAAGGCGCTGCTTCGTTAATTAAACCTCCCAGCTGCCTGTTGCTTGCTCTGTCCCTGTTTCAAGCGTGCAGGCAAGCCATGCTGGCTCTGACACCCCAGGAGGAGCCCCCACAGGGACACACTGGCACGGGCCATTCTGAGTCTTCATTCAGCTGCTGGAGACCCCCGGTCTGTGGCTGAGCACCTGCACCCTCCTCCCTGTTGGTGTGTGCCCCGTGTGCTGCAGGTGATGACTTGGGGATGTGGGGACGCTGGCCTGAGCAGGGACTCACCGCGATGGCCTGCAGCCTCTCCTGCTGAAGGGTGCTGGCCTCCACGACCCTGCAGAGAGCAGAGAGCAGCTGTGAGGAGTGACACCAGTGGCAGGTGACTGGGAGAGTGTGCAGCCAGCAAACCAGATGCTGTGGTACATGGACAAAGGCTGAGCCCTTCCCTTCTGCTGGCTGTTTCCTCCTCACTACCCTGGAGCCAAGCACCCCTCACTGCATGGCTCCTCCAGGCACCCCTGGGCTCCTGTCCTGCCCAAATCCCCCGGGACAGGTGCCTTGCCCAGCACCTGGAGGACTCATCTTATTCAGACCCGCTCCTGCCTTGGCACAGATGGAAACCGTGACCACGGCGGGGCTGGAGCAGGACGCTTCTGGCTGCCCCCGAGTTCCAATCTGGCTCACACTTTCCATTCCGAGCCCGTTCCTTGGCTGCTGACACCTTTCCCAGACAGTGACCTTTCCGGGCTGCGCACACAGGCACACGCACGCACATGTGCACAGACACACTCAGATACACACATGTCAACAGGCTCTGCTCCCAATGGCACCCGTGCTCCGGGCCCAGCACCTCCCTCTGCAGCACGGGCTGCCACAGCCGTGCCGGGGCTGCTGCCGGTGGTGGCCGCCTCTCTGGCCTGGCACAGCTCTCCCAGGTGCACCTAGCACTGGAGTGCCGCGAGGAGGGGTTATCCCCCGGCCCCACAGCCACCTGCCCACGTACCCGCCTTCCTGTGTCCCCATGGTGCGGTGACCCGGGCCAGTCCAACCAGCAGCACAGCCCCCGGGGCCTGGCAGGAGCCCGGAGCACCAGCTGCAGGTTCGGCGCCGGGAGCCGCAGTGGGGCTGGGATGGCTGGTGGGGCCGGCTGGGACCGGGATGCTCCAGCGCCACAGGAGCCTCTGGCTGCTCGCCAGACGGTGCTAACGAAGTGCTGAGCTGTGGCAGTAATTAGGGTGGGAGGCACTGAGGTATTGTCAGGCGATGGATCATCTCCGCTTGCTTCCTAGAGCAAGGGACAGGGAGGTGGACTCCCTGCTCCCAGGAAGGGAGTTTGCCGAAGATGGTTTTACACACAGGGTGGGCTCGGGGTGCTGACGCCCACACGTGGCACCCTGGGCTCTGACCTCACATGCCAGCCATGGATGTTCCCTCACACGGGCTCCCCACGGGCTTTCTCACAACTCAAACGGGCTCTGCAGGGTGAGAGGAGCCCCTGCCCCCGCCTGCTCCCTCCTCGAAGCCAGCGATTAACTGGGAGCTGCTCAGAGGCGCCGTCCTCCCCTCACCCCACACCCTGGGGATCCCTGCGATGCACAAAATCCAGGCCAGGAAAACAAACGGGGAAGGTGTCGCTTTTGTGGTGGTTATTTTCGTGCTGTTTGCAGCGACGCTGTGACTGTTCCACCGGCGCAGGCGCACGGCACCACTCTCACACCCGTGTGTCCCGTGTGTCCCTCAGCAGCCCCACAGATCCAGGGCTGCCCATCATCATGGGCTCCCTCCTGGTCTGGGGCCACAGGTCCCCTCAGTCCAGCCCTTGGCACCCCACGCTCACAGGGCGTTGATCTGGGCCCTGTTTCTCTCCTGGATCTTGCCCTGTTCGATGGATCCAAACTTTTACAGCATTCCTGAAACATTCTGTTCTGCTTTTCCTCCCTCCTCCATCCTCTTTATTTTCCATTATTTGCTACAGTCTCCACATTCCCAGGTCAGACGCCAGGAATCCTCCTGGCCCAGGGAGAGACGCAAAACAGGCTGGATGCCCCTCGCTGCAATCTCTCAGCCTGCTTACACCCTGCCCTGGGGGCTCTGATCCATCGAGGGGGGCTGAGCGGGGACCACCCCGGCACCCCCAGTCCCTGCCTGCTGGGACCAGGCGCTGAGGTGGAGGCAGGGGGGTCCCACCCTGCCCAAAATCCCCATTCTGCCTCCTGTGACCTGTCTCTGGGGTCGGTGTGATGGGGCCCCGCTGCCGCCGGCCCTGGTGACTGATGAAGGCGGTTCCCTGGCAATGGTTCCCTGGCAACAGTGCCATGGCAACGGCGCTATGGCAACGGGCGAGTGCCGAGGGGATGTGGGGGGATACTCAAGGGGATGTGTGGGGATTCTTGTGGAGGCAGAGGGACCACAGGACCCCCCGGGGCTGGGACACCCTCCCCAGGCCTGGCCCCCCAGCAGCACTGATGGGCCAAAGCTGTGGCATCACTGGGGTCTCTGTAGGGGTTCTGGTGCTCCCGATCCATCCTGGGTGCCAGGAAGGGCTGGAAGGTGATCCCAGGGCCACGGAGCTCCTCAGGAACCACCAGCCCAGACAAGGAGCAGGGAGAAGGAGCAGGGTCATGGGGAATGACGCCCTGGGAGCTCCCAGCAGCAGTCCCCAGGCCCGAGGCTGGACCCACACACACGTGTGAGCACACACGCGCCCGTGCTCTGCCTTGGCTCTCCAGCTCTTTCCAGCCCTGCTGATGCTGCCATTTCCCACCATCACAAGGGAAGCCCGTGACCTTTTGTCTCCTCCCGCCTGACATGAAACAATAATGTTTATTTGCCTTCCTCCGTTTTTTCCCATTAGCTCATCCAAATGTGTGAAGAGCCATTTCAAGCTGCTCCTCTGCTCCCCTGACCTCCCCTCCCTCCCCACCCACTCAGCTCCAAGCTGGGGGAACGCAGGAGAGCGCCCTGCATGGGCACCACCCCTGTGCAGGCCCAGGGTCTGTGGTAAAGGCAGCAGTCGAGGGATCAGCACTGATTTCCAGCACCATTCCCATGCCAGGAGCCGGGCCCCTTGGCCGGGCCCGGAGTGACGCGGCCGTGGGGAGGCTGCAGAGCTCTGTCACAAAGCCATTAACAGCGGGGCCGGGATCGAACGCCCCCGATGGCAGGCGCGGGAGGGGAGGGAGGGGAGGGGAGGGGGCTGCAGCCGCCCGGGGGCCGCCATGCATCGACCATGAAGGCAAATGCATCAGCGGCAGCGGCTCGGGCGAGGACGGCCAGAACGAGCCGCGTGCCCAGCACAGGGTCGGGACCCTGCTCAGGTCCTGGGACAGGGGGGCTGCTCCTGCCCTGCCCCACAGTGTGGCTGCCTCCTCCTCCTGCTGCTGCACCACCCCAGCGCCCATCCCACTCCTTCCAGCTGCCTTCCCCACTGCCTTCCCCGCGCTCCCACTGCCTGCGCAGCCCCAGCCACCACCGCTGCCCGAGGAGGGGACAGGGACAGAGGGAGGCGGGGGGAGGAGATGGCAGCCCCAGGCTCCCGAAAACGCAGATGCATTAGAGCAAGCGGAGCTGCCTGATTGATTCTTCGGGCTGAGACGTGGGCTGGGAGTGCCAGGAGAAAATGGATCCCATGAATATTTGATGAACGCAGGCTTGAGGAGGGAGTTTGATTGGAAAATTACAGATCTTTCAAACAATGGTTCAAGTGCCCTCCAAACACTTGGGTTTCCAGCTCCCTTCCAGTTAGAGGAGCAAGGCTCCACCAGGAAACTCCCCCCACGAATCATGAATGAGAGTGGAGCTGGCCGCTCCCCACCCCCAGGAGCACCGGCTGGCCAGGACAGGCAGTCCTGGTGCTGGCCAGGATGTGGCACCTGTCTCCTGTCACCAGCCATCCCTGGGTTCCTGTTCTTGTGTGGCGGCGTGGCTTGCCCACGGCAACGCCATGAACACAGGCACACATGACATTCCAAGGAGCCAGCAGGAAGGTGGATCCAGGGCACCCCTGTGAGCCCTGACATCCACAGGGAGCTCAGTCCTCGGCGCCAAGCCCAGGGGCTGGGCCCAACCCACGTCCAGCCGTGCTCTGTCAGGAAACACCTGTCTGGGGCAGGATCCACCCGGCTCCTCTCCCTCCTCCAGGCTCATCCTTGCCCCTGACAGTGGCTCCTGTCTGGGACCTGGGGGCTGCTTGTCTCCGGATGGAGTGAAGAGACTCAGGAATCCGGGCTGTGCCTCCAGTCCCAGTCCTGGCGCCTCTGCTGAACCCTGTCCCAGGGCACAGCACCTCCTCAGCTTTCCTGCTGCACCTCTGCTCCTGGATCCCCAGCTTGGCTCCCGGCACTGCTCCCGGCACAGCTACAGCCACATGAACCCCCACCCCCCTGGGGAAAGGGGCTGTTTCTGGCCAGGAAGCAGGAAAGCCAACACCAGCGGCTTCCCAGGAAACCTGCTCCAGTTCCTCCCTGCAAGGCAGGTCCAGCCGAGAGGCCCCGTCATGCAGCTGAGCTCTGAACCCCGTGATCTGCCAGCCCCAAGCAGGGCTGGGTGCTGTTGTGGGGTCATCTGTGCTGGAGCTTTATGGCCTCCTCTGGGAGAGCTGGGAAGGGTGACAGCGCTGCTCCTGCAGCTGCACACAGGGACAGGACAGACCTGACCCCTTCTGGTTCCTTGCATGTGGCCAGGAGGCAGCGGGGTCTGGCCTGGGTTTCACTTCTCCCTGGATGCCAGCGGAGAGCAAGGTCTTGAGTCCCAAAGGACTCACGGGTTATTTCTCGGGCAGAAATCTCCCTCCTTCCCCTGCATGGAACTGTCAGCTTCAGAGCAGGGTTGGGAAGGCAGGACCAGGAGAGTCCTCGCTCCAAGGAGACCCTCAGAGCCAAAGGGAGAGAAGCAACAGAGACAAACCAGCAGAGCAGCCTGATGTGAGACGCAGGATCTCCAGCTGCTCACGAGCACAGATAGCAGCAGGAGCAGAGGGCACAAGAGCAGCTCCAGTGGGACCAGCACAGCCTTTACCAGAGCTGGAAAGTTTCTGCCAAACCTCCCTGGGCACCAGTGGATTGTGGCAGCCAGGACCCTCCTCCAGCCACTGCCCATGCCAAGGCAAATCAGGAGCCAGGGCAAAGGCAGCAGTGCCCGCCCCAACACCCGTTGGCTGCCACAGAGCCAGGCCAACAGCAGGGCAGCACCTCACCATGTCCCCATCTGCCCTGGCACCCTCCTAATCCTCCAGCCCCACGGCCAGGCTCTGGAGCTGTGTGGCTGGAGGGGTCATGTTGTTTTGCTTTATGGCTGTGCCCCCCACTCAGGGTCACTTGCGGAGTTTCACTCAAAATAAAGAGACATTGGCAGGCCCAGTGTATGGAGCTGGCAGGGGAAACCTTTTGGGCCTCCATGGGCTCTTTGGGCCTTGCTGGGAGGGTTGGTCTAGAGCAGGGTGAATGAGAGCCACCAGAGCCACCATCCTGTCCAGCACCATGCCCCACCTCAGCCCCAGCCCCAGACGCCTCCACCCCAGGAGAGCCGGAGTCCAGCCCGGCAGCTCCTCACCCCCTCCCCAGGGCACGTCACACCCCTCAGCTCTGCCCTTCCCTTCGCTGCTGCCTTTTGGCAAATCACACACGTTTTCCTCCCCAAAGAGGCTCTTTCCTGCAGGGATTCTGGCGGCGTGGAGCTGCCCAGAGCCTTGGCCCTGCCTCTGGCCCCTCCAGCAGCACAGGGAGCCACTCTGCCTCCCCAGGCCCGCAGCCGCTGCACCCCAATCTCCAAAACATCCCCACTGGTGCTCCCAGCTCAGTTCCAGCCCCAAATCAGCCAGAGCCCATCCTGGCCCCAGGACACCCCCATGCCACCCCTCACCAGTGCCCCATGGCCTCTGGGGGCTCCCAGGTGGGGGACAGTGGTGGGAGGCACCTGTTGAGCACCCGTTGTCTCAGTACTGGTGGTAAGTGGATCAGTGCAAGGTGAGGTGCCCACGAGGAGCAGAGGGTGGCTGACCCCGAGCAGCCTGGGTGCCCCAGGAACGCCCAGTGCCAAACCCAGGCAGTTGCTGGGGTGTTCACCATGCTGGGGACCAGAGCCACGGGAGGGAAGGAAAGGCCTGGGTGAGACAGGGCCAGCGCTGACTTCCAGCACCTCGAGCAGCCCCCCTCCCAGCCCTGTACCCTCCTGGCACCAGCTGCTGGTGTCCCTAAAGGGGCAAAACCAGCACAGGGGTAGGACAGTCCGTGGCCACAAGCCCCTAGTGGCCTCTGCCTGTTCCGTCCTTCCCCCACCCGCCCGGCTCCAAGCTCCCAGCGACCGGTCAGGGCCCCACCGCAGCACACAAAGGATGAGGCCGGGGTCGGAGAGTGTCCGTCTGTCCAGACTTCTCCGATGGGACCAGGGTTCATGAGGATCCCCTGGGCACAGCGGGTTCCCTGGGCAGGGGCTGGGGGTGCAGTGCAGGGAGGGGTCCGCAGCTCTTTCCACCCACTCACCCCACCACACGCAGCAGCAACAACAGGTTCAAAACACAAAAATAAACGCCCTCCCCACCCCCCGCTTCCTGCACCGCTGCCAGCCCCGACACCCCCCGCACCCTCCGCACCCCCCGCACCCTCTGCACCTCCCGCACCCACACCGGGGCCTCTGCTGCTGCCCCCCGAGCGGGCCCTCCAGCACCCCACGGCGGGGCAGGGACCGGGGAGGGGCCGCACCTGCTGAGCGGCACTGGGGGGAAGGAGGCCCCGGAATCGGGGTCCCGAGCCCCAGAACCGAGGGGATGGGAGCCCCCTGGTATTGGGGTCCTGAGCTCCAGTATCTGGCGGGATGTGAGCCCCCCGTTCTGGGGTCAGGAACGGGGGGGATGCGAGCCCCACCCCCGGTTTTGGGGTCCCAAGCCTGAGCATAGGGGGATATAAACCTCTCGTATTGGAGTCCTGAATCCCCAGAATCAGGGGGATGCGAGCCTCCAGTTTTGGGGTGCTGAGTGCCCAGGAGCAGGGGGATATGAGACCCCAGGTTCAGATTCCCCAGCCCCGGCATCGGGGGCGTACGAGCCCCCCGGTACGAGCTCCGTGAGCCGGCGGAACGAGCTTCCCGCAGCCCCGGTGCGGGGGTCCCGAGCCCCGGCCCCCGCTCCCCGCTCCCCC
>VXBN01011429.1:7155-27200 GCA_013397395.1 Sinosuthora webbiana
GAGCGCTGCGGCGGCCCCGGGGCCGGGGGGGCTGATAAAGAGCTGCGCACTTAAAGGGGCCGCGCCTGGAGCCGCGCGCGGAACGCCTCAGCTGAGCTCTTAAAGGGCCAGCGCACCTCGGGCTGAGCTCTTAAAGGGCCAGCGCACCTCGGGCTGAGCTCTTAAAGGGCCAGCGCTCCTCGGGCTGAGCTCTTAAAGGGCCAGCGCACCTCGGGCTGAGCTCTTAAAGGGCCAGCGCACCTCGGGCTGAGCTCTTAAAGGGCCAGCACACCTCGGGCTGAGCTCTTAAAGGGCCAGCGCACCTCGGGCTGAGCTCTTAAAGGGCCAGCGCACCTTAGGCGGGTTCTTAAAGGGCCAGTGCATCTCGTGCTGAGCTCTTAAAGGGCCAGCGCACCTGGCATGCCGCAGGCTGCCCGTGCTGGGGGTGAGGGCAGGACAGAGGCCCAGGGCAGAGCAGTGCCGACCCTCGGGGCCGGGCAGGGCTGGGCAGGAGGAGTCGCTGTGGGCCCAGCCTGGGGTCAGGGTGGAGGTGAGAGCCCGGCCTGGGGCACAGCCAGCCTGGGATGCTGCTGGCATGGGTTTGGGATTCGTCACCGGGATGCTGCTGTCTGAGCGCAGCTCCATTGATCCTGCTGCTGTGGATGTATAAAAGTGGATTTTTTTCCTGCTGCCAGAGCCAGAAGGGAAAGATCCGAGTCCCAAATGGTGACCCCAGCAAGGCCCTGGTGCGAGGGGCAGCTGCTGGCTGTGTGTGCATGGAGGACTCATCCTCTGAAACTTCCCTGTGTGCCCTTAGTGGTTGTGATAGGTTTGGGTTGGTTTTTTTTTTTCCTGATTGAAATTTCCCTATGGAAATCAATCAAAGGCCTGATTCAGTAAATCAATTAAAGGTCTGATTCACTTGGGAGCAAATCCAAATTGCTGCCTGGGAATGTCGAGGTGGTAAACAAACAATTCATTAAATGTGGTAGTTGGAAGGTGGCTGTGAGAAAGCGTTTCCCAGCTCCTGCTCTGCCCACGGTGCCAGTTTGTTTTTTTAAATTAATGAGAGCATGGATCACACCGGCCTGGGGCTGCTGGCATCCCTGGGGCTGATGGACGGGGGTGCCAGCTCCATGCATCGTCTGTTTTCTAAGAGTAAATTGGAATATTAAAAATTCATCCTTCCCCTTGGCTTGTGCCTGCTCCCAGCATTTTAAGTAACGGGGTGATTGACTCAGGGAGGACGTTTTGTTCTGCTGACTGTGGCTGCAGTATCCATCACCCTTTGCCTGTGTCCCTCCTGCTGGCTCCCGTGGAGTGTCCGTGGGCACAGGGCTGCTGCAGAAACAGCCTCAGGCCCCTCCGTGCCTGCCCGCAGCGGGGATCAGCCCCATTCTCCAGGGGTGAACAGCAGGAGCGCGGGGAAAAGCTGCTGGAAGGCTTTCCTTGTGGAAAAGCTGCTGGAAGGCTTTCCTTGTGGAAAAGCTGCTTGGGGACATTGGTGCTGTCCCTGTGCCAGCTCCCTGCCCAGGGCTCCCTGCTGGGGGTTGGTGAAATTCCACGTGGCTGCGATTGTGATGGGAGACCCCGACCCATCACTCTGCTGGGGAGAGTTTAACAGGAGCAGGTTTTCCCAGGGCTGTTGGCTCAGGTTGGAGGGTTTTGGGGCAGGGTTGGTCCCCTCGTGGCTCTGATGTGACCCTTTCCCTCCAGGAGCTGCCATGGCGCACAGCCGCTCTCGGAAGCGATCGCGGAGCAGGAGCAAAAGCGGTTCTCGGAGCAGGCAGGAGAGGAAGGAGAAGAAGAGGAGGAAGAGCAGCAAGGACTCGCTGCAGGGCAGCAGCTCTCCGCCAAGGAAGAGGATCTCTGGCTCTCACGGACACAAGTCGAGCTTGGCAGCAGCCAGGGAAGGTGGGGGAGGGCCCCTGAGGCTGTGCTTCCACCACATTTCCCTGGGGAAAGTGCACAGAGAGGGCCCAGGGGGGGAGAAGAGGGCCCCTGGTTTTAGTTGGTGTCACCTTGTCCTGCACTTTATGCCCACTTTGGTCTCGTTCTGACAAGTGCAGAGCCCTGAGCCCCTCCATGAGCTGACCTGGTACCACAGAACATCCTGGGTTGAACGTGGGCACAGAGGGGAATTCCAGGCAGGAAAGAAACCAGCCTGGGAGGGGGATAAACCAACATCTCTGCTGCTGCAGGGCCAGGGCTGCCTCACTCACCCTCTTCTTGTGTATTGCAGAAAAGAAGAAGGAGGGAAAGGACAAAAAGAAGAAGAAGGCCAGTACCTCATCCTCTGGGACATCTTCTTCCAGCAGCTCTTCCTCATCTTCGTCTTCCTCCAGCTCCTCTTCTGATGACTCCAGTGACAGCGACTCCAAAACGAAGAAGAGTCAAGACAGCAAAAAAAAGCGAGTGAAACAGAAAGACAAAAAGAAGAGGAAGAAGAAGAAGAAAAAAATAAAGAAGAAATCAAAGAAGAAGGCAAAGGAGAAGGCTAAGGAGGAGAAGGCCAAGGGAGAAGAGGTGCCTGGCCCCTCACTGGAGCAGTGGCAGAAGGAATCAGGGGTGGACTCTGGGCCAGGTAACAATGCTCTTTCCCTCCTGCTGGAGCCTGTGCACACAGAAATTGTCCTGGTCCCTTTCCATGTAGGGTCTGAGGGAAGCAGGGCTGGGTACAGGGAGGAGCCCCAGGCTCTCCTCCCTTCTACATACAGTGCCCACCTTGGAGCCACACACAGAGATTGGTTTGTAAAGTGTTAGGATGTAGTTTACAGATGTGAGGGGGGAACAGAGAGGCCAAATGGAAGGACACAGTCAGCAGTAATGTCCTGGCAAAGCTGCTCCTGGCTTTGGGAGGTGACGTGTCCCTTTCTTTGCATGGTTGGTTTGTCACCATACCCAGAGTAGCGCCGGGAACGGGGTGTGGGATGTTGTCCTGGTGCTGTGCCCCTCTCCTGGAGCACAGCTCTGACTGAGCTGCATTCCAGTCCTGACAGATGAGCAGAAGTCCCGGATCCAGGCGATGAAGCCCATGACAAAGGAGGAGTGGGACGCGAGGCAGAGCGTCATAAGGAGAGTGGTGGATCCCGAAACGGGGAGAACCAGGTACGACCCTGGGGAAGAGGGACATGGATTGTCCATTCCCATCCATGCTCTGTGGGCTGCCCGTCCATGGCACTGCAGCACCACACCCGGACCCAGGCCCCCTTCAGCAGCAGAGGCCTGAGCCAACCCCTCACAGGTCCCCCCTCATCAGGCCTGGTGTGACTTACCCAGAAAGTGACACAATGACACCAAATCACTGAATTGTGCTGAGGATCCACACAGGGCTGTGTCCCAGTATCCCATTGCTGCATCCACTTACCTTTCAGCTCCAAAGCCCCGGGCCCTGGTTAACACCCAGGTGGGAATGAGGAGCATGTGCCCTGTGGGGTTACAGACAGCGATCAAACCCAAGTTCATTTAGCTGCCAAATAGAAATGCCCCAGTTTTTAATAAACTGCATCTTCTCAGCAAGCAGAAAACGTCATGCTGAAGAGAATTGGGTATGACAAGTCCAGCCTTAAAATAGAAGGCAGCCTGCAGGGCTCAGGGAGGTGTGGAACAAAGGTCGGTTCCCTGTAAGGCACGTAATGAAGACAATTAAATTTCTGTTCATGTTTGGAGGTGTGAGCCGCCTCCGACACCGCTCGGAATTTGCTCAGCAAGATGCTCCCTGGCCTGGCTGCATTTCAAGTCCAAACTGGCTCCTGTTCCTGAATGGCTTTGCAGTTTCCTAGGGCAGCCAGGATCACACCTGAACTCTATTTAAAAAAAAAAAAAAAAGGTTTGCCTGGTTTGGGGCACTGTGGATTGTAGGGTGACAGGAGATGCTTTTATTAGGAGTGTTTTCCTGTGCCAGTGTGACTGACTGCACACAGCAGGCAGTGCCCACAGCCTGGGGCAGGGCCAGCTGGCCCTCAGTTCTCAGGGGAGCACTCGTGTCCTTGCTGCAGCGTGGTGACATTAATCCCATGGGAGCAATGGCCAAGCCTGCTGTGCTGTTTAAGCTTGGTACAAAAACAGAGTCACAAAATACAGTGTCAGGGGTGGGTCAGCACTGGCCTTGCCTGGAGGTGCATCAGCCCAGCACCTTTGCAGCTGCAGGAACTTGCCAGTCCCCTCACGGCTCCTGGGCCTCTGCTTGTCTTCCAGGCTCATTAAGGGGGACGGGGAAGTCCTGGAAGAGATCGTCAGCAAGGAGAGACACAAGGAGATTAACAAGGTACTGGGAACTGGCCACCAGCATGAGCTGCACGGGGTGGCTGGCACAGCCAGGGAGCTGCTGCACCCAGAGGGGTTTTGTTTCCACCCTGGGGACAAGCTGAGGCCTGGCAGCAGCGCCAGGGCCCCGGGGTGGTGCTGGTGGTCCTGGGCAGGGAGTGCTGTGAGTGCTGTGTCTCCCTTGCAGCAAGCCACGCGTGGGGATGGGCTGGCCTTCCAGGTGAGGACGGGGATGCTGCAGTGAGGGCAGGCACCAGCCAGCCCAGGAGCCCGTCCTGCTGCCCCTGCCAGCCCAGGGGAGCCTCTGCCTCTGGAGCACGCAGACAGCACCGTGTCAAGATGTTCCCCAGGGGCCCTTTCCAGCTGCTCTGTAAGTTACTGACTGGGAAGGAGAGCGACTTTAGTGGTTCATCTCCCAGTAAACAGCTTCTCCCTCCCTGTCCCAGCCCAGGCCAGTGTGGCTCTAAGGTACCTGAGCCCTTTGCCCCAACATCCTCTGGATGCTGGAGGAGCTCAGCAGCGCCCAGGGGACAGGCTTGAGGGGGCTGACCACCTCAAGGTGCTCTGGGGGGCAGGAGCCAATGCTGTGGCCAGGACAGGGTGTGTACCAGGGCCACAAAACACACAGCTGGCTGCCACTTCTTCCCTTCAGGGGCTGCCCATGGCCCTTTCCTTGCTGGATCTGGCTCACAGGCCCTTTACACTTACTGACCCTGCTCAGAGAGGAGTGGCTGTGGCTCTGCTCAGGCTGCAGCTCCTCTGCACCTGAGTACCACCACCCTCCACTGTGCCCAGGGGCTTCTCCCAGCCTTCCTGCAGCTTCATCTCCTTGGGTAGGGGAGCACTGACCTGGCACACTGCACTGGCATCTGTGCAGGTGTGCTTTGTGGAGGGGTGGCTTTGCCTTGCTCTCTGCTCCTGCATGCAACTCGTGTCCCTTCCCCACAGCACAGGCCCTGGGCAGCACTGGGGCTCTGGGCTTCTCAGGGCCCGGGGCTGGCTCTGAAGCAAACACAGCAGCCTTTTCCCTTGCTGCAAAGTCCATAAATCTACAAACTGCATAAAAGAAAAGGACAAATGGGTTAAAGGACAAATGGGTCCTGCAGGACTGATCTCCACAGAGGGTTTCCACGTTCTGTTCATGGCTGTAACCCCATTAAACTGGCACCTGCTCACATTTTACGACTTGTCCATTTCTAGAGCGTTCCCCCCCCCCCAAACCCAACAAAAAGCAGACGGAGAAGAGCCTTCCCATTTCTTTAATCTGTGTAACTCACAATGATACTGTACACAAAGCACACCAGGCATTGGAACGATGCACTAACAGCAAGGAGGAGAAGGAAGTTGTACAGAAGGTTTGCCACACACACGCGAGTCATCGGCACGGCACTGCACGCGCGGGGCGTACCCGGCGCCCTCGGGCATCCCCCCGCTGGCTCCCCACGCACAGCTGGTACCCCTAGAGCAATTTTTTATAAATAAAATATAACTAACATCGTTGGAATATAAAATTGACAGTCGAGGGTATCAACAGGCAGAGGGAGGGGGACCGTAAGGCTTCTAGAACTAACAGGAAATGCAGCAAACAGTGGCGATACCTGAAGAAGGGGCTGCTACAGCAAGCACGGCGGCTGCTGGGCGGGCAGGAGGGAGGGTGGTGGTGGTGACCCTTTGGCTGATTTCTGCTCCGGGCTCGTGCCCCCGACACTGTAAACGGTTTTTGGTATTAGGATTTCGCCTCATCTTGACTGAGTGATCTGAGCAAGCCCAGGAAAACGACTCGGGAGGGAATGCACGGGCTCCTCTCGCGGGTTGTTTTTTTTTTTTTAAAAGACTTTAAAGGGACAGCGTCAGGTAGAAAGTCTGGCCTAAGGGTGCAGTAATATAAAAAGCTGCTTTTCATAAAAAATCTGAGCTCCGCAGCAGAGTTTGATTCCCATGGAAACGGAAAAGCAACCCCAAAGCCCGAGGCTGTGTTGTGCTGATGTGCAGAACAGGACGTGGGCTGTCACCGAGGGCTGCCCAGACAACGGCCGAGGGAGGAGGACAAGGAACTTCCCATCCTCTCCTTTCAAAGCAAACAAGTTACTCGTAACAAGGATAAATTAGGTCTTTACCCTGACAGTGCCCCTTTAGTAAGGATGGAATATATACATTCATCTTTCCCTCACCACGTCCTAACGGATCCTCTTCCATACACGTGGAAAGGCATCGGGTCACATGCATTGCTCTCCAAAACAGCTCGGGACAAACAGGTTATAAACACAGAGTGAAACTATTGCTATTGTTCTGTGAGTGTTGATCTCTGCTTCAGAGGGATGAGTGCCAGATGGGGGCGGCTGAGGATTGAGCGATGGAGACGGGGATGGACTGAGTCAGTGAAGAAAAAACTTACTGGCATTATTTCCTGGTAACTACACCCACCTCCCAGGGTATTATTGCAGCAATAAAGGTCCTGCTCTACAATTGCTTCTCCGTGTTGGATCCGTGCAATGGCAACGGATGGGGGGCCAGGGAAAGGACCCGGGCAAGGTTCAAGAAGCTCAACAGAGGATGAGGACGGAGGTGCTGTGATTGTCAGGCTAACTGGTTAGGAGCTGTTTAAAACATGAAGTGATGGAGAGGGTGAGTATCATATTGCACTTCTGCATTCATTGACAGTTACATTAAACTTGGTCCATAAAATAATTGCTTTGTACATAATGCCTGAAACAAAAAGCTACATTTTTTTAAAATATTAATAAACCCTGAAGGTTCCAGTCCCTCCAGACATTTTTTTTTTTCCCTCTACATAAATAAATAACTTTCAATTTTATATATCCACTTTTTTATGTTGAACATTTACATTCGCCTCTGTTTTACACTATCTACACATAAGAAAATGTGAACATCTCGTGAACACTGGAAAATGTACAGATCACGCCTCGGTTCTGGACTTGGAGGAAAGGTGAATTTTGCAAAGGCCATATCCAAATTTGCAGAAATTACTTAGTGATGCGGTTTGGTGACTTCACAGGATGGATTGTGGCTTGGCTTCCTACTCAGATGGCATCTGTTTGATAGAACATTCGGCTAGCAAAAAACCTGGGACAAATTCACATTGTTTTCAAACCCAGTAAAAGCTCTGGATGTACATTCAGAGAGAGCCAAGCTGAGTCAGCAGAAAGGAAAGTCAGTTTCCCGTAACAAAAAGTCATCAGGTACATTCTATAATTGGATAATTACCAAAGAGAAGCGGTTAAACATTTTGCAGTCGGGTCTGAGCGCTCCGGGGGCTCGGGTGCCGGCGGCAGCTCTGCACTGTCCCTGCTCTGCCTCGGCCTGGACCCTCCACACCACGAACACATGAGTTGGATGAGTTGGATTTGTCTACCGTGGCCCAGAGGCAGTGAGCAGAGCAGCGTTCACAGTGCTGTGTATCTCAGTGCGGCCGTCCTGCACCGTTCTTATTGAAACTGGTAAGAAAATGAAGCAGCCAGTCTAAAAAATTCTCTGTTATAAATAAGATCCTCGTAAGTAGAAAGTGATATAAAGACAGGAGAGTGTGGTGGGGAAAGCGGGGTTACACGCAGTCGGGGAGCTCGGTAGGACTATAAAATCTCCACGTGAAGAGGCCAACTGGAGTCTGTGATTGGGCACCCCGGAACCCCCTGTGTGGATGCCCCTCCGCCCCGGGAGGTGTGTGCGAGGAGGGAACCTTTGCTGGCCCCGGGAGGGACAGGACTGAGGGGCTTTTTGGCAAGCCCTGGCTCCAGGCACTGTTCTCTGTCCCTGTCTGGGTGTCACCGGGCTGCCAGCCCTCTGCCACGCGCCCGCCGGCTCGCTCCAGCAGCACAAACCCAGCGCCTCAGGCACATCCACTGAGAAACACACCAGAAAAATTAAGATATGGCCTTTTCTTAAGGTTGCCTGACATCGTTGGCACACTTCCTTACAGTCTCCTTACTGCTGGAAAAACTTCTGCACAGATTGTTTTGTTTTTTTTCTTTTTAAATATGTACATATATATATGTGTGTGTGTATATAGGTATAGATATCCACACACACCCTGGCTTAGCAATATTTCATTGTCATGCACTACAAACACCGGTGTAGCTACATGAGATGGTAACAGGTTTTCATTCTAAAAATCATCAGTGCAAAAAACAATGAGGTTTTACAGTTCAGTAACTATAGGTAAAAGAAGCGAGTCTAGTTCCCATGAAAGCTGCTACTGAACTTGAAGAGAACCTGGGAAGAAAAAAGGTCTCAGAGGTGGGTGTTGAGAGAGTCAGACCCTGCATTTGGATGAGAAGAACTGCAATGCAATCCAGCTGCTGAGTGCCTTCAGCTGCTTCCAAATATATGGTGGTTACTTGTTGGAAATAATACATAGCGAGACTATTTGGAGACCTTAAGAGCAAATTAAGTGTCTGAGGTTTGTAACAGCTCAAACAAAATAGCTTGTATTCCTCTTTTTAATAGGTCAACACATTAAATTCCATTGGCTTCTAAAAGGTCTTTTTAAAAAATAACAGTAATAACAATAATGACCCCGCTGTCTTGGGCACGAACCTGCCGACATTCTGCCTCTGCCAACGGCATCGGTGCAGCTTTAGCCTTGCACTGCACCAGCTCCTCGAGAAAGCGGCTGCCCGTGGAGCTCTCTGTCCAGGGAAAGCTCTCGGCCGCTCTGCCTGGCACAGCCCACGACAAATCCCTGCCTGGGGCCGGGGGAGCGGCGCCTCACCCAACCCCAGAGCCCCCAGTCTGACTCCCGGGACAGCCCAGAACAAGCTCCCCCAGCCTCACGGCCTGTTCCTGCGGCTCTGAGGACAGCACTCGGTCACCGTGTGGGAGCGATGGCTAACGAGGCGAGGAGGCACGTATTTACAGTCACTGACCCTGGATGAGAGAAGGAGGCAGGAGAGAGCGCCGTCCTGATCTGGAGACTTCCCCCCCCGATTTCCAGCTGTTCCTCGGGCTCACGCTGCACAAACCTGACGCTCCCGCTGCAAGGCCTGCACGCTCCCGTCTCTTCCCAGAACACCGTGTTATTAGAGTAGCACCATATTTACCCTTCCAGCCCGAAACACTGGCCTCGTCCCTCTTTCCTGTTTGTTTTCTCCTCCGGTGGCTGCAGCTGACAATCCTGGCTCTGGCCTGGCTACTTCTGCCCCAAGAGGCCAGACTCCAGCCGGGACGCGGTGCTCCGGCCCCAGCAGCCCGTGGCGATGCTCATGCTCCTTTGGCTGCGCTCCCTGTCCCTGTCCTTGTCGCTGTCCGACTGGCTCTGGGTGCGCTCGGGCCGGTGGCCGGCGCCGCTGGCCGAGGGCTGGGAGGAGATGGTCCTCAGCAGGTGGTTCCTCTTGCGCAGGAACTCGGCCTGGCTGGGCAGCCCGAAGCTGCCCTTGCGCAGCGCCATGCGCGTGGTGTTCTTGGCGGGGCGCGCGCGGTGGTTGTACTCCAGCTGCGCCAGGTGGGCCGCGTAGCCCTCCGTGATGAACTGCGGGGTGAGGGCAGGCGTTAGAGGGGTGGGACACCTTTCCCTGAGAGCCACCGGCAGCCAGGTGTGTTCGCTCTGCCAGGTTCTCTGGGGTGAGCAGCCGTGGAACCACTCGCACCCATTATGTGTGCCCTACCCTGTTGGCCAACACTGGCTCAGTGACCAGACTCTTGATGACCAAATTCCCACCTCCCTCCCACGGGAGGCCCCTGGCAGGGCTCAGGTGAGTTGGCTCCTACCTGACACTGGCTCTGCAGCTTCTTGGTGGGTCGGCCAACGATGTAGATGTGCGTGGGCGGGAGGCTGATGGAGCTGTACACGGAGATGTCCTTGGTGGATCCATACGCCGCGTGGATCCTCATGTGCAGCTGGGGGGACAGAAAGCAACACAGGGTCAGAGCACACAGGCACCCCACGCCGCTCAGCGGGCTGGGCTTTGCCGTTTTCCAACAGCATTTGTGGGAATGTCAGGTCACTGGAACTAATGCAAGTTCCCAGCTGGATAATGAACCACCCAGGGAAGTGCTAATTAACAGAGCTGGGGATGTTTACAGGTCATGACAAGAGGAGTGACAGCAAAACAAGAGCAGATCTCCGCTTGCTGATCCACAGCCTTCCCTTGAGGTCTGCAGGGGGCAAGGATGCTGCACACCTCCCTGCTGCCACTGGGGAAAAGGAGCTGCAAACCTGTGCAGGAATCATTAGCCAGGAATGTTCCCTTCACAGCCAGGCTGCTGTTACCTGCTGGGCAGAGGGAGAAGGGACAGGCAGCAAAACCTGCTGCTTTTCAGGGATACCTCTGCCTCTGCTCCAAGCAGAGAGCAGCTCCTGGACAGCTCCTTCTGTAGTGGGCTGGAGCAGGGGCTGGCAGGGGAGGTGTGGACATTGGTGCCACCACACACTGGCCAGCTTTGAGCCCACAGCCACAGGTCAGGGAGACAGAATTTCTGACCCTGGTCCTAAACTTGTGGAGGACGAGAGAGCGACTGAGGGCCAGCTGCTCCCTCCACTGCCACTCAGGCCGAAAAGGGAGCCTAAGAAAGCTAAGGACAGGCTTTTCCTGCTAATCAAGGCAGGGCAAGTGCTTGGGACACTGACAACTCCTTCACCTGCCAGACACAAAAAACTTTGTTCTATCTGGAGCTTTTCTGAGGCTCGAGGCTGAGCAACATCAGGACCTCCCAAGGGTCAAACATCTGGAAGATCTCTATGGAGTCTCCCAGCAAAGCCATTTCTGCACAGCTCCACTCCCTCTCAGTCCTGCTGTCTCCACCACAGGCAGCCAAAAAGCCAAGCAGGTGAAAAAAGTGCACGTGTGGGGGGAAGGGAGGCTCTACTGCCTCCGTTCCATCAGGGGTTTGAGGAGCAGTGATGAAATGGAGCAGTGCAGAGCAGAGGCAACACAATTTAACAGCATAGACACTTTTGTAGAGCAATAAAGGGACGGAAATAAAATGAACAGATTAATCTTCCACTGCAGGTCACATTTGCTGCCAAGAGGCCGGTGATGACAGTGGCGGTTGGACGAGGAGCAATCCAAACCCGTGCCACGATCCCATTTGAGCAGAGCCGGGCTTACGTCGGTGATGAGGGATTTCAGGAAGTTGGCCTTGTGCCGCAGCGGGTCGTGGACGAGCCCATCGCAGAAGGACACGATCCCGTGGGGGAAGTTGTGCTGTGCTAACCACGCCACCACCCTCTGCTTCTGCATGTCAGGGCGGCCCGTGACGTAGATAATGAGGTAGCCGAGGTCCTGCCAGTGCCTGGAAGCAAAGCCACGAGTCAATGGATTGCAGAGCCAGGCCAGCGTCACATCAACTGCCCCAGGCCCTGCTCTGACCTTACAACGTCCACGGCCCCGGCGCGGACTTTGGGGTCGCTGCCCATGATGGACACGCTGGCGGCGAAGGAGCCGTCGATGCTGAACACCACAAACTCCGTCCCCTTGGGCAGCACCGTGATGTAGCTGTCAGCGAACGTGTGGTCGCCCCTGAGGGAAGGGATGCAGGTGCTTAGAGGCAACGAAACATCCAGAAGGCGTCACCAGGACCTGCGGAGCACCACGGACCCAAAGGAGCTCCCACATCTGACCCCAAGGCTCCAACAGTGATGCCACCCCTCAGCCAGGGCAGTAACAGGCACCGTGTGAGGGGCTCTCTGTTCAAGTGGGGATGGATTAGCACTCACTCCTTGGCAGCAGAGACTCAAAAGTTGCCCCCAGGAAAACATTGCTGGGTTCACCACCAAGAAGATGCTCCCCTCCTCCCCCTCCCAGAGCCCAACACCAGCAAGTGGAGCTGAGCTGGAGCCCCTGGGCTGTGAATCATCACAAGTACAAAGTCCTGTCCCTCAAGGACAAGTTTATGGTCTTTAAAATAAGCTCAGTCGTGCAGTTTTGCAGATGGCCACGAGGCCCTGTGGTGCAGAAGACCTGCTCCTGCAGCGGCAGCTCAATTCCCCTGCTGGTGGTGATGCAGGAGCCAGAATAAAATGTGGATTTTCCCCTTACAGCTGCAGAGTACAAATGGCTTTGCCTGTGTTGCTGGCAAACCAGGCTCTGAACCTACCCAGCAACAGGAGGGACCACGTTCCACAGCCATCCAATCCTCTCTGGTCCTCCTGCAAGCCCCAGGCCCCTCACCTGACCACCATCTTGACGGGGTAGACGCCAATGCCCAGGCGCCGCTCCTCGGGGATCACGTAGGAAATCCTGCCACTGCTGTTGCTGATCTCCGTGTCAAAGTACACCCACTCCCCCGACGGTGGCTGGGTCATGATGTGGATGTCCACCTGGGGACAGCGAGGCTGTGTCACCTCCAGCAGGACAGGCCGAGCACAGGGACATCCCACCCGAGCCCCTTTGGGTGGCAGAAGGGTTGGTCCTGCTCCCACCCTCTGCACTCGATGGATCTGAGCTGGGCAGCACCCAGACATCAGGGGCTGGAGTGAAACCTGGCCTCGGTGGTGAGACCTCCCTGACAAATGCTGTTCCTGGTGGGAGGCACCCACAAGTCTGAGCAGGAGAACCTGGCCAGGACACGAGGGCAGCAAACCCCAACAGGGACCAAGGGAGCACTGACCAGCACCACTTCTGTCCTACAACTGTCACCACATGGTGCCAACCCCCCGGCACACACGGTACCTTCTCTCCTGTGAGGGTGACCATGTCTAAGGGACCATACATGAACCTCCCAGTTAAGGTCTGGGGCCCATCCTCGTTAGCAATGGTGTCGTTGATCCTGTGGTTGGCTGTGACGTTCTGCACGAGGCAAGAGGGGAGGAGGGAAAAAAAAAAATAAACGGTTTTCAGCGATGGATAACCTCACAGGGAAATGCCAAATATAACTGGACAAATTGGAGCATGGGTTTCTCTCTGTGCCATTCCCCTCCTCCACTCCACCCTCAGCTCTGGGAAAGAATTTGACCTGTGGCAGAGGTGAGGCTCTGTGCCCTTAACTGATGGGTGGATTGGAGTGCTGGAGAGCCAATTTCCATGGCAGGTTGTACGTGCAATTCCGACACTCTCTATTAACTCTCACGCTTTGGAATTAAGAGGAAATACAGGCAGCTGCCAGAGAAATCTGCTGATATTGTTTCTGTTTTAGCACAGAACTGCCCTCTCAGAAACTGGAGACTTTACTGGGAGCAAAGGGCATTTAAGTGAGCTGAGAACTGGTATTATTGGACTTTGAAAGATGTTCCGTTCTGACTCGTTCCCTGACCCACAGCCAACGCTTCCTGCGTTTCACAGGCTCAAGGCTAAGAGGAGACCTTGCTGACACACATCTTTAGGGTTGCTCTTTTACAAGCACCCAGGTAGGATATAACCATTAAAACAGCCCAGCAATGCAACACAACCCTCTGTCTGTGCCATGCCCTCAGAGCAGTTTGTGCAGCCCAAATCAGAGCAGTTTGTGCAGCCCCAAACCCCCCCACCCCTTACCCGGAGCTTCACGTTCGTCCTCTTGCGGAGCCACTTCTCACGGGGCTTGGAGGGGGTGAAGACAGACACCTCCTTCCCATCCAGCTCCAAAACACTCGAGTTCTCGTGTCTCATCACCTGCAGGAGGACACATCCCACCAAGGCATCAGCCCTCTCCTCCTGCCTGGCTGTTCAGAGGCCCCTGGGTTTGCTGCTGGCTGTTTGGCTTGTCAGTTTGCAGGTTTCACGGGACAAGGGGCCTTTTCTGCACTGGCAAAGCCTGTGGCCAGCGCTGACTAAATCCTGGCTGGGGTGCAGGTGTTTTGGATTGTCAGGAGGTACAAAACTGGCTCAAACACAACGGGATGAGCTCTGCACTAGGATACCTGCCCTTCCTCCAGGGATTCATTGGTCCCTTCCCACGGTCTGCAAGGGAGCACGAGCCTTCCCCCATTCCACAACAGATCCAGCACCAGCTGCTCTGACTGGCCACATGCCGACAGATGCCGTTCCTTCAGCTCGTTTCTAATTCCTACTGAAATCCCCAACTCCTGTCCCATGGCCTGTGCTCCTCTCACTGATGTGACCCCTGTGGAGGCACACAGGGGTCTGGCTTGGCTGTGTGTGAGGCAGAGCCCAGGCTGTCTGTCCATCCTGGCCTCGTCCCCGAGGCTGACAGAGCTCCAGGACTCGGTGCTGGTGGGATGTCACTGCCACCCAGCCAGTTCTGCAGGGCAATTCCTGCCTGTCACCAGGGCATGGACAGGGATGGGAGGCAGGAACATAGAGCAAGGAGGGTTAAATCCTACCTGGATTGTTCTTAACCTCTAGAATGGAAAAAGAAGAACACCCAAAGGCTGGGGGACAGCTCAAAGACTCACAGCACTGCAGGACTGGGAGGTGACCCTACACACAGAACTCCAAAACTGCCAGTAGTCCTTGGTGACCAAAAAAATCAAGAAGCCTCTTAAATGTGGGCTCTTTTACAAGGTCCTGAACATATTCTGTGAGGTCAGCAGCTCTCCAGCTGAGCCTGGCTGACACAGGCCAGCTCTCTTTGCTGAAGCTGGTTTTCATCCAGGGAAATGGAAAAAGGACCCCAGGGAGGATGAGCTTGCTGGGGCGGGAGCTCGTGGAAATCCAATGTAAACAAAATAACAAGTTTTACAGAAAATTATTTAAATCTGGAATGTATTTTGAATCCTATCTGGGCTTGTTTTAACAAGATTTAATCTTTGGGGACTAAAACTATTCAACAGCTTCTTTTTACATTTTGTCCAGAGATGACTTTCAAAGGCCATTAGAAACAAGTCCTTATTAGGGGAAGCAGTTGTGTGGTGCTGACAAAGGACAGCGAGGAGACAAAAGATGAGGAAAACCCTGGTCTCAAGGCAAAAGAGGATGAACAAAGACAGGCACTGGGCAAGGGGGTGCCAGACTGCCCAAGCAGCCACCAGCAGGCTTAGAATGGATGGAGAGGTACCTCCAGGTACTCAAGCCACAAGGTTTGAATCACCACACAGTGCTACAGACCCAGGTTAGGGCTAAAACCCAAGTAATTGGTTATTTCTCAAGTGGAATATTTCGTGTATGAGACTGTCATGACTGTTCCCCCTCCTGCACAATGAGAGTTCTCTCTTCTTCCCAGCCCTCTTAGGCTGGGTTTGATGTGGGACCATGCACCCAGGAGTGTGCAGGCGGGGCTTGGACACAGCCTGGGGAGGGAAGGGTCTCCCTGGATTATCAGCGCTGCTCAGCTGCCACCAGCACTGACACCGCTGCTGTTTATGGTTCTCACACTATTTGGAAGATAACACTGGAAGAAAGTTTGCCAGCAGAATCATAAATAACTGAGAGCTGCAGCAGAGGAGGCTGGAGGAGAATGGGGAGGGTTTAGCAGCTGAGCTAACACAAAGCAAACCCGGCACCGAAGCGGGCAACACAAACCACAGAGTTGCTTTGAGTTTTGTTTTTTTCCAGCTCCATGCTCTAAGTGTCGTCCCCTGGGGAGTTCATATTTTTTAAGGCAAATAACTCCCCCTCATCCCCAAGGAACTGAAGGGAAAAATATTTCTTTTAGGGAAAAACATATTTTAGAGAGTAAATTTGAATTTTAGGCCAAATATAGGTTGATAAAATCGGAGGTATCGGACTCCAGACACCAGCAATCCCCATTCTCCTGGCCCTAGAACTGCCTTGTGCTGCAGGAATGAAGACTAAATCCTAATGAGTTCCTAGAGGAGACAACAATAACTTAGAAAGGCAAAATGGAGAACTGCGTTCTGCCTATCAATTCATGTGGAATTCATATAAAACTTCCCCTTTGGTTTTATTGTATCTGGTGGTGGTTTTATTTGCCCTTTGAGAAGTCTCAGTTTCAGACTTGAGATCCAACCTGGCACACACAGAGCACAGATCATTTCAAGAAACAAGTGCGCTGACCTTTGCCACTGTGGATCTGACAGGAAACTGCCCTGGGCTCTCTCTCTATGGATCCCCAGCGAGCCCATCTGAAACCTGCTCTGATGATAAACCCAGCCCCAAACCAAGCAGGTGTGACAGCAAATCCATGAAGTTTGTATGTGTGCAGTTCCACCAGCACCACAGGTGAGGTAAAAAAAAAGAAAGGAAGAAAACAGATCTGCAGGGGCAAAGGGTATTTTTTTACCTCTATGCATCAACGTATCGAAGGTGCACTGGAGAAAACAAAGAGCCCCGAGTATTTTTCAGCCCAAGGGAGATCAGGGAGAGAGGATGACTGTACCTGTCTGAGCAGGAAGGAGACAACATCTGTGGACTCCCAGTAGCTGGCGTGGAAGAGGTGAGGCAGAGCCACGGTCGGGAAAGCTGTGAGGGCATCGGGGCAGTACAGGGCGTAGTCGATCCGTTTGGTTCCCCACCACTTGGCGGCAACTACAGAAGCAAAACACTCCTTCAGACAAAGGGGGTTCATTCACAAAGGGGGTTTCAGGGCTCCAGGTGTGCCAGGAGGCTGCTCCCCGGCTGGTCCCGCTGCTCTGGGGGAACAACCGACCCAGGGCTCAGTGTTTGCTCACACCAAGGGAGGAACACGCGGCCACCAGCAGTGAGCTCTCCCTTGTTTAAGCCAAGAGGAAGGCACTGGAGGACGGGTTAATTGGCTGTTAGTTCAGGCCCAGGGAAGGGGCTCAAGGCTCCTGTGCAATGAGCCAAAACATAAGGACAGCAACGCGTCTCCCTGGAGCTGTGAGAGGAAGGATGGGTGTGCTCTGCCCCTCTCCAGCCCTGCTTCCAACTCCTTTAGCTTCCACCAGGGAATTGCATCCAGGTATTGGGCACACTGAAGAGGACTGAATACTGGGAATCCACGGGATGCTAAAAGGCACCACAAGGCAGGGAATATGGCACGTGCTGATGGGACTGGTAGTCCCCAAAAAATCCTTACTGCCCTCCTGGGCTACCATGGTACAGGGAACCGAGATGTGCAGCCCAGCCTTCCCAGGGGCACAGCCTCTGTGGTGGGCACCCAGACAAGTACCTGGGAGCACTGGGACTTCATTGCATGGGGGACTGAAAAACACACTGGGATTCTGCGGGGGACAGGGATACAAACAAAACAGACAAGTGTCTCCCTCAGGGAGCCAACAACTCGCACACAAGTGTCTGACAGCCACCCTTCACCCTGGGACACCCCCACACCTCAGCTGCCCTGAACTCTGCCCACATCCTGCCCCAATCCCTGGAAAAAAGCAGGTCTCAGTCCAAAGCCTCAAACCCCAAAGCCATGGGCTGGTTTCCCAGCAGCAAGGAGTCCTCAGTGCCTGTGCACTCCAGCCCAGAAAAGCAGCCAAGGAAAGAAAAGATGGAGATCAAGAGAGCAGCAGCAGATTTTTGTTTGTGTTTGCATGCAGGATGCAAGCTGGGGCTTTGACAAGGGCTTCCTCAAGCTTGGTTTGTCTCTGTGACAATGTTCCCATTTTAAGGACTTCCAGGAAAGCTGCCAGGTTTAAGGTACAATCCAACACACCCCTCTGCAAAGGGAAATCTGGCTGGTGATGAGCACAGATGCCGAACTGAAAAGATGGATCCACCAGCTCCTTCCAGAAACCTGCACAGAGTTCCCACCACAGCAAATGCAGAGGGATGTGGATGCAGCACATCCCCATGGCCCAGCCCTGGCTGTGCCAGGTGCCAGGCCACCCTCATCCTGCTAGTCCCCGCTTTTCTGAAGAGCCACGGGAAGGAGGAGCAAGGTTTGACAGATCAGTGTGGCTTTTCCAGAGCTCACAGGGCACCTCCTCGCAGCCTCTTCTGATTCCCTGCCTTCCAAACTGACAGCTCCTGGTCACATCCCAACTTTCATTTCTCATGCAAGTCCCCAGCTTGGGTAATTTCAGATTCTTTACAGGAAGCAGACAGGACTGACTCTTCCATGCTCAAGAAGACAGCGGTGGAGGCAGAAGCGTTGTCCCCTCAGCTCTGCCCAGAAGAATTCCTGCTGCTCCCAAGTTGTTAGCGGTGTTATGATCGATCTTCAGGGCAAAGTGACAGAAATACTTGTTAGGATGCAATCAGAAACTGCAAGTGCCTCAGTGAAAGCGCAGAGATTTGTTGTGAACTTCTGTGACTATCAAATGAGAGAGGAGGCCGACAGGAGTGGAGCTCTCCAGAATACCTGTCTTGATGTCCAGCTCTGGTATCCGAAGAGCGCAGCCTGCAGCCCGGCTCCGTGGCCCTTTGAGCTTCCTTCCCTTGGCAGGGATTTTGTGTTTATGCTGCCTACGCCTCCTGAACGAGGTTTGGGTAGGGGATTTGTGAGGGAGAGCAAGTTGGGAAAGAAGGCTAAACCCCCTACAGTGATTAAGGTGGTGTTTGGTTTCTAAAAGGAAAAATAAAATACAAAAAAAAGAGCAGAAATCACTTATTATTATGGCACACACTGATTTCATCCTCCACAAACTCACGGTACCAGGGGAGCTGCACCCTAGGGAGGTTCCTGGGAGGGAGCTCTGGTTTTGCAGTGCCCCTCCGACCTTCCTCCAGCTCTCCCTGGGGATAAGCACGGATCACATCCAGCCCTCAGTGCCACGGCTCCGTGGTACCACCACACCAACGAGGCTCAGAGCAAGAGCAGCAAAGGCAGAGCCAGAGCTCAGGGGACACCCAGAGTCGAGGGAAGACCCTTCCTCCCTGACCTCAGGAGCAGGCTTTGATGGCTGTGGGGAGGAATAAATTACACAAAGCAGAAGCTGCACAGGGGAGGAGAGCACGGGGAAAGCAGAGGTGAGTGCTGTGTGACCCGACCCTGCTGCAGCTCAGGACTCCCTTGGGGGACACAGCGGCCTCGGGGCATCACCCTGGCAAAAACACCTCCCCATGAACCACCACTGTGTGCCAGCCCAGCAGCTCCCTGTGGGTGGGAAAGCAGCACAAAACAAACACCTTCTCCCCCAGGAGCTGCTCCCCCAGCAGATTCCTATTTAACAGGGCTTGGCAAGACGTCAGGACAAGTAAAGGGACGCACACGGGGAGTGCGGTGTCGGCTCTCGGATACACTTTGAGCACAAAACCCTCGTTTGTCAGAGAAGGTATTTTAGTCCTGCTGCTGAGAATTGCCTCAAACAGGGCAAGAGGGTTACAACAGCCCCTGAGCAGCGCCCACAGACCTTCAACAACTCATACCTGCCTCCGGGAGCATTATTAACCTCAGCAATTAATTATGGAGTGAGTAATTCACAACCCGTGCCAGGAATGCATCTCTAAATCTTTGAGATCTTCTGGTGGGCTGAAGATTTTGTCATATGCACGGTTTTGTGTGGGGAGGGTTGTTTGTTTTGTTGGTTTTGGTTTGGTTTTTGGTTTCTTTTGAGTTTTCAGCCTTTCTTTGGTCTGAGTTACCAGAGGTCCATGAGGACACAGTGTTCATCTCATACTTGAGCTGACACAAAGAAGGGGCTGAGCCATTAATAGGGTGTTCTTCTCCACTTAACAAAGTCTGTTCTTCTCCACTGTATTAGTTAGGGAGTTATGCAGGTCTTGGGAAAAAATAATAAGTAAAAAAATCCCTTTTACTCCTCATTCAGCTCTGGGAAATGGGTCATAACTGACTGGGAGCTGCCCTGCAGGCTGCAGAAGAGCTGAATTTCTAATGCAAAGTAATAAATGTTCTGTTCCGAACCAACCTGTCCTTGCCTTTCAGCGTTTCAGAGGGCCTTACTCATCCCTGCTCTTGTGGGCCACGTTCGAGGGATCTGCATCAAGCCACATCCTGCATTACCCATCTGGTATCAAGTGCTGATCCCCACCAGTTCTGCATGACTTACCACGGCAGCACAGAAACATCCCTCTGGATTAACCCTCACCTCACACAAACAGTGCTCAGAGAGTCAGCAATTATTATCTTTTTTTTTTTTT
>VXBN01011429.1:27209-110440 GCA_013397395.1 Sinosuthora webbiana
GGTAACAATTCATCACCAGCAAGGTCCAACACGCATAACACAGCCGTGGTGGTCCCTGCGTGGCCATCAGACACGTCACCTGTTCTTCCAGGGGAGGTGACAACACACGGCACTGACTGTGGCAGAACGGGGAGAAGGAGGAGGAACAATTCCAAGCTTTTGGTTATGAATGGGAAGCACCCCCCCGGAGAGATGGATGAGAAGCTGCTCGGCCCGGAGCGTGGTCTGAGAGCGGAGCCTCGGAGGGGTGCAACACTTACTGTTGGCTATGTTGGAAGCAGTGTAACTGTCTGCCATTCCTGAGACCTGGCTGGCAATGCTGATCTCACTGGCTCTCCGGAAGCCCCTGAACTGAGGGGCTGAAATGGGGGTGGACAGGGACGCGTTTTCCATGAAGACGGCACCATGAGACTGAACAACATCTGCTACAAAGTTGAAACAGGGAAATCAAAATATTAGACCAACAGACAGAGGCTGGGCAAGATGAACTCGGGGGGGGGGGGGGAGGAAGGAGGCAAACAAAGCTGGCGGGCGCGAAAACCTTTCGGAGCTGATCGGAATGAAACAGAAACACCCCACACTTCACTGGAGCTTTGGTTTGAAAAGAAAGCAAACAGCAGGCAGAGAGACATGTGGCTTGGAGGAGCAGTCTTTGATTGAGAGAAGCAAAGTAAGTAGCTCAAAAACCAGATCCAAAGAAAAACCCAGGCAGGTTTACTCAAGCAGCAATAACAAGCATGTGTCATACATACAGATGTGAATATACACAATTTTATATATTCACATCGAGACAAAATAACCAAGGTTAGGAAAACAACAACAAAAAGAAAAAAAACAACAACCTTAGAAAGGGATATTTGTTTTCTTGAGAGATTTAAATTTAAATGAATGTCTCCGAGATAGAAGCCTTATTAAAAAGCAAAAATCAAGAAAACATCTTCATGCCTGGCAGGGACTAAATTTGGACTTGCATTTTACTGCTGAAGGATGCAGCCAACACTCATTAATCTGGAGAAAGGGCTACTGAAGGGAGTCTGGTGCTGAGCACTTGTATCTCCCGTCAGTCAGCAGATCAAGGAGCACTCAGGCTCTAGGAAAACAGAGCTTTTTTTGGTACAACATGCAGGTCTGGATTTTTAAATCCCAACCTGAGGTTTACCAAGTTAGGCCGAACCCCTTAGTACATAAATACAGAAAGGAGGGGTTAAAACCATGCTCACACGGATCCTTATATACGGATGGGAGGGAAAAGGACCTCAAACACTCAGGAGTGGCAAAACGAGAGATGCTGAAAGTCACACTAAAATCTCTGCATTTCCCTTTTCTCTCTGCTATGAGCATCCACCCCTCTGTGGATGCCGTGAGGCCGAATGAAGTGGGATATCCCCAGCTCCTGCAGGGCAGAGGTTTGTAATGCCAACGCCAGGTGCTCACGGCAGGCAGCACCAGTGTGGCAGTAACATGCAAAAGCAAAGCAATTCATGACGGTTTTGAGGTTGCCCATCTCTGCTGCACTCGAGGAGCAGCACCTGAATTTATTCCCAGGTATCAGAGAGGAGATACCACAAGGAATGTGAGCACGTTACTCCCACACATCAACATCCTCCACCTATCCCAGCCTGTGCAGACATCCCTGGATTTAATCCTGGCACACGGCTGACATGGGGAGCTGTTTTAACAACTGGCTTATTTTAATATCAATCTTTTTTTTGCCTGGGGCTACTGATTTTCTCCCTCCAATCCCCTCAGTTCGCAGCAGCAGCGTCTGTGCCCACACAAATCCTGCTGCAGCCGAGGGAGAGGGAACGTCTGAAGCAGAAAATGTGTGGCTAAGTGTCAGTAAAAGAGTTCTGTTCTCTGCAGGGAAAATCAGGCCACAAGCTGCTCTCTGTAAAAGCTTTGTGGACTGTGAGATCTGAGCCTTAGCGGGAGCCTGACCTGATGATGAGCTGCACACACAGCCCACGTTGTGCCTGAAAGGCCATTAGCAGCATCACTTTCTCAGCACTTTCCCCCTCTTCCCACCTTGCCTCGAGCTGCTGGGCTGTCAGGGCTGTGACCAGGATCCACAACCCAGCTGGTCCCACCAGGCCAGTGCTGTTTCCTGACTCTACAAAGCACCAGCATGAGCAAGAAGAGACAATCCAAGTGGAAAACAGGAGCTGCCACTGAACCCCACAAAGGTCTCAAGGGTTAAAGGGTCTCATTCCCTTTGCTGAGGGACCTGGAACAACCCTCTCTTCTCGGATTCAGGTTTAACCACCAGAGAAACCTGAAAACTTCCTCAAACCTGAGGCTTGAATTAGGAAGACAAGTTCAAGAGTGTTACAGGAGAAAAGGCTGGGCCCAACACAGCCTGCCTGCCCATCTTCACTTAGCTCTGCCTGAACTTCAACTCCTTTTTGAGAACCCAGGAAGTGAATAAAGGAAGAAACAGTGGGATTTTGGCCTTGCTCTTTTTTTAGCCCGGGCCTGACCAGGGATTTTGGAATATAATGAGTTTGCAGCCAAAGCACCCAACCTCACAGCCCTTCCAGCCCCATCCTGGTGTCACCAGAGGAACAATTCCCACTCCTGTTAAAGCCTGAGACGTTTCAGCATTACTGAACTGTTCAGCTCAGCACTGCCTGCGTTGGTGGCAGGAGTCTGCTCTGCAGGGGACAAGGTGCCACCTGACAGCACTGCTCCCCTGCTCCTGCCCACTCAGGTTGCTTCTCCCTTTCCCCAAGCTGCACACCCTCTGTCCCTGAGAAAGGGCAGTTTCTAAGAAAAACAAAGGGCAGGAGAAAAGGCAGGGCAGGAAACATGAAGAAAAACCTGTTTTATGCATTACAACCCACTCAGAAAATCTTCCTCCACACCAAAGCTGCAGTGACAGCAACTTCTAAAGAAAATCCTGAGACCTGACTGGCAGAAAAAAAACCCCACAAACCTAACAACAGATTTCCTGAATTCGTGCATTCTCTGCACCACGTCTCATGTGCAGCAATTTTGAAACCAAGGGGGCCTTTCTTGGGGAGTGTGGTGACTGGGGTGGGATGTCACAGGTGCTGCCACACTGGCACAGACAGACCCCAGCACCTGCAGCCAGGTGTTCCTAACAGGAGCCGTGGGAAGCCTCCTGCACTCCAGATGTGCCTCCCCAGCCACAGCCCAGGTCCTGACAGCCACGGGGAGGTTTTGCAGGCAAGCCCAGAGTGAAGCCAGCAGCAGCAAGACCTTTATCAAGATTGGCTGTTCCTCTGTCACTGGGCAGGGACAGGGGGGCCCTTGTTTACTGCGCTTTGTCCTGTGACTCAGGGCTGACTCAGGGCCGCTGGACCAGAGCGAGGAAGAGGAGCCTGGCTGGAGCAGTGCCCTGAGCACCCTCCCAGCAAAGCACCTGCTGCTGCTGGAGCCACATGGCACCACCCATGCCATTGCCCGGGGTTTAATGGCACTTCCAGGGGAGTGGGCATGGGAAGCCAAATCACTTTTTTTTTGTTTTGGCCTACCTATGGATCTCTAATACTCATTTTGGTGCTCTGCTCTGTCACTTTTGGACTCATTTATCCACATTCTTATAAGGGAACAGCCCTGAGTTGTCCTCTGAGGTAAGTCCTTGGGGTACCTCAATGACAGATTTTGATATGTGCTATTTGGAGACTGAGCTATTGCACCAAAGCAGGAAATACTGAAAGTAATCAAAGAATATGTAAAGTTCAATAAAAACAAAAATATTAAAAACCATAGAAAAGGCAAGCAGCTGCTCAGCACAGGCCAGGCCCTGCTTGCACTGGAATCACTGGTCAATGCTGGGCACTCTGCAGTCACTACCCTGAGAGCAAGACCAACAGATTTCTGCTGTCCACAAGTTTTGGTAATTTTGGAAATCTGCAGTCCAGTGGCTGAACTGGGATTCAGCACTGCTACACTCATGTCAAGAACTGCTTGGACACACTGTGCTCTTGACCCACAATGTAAAAAGCAGAGAACCATAGAATCCTGTAATGTTTTTGGTTGGAAAGGACCTTAAAGACCATCTAATTCCAACCCCCTGCCACGGGCAAGGGACGCTTCTACAAGCTCTGTCCTGACCACGGGCAGTATCAGCTCACAGTGAAATGGCATTTCATCAGGGGCCTCCAAAGTGATTAATTAATAGCACCAGATCCTTTCCCTCTGCCTTATCACAGAACCTCACAGCACAGGCAACACGGCAACTGCACACCTGAAAATCCTCTCCACCTCCAGGAGACAGAGGGAGAGACCACCAGGAAAACTCGGCGATGTTTGTCCTGTATGAGCACATAACAGCCCAAACTGCCCAGGGACAGTGAGGGGCAGCTTGTTAGAGCCAAACAGGGCAGCAGAACCCAGCTCTCAATGCAAAACACCGAGAAAGGAACGAGAACGGGCAAGTGAGACACGCGGGGAAGGAAAAAAAACCAAACCAAAGGCAAATCTCATCCAAATTGCAGATGTAGGCGCCAGCCACAATCAGAATAAATGAGGCCATGCAGCATTGGTGATGGAAAATAAGGCAAAACAAATGCATCAAACTTTGCTTTGAAGGCGGGAGACAAGAAATTGATTTAAAATAACCAACACGCAGAGCCAGCCCGGGGTCTGAAAGCCTCAGTGCTGTGTCCAGCAGAGCCACGACCGGTGTCCAAACATGAAATACTCAAAAGGGACAAAACCTGGTGTGACATGGACATCAGTTGGATGCCTGGGCACGGTGATTTGTGGCTGTTGGGGAGCTGCACACTGCAGGGCACCCTTTCCCAAGGGATCTCACCCTGGGTGAGCACCACAGGAGCAGGGCCACCAGGGACTGCTCTGCCAAAGCCTCTTGCCAGCAGCACAGAGCAAAGCAGCCTGTGCATGGCAGCAGCTCCCCATCTACACCAGAATGGGGCAGAGTTTATAACCCCAAGCCCTTTGTCCACAGTGGCTCTCCCAGAGCCAGGTGTGATCCCCCTGTGGTTATTTTGTGTGGCACGGCCTGAGACACAGCACGAAGATTTCAACTCCAGGAGGCAACAAGTGTGATCTCCAAAAAAAGGACCCCGAGAACCCAACACCACAGACAATACAAAAGTGTAGATTACACACACTCAGCACAACCAGCACTTTTATTGGAAACATCTTGCCAATTCAGTACAGGAACAGGGATACTTGTTTCCATGAAGCTGTCCTGGTGCTGGAGAGCACCCAGAGGGCTACTTTCCATGAGGAGGATGGGATTGTTCTGGATTGTCTCAACTAGAAGCAGATGGGGAAAAAAAAAAAACAAAAAAAAAAAACATAACAGAAGGACAAAGAACAACAGACATGCGGCCACAAAGTGTTAAACATACAAACAGTTACACCCCAGCACTTCATTATGAGTCTTCAATGAACAGACAACCTTCAAATAGAGTAAAAGAAACAAAACAGGGGTGATTTCCAAACAGACCAACATCAGAGATTAACTGGGAGCAGAGGAGAACACAATGATGGCATTTCAACAACAAAAGGGAGGCATCTTCACCCCCTTCTAAGCCAAATCCATAAATGCACAGCAGATCCAGAGAAATCTTTTTTACTATGAGTGGAAAAAAAAAATATGCTGTAAGGGGAAGAATCAGACTCACAGCCTACACAGTGCAAAGCACAGGAGTAAGCAGGGATGTGAGTTTGATTTCACTCTGCGAGTTCATTGCAATGAAACGGGGACCAGCATTTAGTACAGATGGGAAAATGGGGGAGAAAACCAGCCTGAGAGGCTTCCTGAACTGTGGGCTCCCAAAAAAAAGCTACCTGCATGAGGGGATGTGCACAAGCAGCCTTCCACAAGGTTTTGTACGAAACCAATTATAACTGAGCACCTGAATTTGGCGTGATCAGCAAAACATACAGCTTAATTACAGCAGCAATTAACTTTTCTGGAGTGCCCTCCAGTGAATACTAACTTCAGGAGCAGCTTGGTGAATCATGGTTAGTCCTTCTGGGTAATGTGTCCATCACAACACGGCCTCTAATGGAAAGGAATGGGCCTGTTACTTTCTGATAAGCAAATGAAGAGGCTTTGTCTTACAGGAGAAGAGAGTTTAAAGCTGTTTTGTGTCCGTTTTATTCATCAAGGCAGAGCAGTATCTCTTAAAATAACAAGGCTCAGACCTGGAGGTTCTGCAATCACTCTGCCCTTCTCACAGGAGAGCTAATTGCTGTTTAACTTCACTGCATGGCAAGTGTCTCTCCAAACACAGCCAACTCAGAGGTCCAGGGAGGCTCTAATGCTCCTGCTGCTGTCCAGAATAATAACCAGAACACAGGTTTAGTGTCAGTGGGGCCTCTGCCTCTGGGTTCAGTGAGAACAGGGGCTTTGGAATGTATTTAAGAGAAAGGAGGTAATATGTTGAGCTGTGATTTTTTGGTAATAAGCCCCTTGCAGCTGATACCTAGAATACACCCAAAAAGCAAATTGCTCTTCAAGTTGCTATAGATTCCCTGAGCTGTTGTAACTGGCCTGGGTACAAATGCAGTTGTGGGTGGATCCATTTTTAAAAAGCGTTGCAGCAAGATCTTGGCTAAATTTGACAAGTGAGTGGGGCCTGCAGAAAGCATTTTATTCACTTCATTAAACATGGGGTTTAGTTTGTGCCCATTTAACAAATCAGACCTCTAGACTGAGCAATTACAGTATTTGAAGACACTGATACATATAGAAAGGCCACTTCTTTGGATTTTCAACTTTAAAATGATGCAGAGGATCACCAGAATTACCCAGCTCTTGATATACATTCTTCTTCATTCAGTCCTGCACGACTCAAATATTAGACAAATGGGATGCAAACAAGTAAATCATCGTCTCACTGCAGACTCTGCTCCCTCCAGTCTTCTCTGGCCCTCCAAGTCCTAAAATCTGCCAACTCAATTGTGTTTCACCCGCTCTCATTCACAAGCACCAGTCTGGGTGTAAAACAGAGGCCTTTACAGAGAGGTCACCACCTCACGACCCTCAGCAGCTGGAGGCCCCTGTGTGACAAACAGAGGGCACACAGGACACAAGGCACTGATTCCACTGGAAGAAAATTCCTTTCCTGGTGAATCAGGAACAAAGCTAATGCTACAGGGCCAGATCTCTTTCTCACCATTTCCAACTGTGTGGATAACTTCCCGTAAAGCGTGGCTGTGACCCTTAAATCAGCTAATGTGGATCCAGAGGGGCTTACCCAAAACTGCCGAGTTGCCGTCGCCCAGCGGGAACCTCTGGTACCGGGGGATATTGAAGGGGGGCAAAAGGTAAAACTTCCTCTCCAAAAGAGGCTCGAGGCGTGAAGCAGACGGGTCTGCAGGGTGGAACAGGTTGTAGACCTGCTGACAAGCTGGTCTGAGCTGAAAGACTGAAAACACAAAGAAGAAAATCCCTCAAGTAGCAAAATATTACTTGTTAAGAATATTGTAAATATTTGTCTCTAAAAAGGACGGCTGTAGGGTTACAAAATTGCAAATGACTTATCATCTCCCTCATCCCCTAGTTTAGTCAACTGAAACAATTTATCACAATGTTTACAGACTCCAGAACTGCCCAGCACTTTGCATGTTTGGAAAGGGTACAATCGGTGGCGCGCAGAGCACACAGAGATCTGCTTTTTTTACGGTGCAATAAATATGATACGGAAATGTTTGGGTTTTAACCAGACTCCTGCAAGTGCAGCAGGAGGTGCTCAAACCACCCACCCAGGGAGCAGTTTGCACCAGGACTTACTGTCAAGAGCTGGAATTACAGTTTTCCGCAGTGCGAGCACCAGACCCAAGGGAGAACCGAAGAGGAAGAAGTCGGTGATCTCAAAATCAAACTTCCCAATATTTGCTCCATCCAACATCGTGGAGCTGCTGGATCGCCTGGATGTGGGGTCGTTTCTCAGGACACTAGAATGTAAACTGGGACGAGAACAGAAAATAAAGCCTGAATTCTATTCTCACTGTGTTTTCACAATTAAAGCCAGGATTAGTGATTGACAGCAGATTAATTTCTATCTCTTCACTGAAGGAACTGTGCTAATCAACCCACAGTGACCCCACTGCAGTGGCATCATTTAAATGTACAAATCCAAGCTTCAGGTGAGTTCATTTACACACCAACTCCTCAAAATGTTTTTTTCTTTAAGGAGTCAAAATCGTGGTTGCTGCTACTATATAGAACGTGTCCAGCTTTTCCTCCCTGTCTCAGGTGTCAAATCTGTTTGGAAAATCCCACCTTTGCATTGTGAAGGCTGGGCAATGTACAGGTTTAACAGAGAGATTTAAATTCACCTTTTCCTTGGACACTGAAGAAAAAAGCAGCAGGAATGCTTAGGTGAAAATCCTGGGAATCCACCCCCACTGTTAGGGGGAGTTGCTTCTTTGCAATCTAGATCTGGGAAAGTGAAATGACAGATGTGTAACACTGATAACCTGGTTCACAAAAGGCTTTCTGAGATGCTTCTATTTGCACACAAAAGCACAAAGCTGCAAATTCCTCTGCTCCCCAGGTTGTACAGATTCCAGTGGCAGCTGTACTGGGTTATCTCATAAACAGAAGCAGAGAGTTGAAGGCAGTACCAGCAGTGCCTTAAGAGGGTGTTTGCAAACACTTTAAAAAGCATCAGAACAGGTTCTATAAAACATGTAGGAGAAATAGACACCATAAGAATTGGGCTGGAGAAAGAGTTTACTGGCCTGGAGTCAGGAATGATGTAAATCCAACAGCCTCCTGCCAGCACTGTGGCCCCAAAACAAAACCCCGGGTGGAGACTTGTCACATCCTCACGTGCAACAGCTCTGGCTCATCAGGACCACTTCTGGGGGCAGTGCCAGCCCAGCACTGCTGTGATCCCAAAACAGGGCTCTTCCCACCATCCTCAGCACCAGAGCAGTTGCTCCCAGACCCCTCAGCCACAGCGCAGGAGCAGCTGCAAATGCTCCCACTTTTGGGGAAGAAAACCGGGTTTCAGGCAGACTTTGCTTTCCTGCCATGGCAAATAACGAAGGCATCATCCCGGAGACAGCTCCTGCGCCGAGCACCATTCCCAAAGGATGCTGAACCTCCGCCTGCTCCTGCTGCGCTGTCATGTTCCCTCTGGAGCTGCACACACGCTCATGCACGGCTCTGCTCTCCCCGCTCCCAGCCAGGGAATGATAAGTTACTTATGCCAGACACACACACACATACACATCACGGGGAGTCAAAACAGTGGTGTCAAAAGCGGGGAGGAACGGGGGGTTACAGCAGTGACAGCTAAAACGAGCCTGTTCCTGTTTCTGTGATGCAAACGAGCCTGCCTGAGATCAGAGTGCCGAGCTGCGGAGCCCTGAAACAGCTCTGAGAACAAGGCACCGCTGGTGGAGCTGCAATTGCTCCGGCTAACAAGATGCAGTGCAACGCTGCGCTGTGTGTGAGGAATGCAAAGTCATTTACAACGCGCTCAGTTTCGCTGGAGGCAGGGTGACAGCGGTGGGATTCCAACGAAGGCACCAGAGGAAAAGCTTTCCCCGTGGCGGGATGGGTGCAGGGAGTGTTTGGTGCGTTCCACACAGCTTCCCACAGCATCTCGTCGTGGGGAAGGGAAGAAGCAGAGCAGGCACAGCACGGAGCAATTTGGGCACCTTCACTCCTTCAGCCGGGAACTCGGTATTGTCTTTGCAGCAATCAAAGGAAATGAGAGCCAAGGGGAACTCTGGATCTGTCATGCTTCAAGCAACCTACAGTGCCCTGTTCTCCCTCTAAAGAGCAGCAGATGTACTGTGTGCATTAATTAAACAAGAGCTTATGGATTTCAGAAGCAAATCAACTCATTTACAATAATACAAGTACAGCACAGCCAGAAATAATGTAGTTGTGCAGAAGGACTGAATTTAAAAATAAATGTGCGATTGTAATCTCCAGATGCTGCTCTGGCTTGCTGGGCATTATCCCAGAGAAGTGGGTAGGTCTGATACATGAATAAAAATGAGTGTCTTTGGCACAGGCTGCAATCTGCAGTGGGCACGGACACAGAGGTCCCTGTGTGCCAGGCTGCCCGTCTGCCGAGCCCTGGAGGAAAACTTGGCTCTGTTCTGCCAACCTCCTGCTCCACGTCACACCAGGGCTTGGTTTTCGCATGGGAAAAATCATTCCTTGATGGCAGAGGCCAGTGGGGCATTCTGCTGGTGCTGGCTGGGAGAACAAGGTCCAGGGATGGGCGTGGGAGCGACGTCCTGCTGACATGCAGGAGGGGATGAGTGAGTCCCTGCTCCCCAGCTTCCCCTTCACCAGGGATGAGGTGAATCCCTGCTCCCCAACACCAGGGATGAAGTAAATCCCTGCTCCCCAACACCAGGGATGAGGTGAATCCCTGCTCCCCAGCTTCCCCTTCACCAGGGATGAGGTGAATCCCTGCCCCGCGATGCCAGGGATGACGTGAATCCCTGCTCCCCTTCACCAGGGATGAGGTGAATCCCTGCTCCCCAACACCAGGGATGAGGTGAATCCCTGCTCCCCTTCACCAGGGATGAGGTGAATCCCTGCTCCCCAGCACCAGGGATGAGGTGAATCCCTGCTCCCCAACACCAGGGATGAAGTAATTCCCTGCTCCCCAGCCTGCCGTGCACCCACAGAGCTGAGTGAGAGGCATGCACAGAGAGCTCCTACTGCCCCTTTCCCTGAGGGAATCCTGGTCTTGAGCTCTGGGAAGAGACTAATTTTTAGCCCAAGGTCTAAAGGGAGGTTTAAAACCACATAAAACTCTTAGGAAGTACAGATGCACCAATCTGTCACCCCACTGAATCCCGACAGCTCTTGCCAGGGACCCACAAGGGCTGCATGTTGGGTGCGGGCAGAGCCCTGCAGAGATGGAACAGCAAGGACCAGCACAAAGCTATTTGGAGCAACAAAATGAGCAATCCATTATCCACATCAGGCCCAGCACTTATTCTAAAATAGGTGTAAAAATGCATCAAGATGCCAGCCTGATTTCCTTAACCGAGTCTGTGCCCCTGAGGTCAATAACAAGGAGGAGAATCAGCACATTTTTGCACGACTCATATTTTCCCTGTAATACAGGAGACTGTTTTGAGGAGGCAAGAACAAGAGCCTGATTGCCTTTTATTAACCTGCTGGAAATAGCCAAGAACCTCATTGTGGATTTTGTAAATGCAGCTGTCTTTCTGAATATCCTTTCTTCGTGCACCAAAAACATCCACTTGGATACCTTCTCTCTCCTATAAATCATTTACAAAAGAGCCCTGACGTGGCAGGACAACACAAATCCCTGTGCTGAAACAATGACTCCAAGTAGTGATGGAGGGGGAGGAATTCAGGGGAAGCCTTCAGCTCAGCACAGAGCAGAAGGAACAGCCTTAAATGCAGCTGCAATGCAGGTAATGGGATTTGCTGTAGGGGACACTGCTCCCTGGATCCTGGGACATGAGAGAAGAGGGATTAAGAGCATATTTATTGCAGTTCCTCCAGGTCTGCAGGAGAAAAATGTCTGGGCTGTCCAGTCCCAGAGGCTGAAGAAGAAGATTCTGTCAGGAAAATCCTCTGGGTTTACAGAAATAATCCCCAAATGACCAGTGGCCATGGACAGACTGCTGCGAAAATTCCATGGGTTATATTAACAGACAAATTTCTGAATGTCCATTTGAAAAAGCTTAAAAATGTGATACTGGGGACTTCAACAGTGAGGAACAAATTTGAAACATGTCCTTGGTGCAATGAAGCAGCCCTGGCAGGGAACACAATAGCTCAAAATCAGGTTTCAGAGGTGCTTTAAAATTAATACAAAGCTGGAATCCCAGTTCTGCTTCGCCGAGTTCCCTTACACGATTTCTCCATTTGCTTTCTGACCTCCATCCCACACTTGGAGAACAGCAGAGCAGCAGTTCCCTGACTGCCTTGGCTGTCACACAACAGCTCAAAGGGCTTCTTGCCACTGCAACATTGATGCAGCAGAGAAGCTGGATTCTCTCAGTGCCACTCAGCAAGAAAGCTGTTAATTTTTTCCTGCATATACAACACCCTGCCATCGATAACCCTCTAATCTAAATGGTTTTCCTCCACCTCGCTTATCACAGGATGACAAAGCAACACCCAGGTTCTACAGAAACACCACCCTCAGCTCCAGGATCTGTTCCTTCCCAATCTGAGATCTTACCTTGAAAGAAAGGCTTGATGCTGCTTTATCGTGTCCACTTCATAGGTGGATGAATCACTCCTTTTTCGTGGCAGCTGCTTCTTTGGATCTTCTCCATTGCTACGAGGAATATCAATGTTGCTCCTGCTGAGGTGTCTGCTGGCTTCCAGATTAGAGCCACTGGAACAGTGGCTGTTGTTCACCGTTATTCCAGGAGACAGGAGGTCGGTATCCTGGGATTTGAAATGTATGGATTTAGCTGAATTAAGAATACACCCACATTGTAACACCTCCCTCCCATCCTCCTTTCCCCAGTTACCCCAAGATCCAGTTGAGGCCAATACAGAATCTCAGGCCCAACCACTCCCTAAAGTGTGGGTGATGCTTCACAGCAGAGGGTGAAACATCCCCGTTTAGAGCAAACACACCCAAACCGACACCCATGTGCACCTTAAGACATGTCTGCCACTGATAAGGAACAGAGCCTTTGTTGTTTCAGGAGATCCTCACTACAAACAGGGTCTGTGGAGGAACTGGGAGCCAGCATTACCTGGACACTCACCACACTCCCTCGCCGACTGCTGTTCTGGCTCTCGGACACGGTCTGATTGCTGTAGCATAAGGCATCAAATCCCAGGATCCCCCCAACACAGTCCCCTACCAAGCAGACCTGAGACAGGAAACAGGAGCAGGGGAGGGCAGGGAGGAGGAATAAAAAGGAAATTTTAAAAAAAAGCCCCTTGACTTCAGTTCAGAACTAACAGTTGGACACAGTGCTGGATTACGGCTGGACAAGCTGCAGGAACAGGATGCCCAGTGCCTTCATCAGTAAAATGTTCAGCCAGTGAAATCCTTCACTGCCTGCAGACTCCCATTCTCTCACACAGCTCAGGTGTCCTGGCTGTCCCCACCACACAGGACAGAAACACAGAGCCCTGATCCTGGTGCTAACTGCAGAAACCAGGCTGGACCTACTTGCCAGCTGCCCGTGCTACCTCAGGGAAGCTTCTGCCCATTTGTGTCCCGAGGGGAAAACAGTGTCCTGGCTCCAAGCGTCTGAGCACACAGGCACAGTAAAGCACCAAGATCCTGGGCAGGAGAGGGCTGGCTGGGAAGAAGCTCAGGGTGGATAAACCACATGACAGCAGCGCAGTGTGACAGCTCCTCCAACGCCTCTGCCCTCGTGGGGCCAGGAGAGTCACTTTGCTCAGAGGTGTGAGGCCCTGTCATGCTCTTCACAGGGTGCAGCAGCTGCACAGCCTCAAAAAATAAACCCATGGGTCTAACAGCTCCAGCACGAGCTGCTGAAGGTCCTTTAAAGCCAGGAATGCTTAAACAGCTTTGGTTTGCAATGGGGATGAGACCATGTTTAGTAACAAAGGCAGCACTCCTGCTCGGGCAAGGTGTGTCATGCTGAAACCTGATTAACTTCACAGCTTTAGAGCTTAATTTCTGAACACAAACTCAGCCTTTGCTTCCAATCCCAAAGGTTCAGGACAGTGCACAAGCAATAATCCCTCCCTCTCAGAGAGGAAGAAATGGAAAGCATAACACTTCCTTATTGCAGCCCAACGCTGTCATGTTTTCATCCCTCCTGAGAGATTTAAGGCAGAGAGAATTTCAGAAGGAAATTGCTTCACTTGTTCTTCCTCCGGCTGTGTTCTGAGCAGCCCCTGGCTCACCTGGCCATTGAAGGAGGTGCCCTCCTGGGATTTGATGAACTCACTGTAGGCCTGGTTGGCTCTGACAATGACAGTGGCCACGGCTTCTTGGTACTGTGGGGAGGACGTGGCGAGCAGTGGGAGCGCAGCGAGGGGAATGTGATCCTGGCTGTTGGACAGGCAGCCCTCGTCATAACTGTATGGGCTGAGGCTGCAGAGGGCAAGAGACACTGGGAATATGGGGAAAACAACTCGCAGGCAGCACAGTCAAGTGCTGTGGCTCATAAAAAAAAGGCCTCAAGACAGAAAGGCCATTTATTCCTCTGTGAATGGGCGAGAGCTTAATAAATCTTTCCCTCCCACCAAACGTAAATCTTCAAGGACAACATACTTACACTGACAGAACAACCCTCAGACAAGGAATTAAATCCTTAGTATTTATTGGATTAATTAGAATAAATCAATCTCAGAACTTGTGCTGCACGATTACTGTATTCACTGCAGCTAAGTATGAAATCGAGATTGAATGCCTCGCTGGTACATTAATAAATGCATTCTTCAAAGCATGGTCAGGGCTCCCAATGCTACATCGTGCTGAACAGCTCAGGGAAACAGATAAAACAAAAACAAAAAACAAGCAAACAAAAAACAAAACAAAAAAAAAAAAAACCTAACAAAAAACACCATAAAAAAACCAACCCACTCCATGATGGAACAGCATCAACTCACCTGGACACCAGGGAAAATGCTTCGGAGCAGATGGCTGGGCAAGGGACAAGTTTGATGGCAATGTGTCCCAGAGCAGCTGGGTAGTGCACCCTCATCACCGTGTCAAACACGGTCGTGATGGTGTTGACATCCCCTTGCTTGGAGCTCTGGTCACCACTTCCTGAGTCCAGGATGTTCCCTCCATGGAGGACCAAGAGGAGGACATGGATTTTACTTGGCTGCATTAATGGCTGCACTGATTCATCCTAGGTGGGGATGGGAGAGAGCACACAGAAACACTCATTTTTCAAAGGGGTGTGACCTGTGCTTTATTTATGGCAAATTAATTTATGGCAAAGGCCATTTGATACACCACAATACAATGCTGAGAACTTGAGTACTCCTTCCAGGTCTCTTATCCTACACTTGTGCATGCACAAATGCACACACAGCCTCAGTCTGACTTGTCAGATGCAGAAGGAATGCTGAAAGTAAAAAAAAAAAGACCTGCATAAAATTGTATCCAGGTAAAACATGGCAGCAGTAAAAACATCCTTGTGTATATTAGGGCGGAAAAATACAGATATAAGAGATGGGTGTTGCTTTTTTGTGGGGTGCTGAGCTCAGCTGCGGCAGTTGGCAGTGAAACACATTCAGCAAAATTAAGAAATGAGATCAAACAGGTCAGCAAGTGGCAAGTTACTGAGAAGTTGTGGGAAGATCAGACATTGCATGTTTGCCTAACACGGAAGTTATAAATAAAACTTCAGATTTGCTTAAACTGTTGCAAGAGAGGAACTGAAAAGAAGAAAAGTTCACAACCCCATAACCCAAGGAATGGCCAGCATGTGGCTGGGGGACTGCTGCATGAACACAGTGAGGGATTTAAATTTGGCTGTCCAGGTGATTTGCTTATTGTGTTGAACCAATCTGTTGCCTAAACAGACAGGCTGTAATTTGGGGGAAGGAGGGAATTGTGTCCTTCCCATTAATGCCCTGCCTGAAGAGCTGTAAGCCCAGTCCTGATGCCCCAGGCAGGTACAGGAGCATCCACGTGCACATATTGAAACACAACAGAGCAGTAACTATTTTTAACATCTATTTGCTAACCAGGGCTTTCAGTGTTTGCAGCTCCCACACGGACTACAATCCTCCATCCCACACCTGTGAGATCTATGCAAACCCCCCTGTACCTGACCCTTGTGCTGGCAGAGACAACATCTGACAACATCCTGAGCAACTCCCTGTTGCCACTGAGAGGTAAGGAAAGGGTGGAGGGCAGCAGTGTTTTCCATTTGGCAAATTGTTCTAATTCTAGCATCTTCAGTCACCTGTTGTCCTTTGAGCAGCGATTGAGTCCCTGACAGACCTGCTGGTGGGAGGAAAGCATGCCCAGGCACACATTAGCAGCCTAACAACTAGATCACATTTTTGCCAGATAATGTTAAAGCTTGTCTTACTACCCAGCCCACCAGAAGTATTAAAATTCTCATCCAAAGTCTGTAATAACGATTTTTCCAGACCTGTTGCATAAGAATGGCCTTGAATTATTTAGCACCGTTCCACTGTACCCATGCCTGCTCTTTAAACCTTCTCTGACTCCAGTTTTAGCACCTGCACAGTGAACCTTTCCCTGGGTGGAAGCACAGGAGGAGCCCTTAAAGCGTCTCAGCACCTCTTCTGCTTCCAGACAAGTATTTGAAGTGTTCATTTGGAGAACAACATGAGTCACCAAGCTCAGGTCATGCAGAAGTTTATCTGCAGTCATTTGGAGGCACCTTTCAGTTCATTACCCTCTGCTCTGAAGGAAGTGGAGAACTTCTGATTAGTTTAAGGGTGGAGGTAACCGCTTAGAACTTCCTTGTAAGATCTGGAGCCTCTTAAAACACCTAAAATCCTGAACCACCTTCGAGTGAGGGAAGCTTTTAACCTGAAAATCATTGCAATTGGAGGCACAAGAATTTCATACAATTTTAGCAGACAACTTGTGAACAACTACAAATAACTGTCTTTTTCATCTTGCTTTGAAGTCTGTTCTTTTTCTAAAATGAAGGCAGAAACAGGAGGGGGTTGAGTTTGCACAGCCCTCTGAGGAAGACAAGTTTCCCACACCATCTTGAGCTCCAAGAGAAATCTCAGGGCTGTGACTTGCTTGTTTTGATGTGGCCAGAGCTGTTCCCCTCCCAGCCACCCACTCTCCTCATGGTCCTTGAGCTCTCAGTCTATTACGGAAAAGCCAAACCACCATGAACTTCGAGCCTGGCACAGACAGTAACTGCAGAGCTCATGATCTTTGATGGAGCACTCAGACACAACGCAGGCACTCTGCAAAGCAGCTGCACCACCCCTGCAGCACAGGCAGGCAGCTG
The DNA here is from genome assembly GCA_013397395.1 of Sinosuthora webbiana. Lineage (NCBI taxonomy): Eukaryota > Metazoa > Chordata > Aves > Passeriformes > Sylviidae > Sinosuthora > Sinosuthora webbiana. The sequence goes on from VXBN01011429.1 coordinate 44,070, forward strand.
CTGAAGGGCAGGCTGAGAACAGCCAGCCCGGGGTGTCTCACCAGGATTCTGAACTGCAGAAGTCTAGGAAGCTGGGCTGGGTCAGTGTGGTGTTATTTATTTATTATTTTGCTCACAGTACTGGCACAGGCTGTGCTGTAACTGGTTCCCAAACAAGACTCTGAGCAGCTCCACGCTGTGGGCTACAGCCCCACAGCGAGTGTTGTCCTTTGCACCTTGGTGCTGCTGTTCTCCCACTCCCACATCCACACTTGCTCATCTGGCATTGCAGGATAGCTCTACCCAGCCTCAAGCTGCTCTGATCCCCACGGGATTACCAGCTTTTTTCCAGCTGCCTGCAAACTACACAACATTTTCTATAAGATGTTCAAAAGATGGGTGAAAAATCCCTTAAATCTGAATTACAGGAGGACACACAGAGGTGTTACTGGGGCTCAGCAGCACATGGAGACAAGACAGTGCTCACAGCTCATGTTTATCCCACAGAGACACATCCCAGCAGCAAAGGATCTCATGCCAAGAAGCCAAAGCACTCACCTCGATGATGCTGAGCCTCTCCACGCTGGAGCCAACGTGGTACTCTGCTGATGTCTCCTGGTACAAGTCACCTGGAAGCACAGAGGTGTCAAATGTCAGCGCTGCCAGATGCCCTTTGGCAAAGGCGTTCTTCCATAAAGACACTGCTTGTTCCAATGCCTCACATCCCCTTCATTATTTCACAAATCATCCTCTCCCTCCTTCCTGCCTCCTTCCAGTCACAAACACGAGGCATTGCTGGGTCATTTATTCTCCAGCCATTTCTCATCACCTGGGTAAGAGCTGAGGACATTAGTGAGCTCTTCTCTCACAACAGCCATCTGGTACCGCTGCTTTATTAAGGATGGCAACAATGGGAAATCCCTGCACGACTGTCAGAAATGATTGGTTTGTGGGAAAATAAAAGGAATTGCTTGAACTATGCTGGGGAGTTGAGATCTGATGTATTCTTACATCTGTGCCTACACAGACTGACTTTGTAGAAAAAGCCTGAGTGTCACCTTCCACCAGTGAATCGCTCTGGCTGAGGAGCTACAGCTTCCCTTCACCATTTCATAATGATGAGCAGAAAATAAAACTGAGGCAGATACAGTCAGGAACAAAGGATGGAGCAAAAGGGAAGAAGAGCCAGGAGAAATTCAAGTCATTTGAGACAGAGCTGGGATGTTTCATCATTATATGAGAGAATCCTGGCTGTCACAGAAAGGAGCCAAACCGATGTGGAAAATAAAAGAGAATCAAAAGCTATCCCAGCTCCCACCGAGCAAATCTTTCCCAGCAGCACTGGGCAGTCATTTTTATGCTCTGTCTCAGCTTCTCCCTTTGTGAGACGAGGATAACAAGTTTTACCTTGTTCACAATGAGGCTGTGACAATTGCCTGGAAATACTGTAAAATAGCACATGCACAGTTTGTACTTGGAAAAGAATTACCCTGGACATCATCGCATTCGGGGGTTTCAATTTTATCCATCAGATCGTTGGAACTCCATTTGGTTATTTCTTTCGGGAACATTTCCTCATTGTCGGACAAGTCCTCTTTAAAAACAGATTTTTCAGTCACAAACACGAAAATACGTACGCAGAAAAGAGCAAACCCCAGAATTTTAAATAAAACCCACAACTCTATGCACATTTGGATAGCTTAAGTCAAAATAAACCATACACTTTATCAGGTTTTTTTACATAGAAACCTAAGCACCTTTTGAGAGGTAAACAAAATGTTTTAGTTGCATGATTTAAGCGAGTGAAACTCCTAAACCATGGAAAAAAGTAATCTAGATTTTTAATGCCACCATCTAAAGTACCATGTCTGGCCTTTGCTCTGCCACTCTCTCTGATGGTGCTCCAGCACAGGAGAGGACCAAGCAAGGATTCCCACTGGCATCCTCCCAGCCCTGTTTGGGAGCTGTGGGATCCCTCTGGGGGAAGAAGGGACAAGGATCCCTGTTGCTCATAGGACCAAACACCCCAAAAGGCAGGAGCAATAAAGGGAATGTGAAGTCCCCAGGCTGATTTCCTCAAGAGATGAGACACAGAGCATGGACCTGCCTTTTCCTCCCTACCTTGGTACCTTCCAAATCCCCTGGCTCAGTTCAACTACAATCAATAAAGAATAAGGGTCCCAAAAATATTATGTTTTTAGAAGTGTAATTAAAAGGAAGAGACATACAAAGGGGTTTTGTACTTTCTTTTCTTTTTTTTTTTTTTCCATTGAGGATGTATCCTTTGCTGCTACGATGGTTAAGTGCTTTCTAATTTATTTATATCTCTGTGCTTAGGATGTCTTTCCTGAAAATTTTGGGCTTGTAAATTTAATAAAGAGTTATAAACGTAATAAGAGCAGTAATTACAGATGTATTGAAGATCTAAAAGCTGTAATCTTCAGAGTCCCAGACTAGGATTTCCTCTTTCTTATTGCTGTACAGTTACTAAGAAAATAATTAGCTGGAAGAGTCCCACAATGGGGAACAAGAAAAGGTTATGAAATATATTAATCTTTTCAGCAAATCTGAGCAGTAGCTTAAAAAAAAATTGTATGAAGGGCACTAACTGAAGATCGAAGCAAAGCCTGATTATTTTTAGGAGTCTCTATTTCAACTTTGACCATAAAAAGAGAGCAACCTGGAAATTTTGCACCAGCATGCCATTTCCTTTTTCAGCCATGGAAAAAATTTGAGTAAATCCCAATTTCCCTGCACACAGGAGTGTGGAGCTGCCTGTCCAGAGCCAGTGGAAAGCACAGGCCCGTAACACACGTGCTGGCAGAGAATTAAGAGGACGATTGCACTCAAAGCTCCTCCAGCAACTTAATCTAAATATTAAACTTAATTCCTTGAGAGGTCTAATTACAGCCCTTACTGCTGCTCGAGTGATCCCTGAATGGGATATTACTCCCATTATTAGCATTTATTACAGGATAGATATTCGATATTACTGTATTTGTCACTATCTTTGCCGGTGAATGAGGCTGAGTGGGAAGCTGGAGACAAGGAATCTTCTCGGGCTCAGGTTACGCCCACTGCACGGCGAGGAAATGTGTGTGTGTGTGTGTGTATGGGAAGCACTTCTGAGGAACTCTGCTGGCTGTTGACTCACATCCTGAGCCCTGCCAGTTCCCATGGTACCAACCCCGGCAGGATGAGCTGCGAGCGCAGCCTCAGCCCTGCTCACAGACCCGGAGTCTCCGCGGGCCAAGGGGCACCAAGAGGTCCCTCCTGGGGATGGGGCTCTGTTCAGCTGCACACACACACACACATGCCAAGGCTTTGACTCATGAGCCAAAATCCCACCAGATTTAGGCAGACTTTTCAACCCAACCGTGCCGGCTACAGAGGACAAAGTGTGCGTACACAGAGACTTGCAGGAGAGCAGCTGCTTTTACTCTTAGCAACCTCCTACAAGTATTGCAACAGAGGTGCACAAGGCTCGTTTTTTGTCAATTCCCCTTCCCAGGCCTGTTAGGAGCATGCCAGGGATTCCCTGGGGCCCTGGATCCCAGGAAAAGCCGTCTCCATCTCAGTTTTATTACTGAGTAATTAAAAAGGCAAAAAGCGCGTGGATAGCGGCGGTGCCGTTTGCATGACTCACTCCTCTTCCCTTGGATGTATATATTGCTCCAATAAATCCCTCACAAACTTGTTGTAAATGCTACGTAAGTTAATAAATACAGACACTTAAACTAAGCTGGCCCTTCCCTTTCCCAGCAGGAGACATACATTTATCCTAAACTCACACGTGTCCCGGCCATTTCAGCTGAAGTCACCACACTAACACACCCCTTTCTACCCCATAATTTGAGATCCATGACTAAACCCTCATGGGAGAATTCTTCTGGAACACAATACTGTCAGTTTTTGGAGGCTGAACTTCAGCTGAGCATCAGCAAAATTCTGCTTGGCAAAACTGGGGTGTCGTCTTTTAACGACTGCATTTCCCAACTCCATCAGCAAATATTGCACCTCTCACTTCCATCAGACCAGCCAGGAGGAGACTCCATCTGTTGTCAATAGAGATGGAGCCCTCCAGGCTTAAATTTGCATTAAGTACAATGTATAAAATGACTGCAGTGCAACAGAGCTTCTTCACATACACATGCACAGAGGAAAAAAATATAACAGTTTTCTCTTAATACAGATAGTCAAAATTACTTTGAGAATTCTGCAATAAACACCGATTAATTTTGGCACCTGGAGTACCTCGCTGCATTCGCTGTTGCATTTCTTGGACTGGGAGAATGAGGAGTTAATGAAGGAAAATTTGGGTCTCTTCAGGCCCAGACAGGACAATTAATCATACCCCTCACTGATTAAAAAACGAATTAGAAAAATAATCAGTCACAGTGAATCATTAGGACACACCCACAGCCCAGTTAGTACCGCTGGATTTCACGCACACTCATTTGCACCAAATAAAATACAGCCCCTAGGGCTAAGACTGTTCAAGATCCCCTCAAACAGCTCAGACTGCACCTGAGATGGTGCTGCATTAATGTAAGAGCCTGGTGGGTGATGCAGGAAGAAGCTGCACTGAAGCTGCACGTCGTGGTTAGAAAGGAAAAGACTTCAAAGCAAAAAAGTCTCGCTTCCTTCCCTGCTCACCCCCCCCGCCCTCCATGCCTTCCGTTCTCTTACCCCACCATTTCAGGGAAGAAACGATGGTGATTTAGGCTCCACATACCATGTGCATCAAAGAATTCATCATCTGAGCTGTCATCTGAATCCCTGGCAATGCTCTGCATCCTCCACTCGGAGATACTATGGCGCGAGGGACTTGCTGGAAAAAACAAAAAAGCTTTGTGCGAAACGCGACACCGACAAGACGGAGAGTTCCCAACATGATCTTTGCTGGAGGAAGAATCATGTGTTCTCTAAGAAAATTCACTGCTGCAATATTAAAAAACACAAAACCCCGATGATGCTGGTGTGATGTCAGTGTACCGCTTTACAGCTCCTGTTTGTTTACTGTTGGTAGAACCTGCCAGCAAGATGCTACATTAAAGCAAAGCTGCTTGGATCACTCTTCTGCTATTTTGAATGGCAGCTATTTATAATTGTTAGTAGGACGTGCAAAATCAGCTGGGCTTTAAAGTTTGCAATTAGGAAGGAAGCAGGCTGATTGGAAGCTCTCTCTGTGCCTCTCATCAGCACACAAGCCATGCCTCTGCTTCGCTAACTTTCGGGTGGGTAGCTCAGCAGAGCAGCCTGGAGAGGAATAATCTGTTTTCTGCAAGGAAATTGCTTCCACACAAATTGGATTAGGTATCTATTTAAACTTTAAACTTGAATGATTTAAACAACATGCTATCTGACTACTTCAAAGGGAGCTGCCTGCCGGAGCGGCGGTCCTGACAGAGCAAGGAGAAACCCCAAAGTCCTTTCAGTGCTGTTTGCCCTCCTGTTCTCACACTTACCTGCTCCCTTTCACTTTCCCCTCCTGAGTTCTCTGAGCTAAATATAAACACATTATGGCTTCTTCTTTTCTTTTTCTCAGATATAATTTAGCAACCATCCAGCCTGAGCTCGTCTCGGCTGAAGTTGTCTCGGAACAGCCGCCTGCTGAAGGGAGCGCTGTCCAGACAACGATGGGAGCCAGGGTTTGTCCCCTCATGCCTGTCACACAGAGCACACAAAGCACTCACAGCAGCCACCTAACCCGGCAAAAACCTGAGGAGACTGACAAGTTCTCATTTAGCATATACAAGAGCCCGAAAGGCTCCGGTTACTGTGACAGCCGCACGAGCCGTTTCATGCTATTGTTCCAACAGAGTTGAATATGTAAGTCAAATTCTCCTCATCTCCCACCCGGCTGTCACATGGAAGGAGGATGGAGACCCTGTGCAGAGTCATGTAATTGCAGCTCAGCAGCCCCCAGCATCCCACCGCCCACCCCTCGGGAGCAGCCAGCGAGGAGGTGGCGGAGCAGAGCTAATTCACGCCGGAGTGACGTCAAGGCACTCGCATAATAGTTGTTAAAAATAGAGCACCTAATAACACACGGGAGGGCGACAAGGGTCCTGCCATCACCAGAGGTCTTGCTCGGGTGGTGGAGGGAAGGAAAACCTTTTGGAGAAAAGGCATTTTTTTCAGCTGGAGGTGGCGGTGCGTCGCGACAGCCCTCCTTGCTTCCATATGGTAATGTGCTGCCAGCATGAAGGAGGATTAAAATATCTGTGTGACGTACTTCCCAGCACATCACAATTAATTTCTTTCATTACTTTTCCTTGTAAAAGCTGAGACGTTCTGCAGCCGAAAAGAAATCCGTGCTTTGCTCCCAGTGAAAACCTCCAAGTGAAATCCGAGAGGTCTGAAAACTCCAGCTCCCAGTGAACGTGTCAGCAGTGGAAGAAGGGGGTTTGTGCAAGGAGCATAATGGGAGATGGGTGCATCAATATAAAATCCTGGTGCAGGCAAAGTAGGCAGTATTTTTATCTTTATGCAGTGATTTATGAAGCATCTGGTAGGTTCTTCCCTGGGGCTCGCTCGAGTGAGTCATCGCAAGGTAAAACTACTGCTCCTCTCCCATTCACCCCACGATGAAATCAGTGATGGAGTGGGAAATAAAAATGGAGACTCAACTCCTGATATTTAGTGCCTATGATAGAGATGGAGAAGCTTCGCTCACCCAGATGTTCCCTTCCACTGTCACTGGAAGAAATGCTGCCCCTTGGGGTTTTCATGATTTTTTTTTCCCCTTCTTGCAGTGAGAGCTGCTTATTCCTTGCTACCAGCAGCACTTGGCTGAACAGAGAGGGAATTGCTGAGGGTTTGAACCTTGTGGCTGTAACTCACTGGGGATTGACCCCTTTGTACAGAACAGTCCAAAGAAGGGAAGTACAGCAAAACGAGGTGAGGCCCAAGGGAGAGGTGAGTAACAAAATCCAAAAGTCAAAGCTGAGTCCTTACAGGGTATCCGCAGCAGAGCTTTAACATCAAAATCCTGAAAGCTTCCTGAATGGCGTTTCAAAGGGAATGCAGACACGACCCACACTCCCACCCAATCCCAGGGTGAGGTTTTGTCTCCAAACAGCTACTGCACATCATCACCAGGGGAAGGCAGCAGCCCCCACGCACCTTTGGGGGTTCCTGCCTTAACCTCCCCAGGGGCTGAGGAGATGTTTCACTGTGTGCAGCCCCATGGAGCCAAACACCCCTCCTGAAAAGACAGGCACGTGGTGGCACAGAACCCTGGCCAAGGAGCACAGGACCCTGCAGTGACACAGGTATCAAGGATAAGCAGATATCCAGAAGGGAACACCATGGAAGGCCCTTAGAAAGCCACCAGTGGCTCCTGGATAACAAGGACTGACTGTGTGCTGCTGGCTGTCTTTGGAGCCCCAGTGCTGCCAGCGAGCTCCTGCCTGCTCCTCTACGGTGTTCTTACAGATTCTGAGCTTTTGACACTGGCAACAACTCTGCCACGTGACACTGAGTCACAGTTATGGGACGACTAGAAACCTTCCCAAACCCAAAACAGCTCAGGTGAGAAGACAGCCTGCAGCACCAGCAGAGAAGGCCTCTGAGCTAACAGGACTCATACACATTGTCCCAAAGGCACCTGCCATAAGGACACGTGGTCCAACCTCCCCAAAGCCCAACCTCCATGAGCCCAGAAGAGCAATTCTTTGGCAGCATCTTACCTCCTCTCTTTGAAGACCTTGAGGACTTGGAGGAGGTGGACCACTGCTTGGTGAGCGACCTGCCGGAGGCCGCGTCGCTGTTGGCAGAGGCGTCCTCGGTGTCCGCAGGCGACCCCGTGCTGGGCTCCACGTCCTTCTCCCCAGGAGTGTCCTTGACACTGTGCTGCTCTGGGTCGTTCTCGCCACAGAACTGGGCCATCTTCTGGGCCAGCATCAGCTGGGCCTCCTTCTCCAGCTGCCGGATGTCCTCAATGGTGAGGCCGTACCACTCGTCCTGCCAGCACCAGGCCTGTCGGTGGGCCCGGACCATGACCTTCCGCAGGCCTGCAAAGCCAAAATGTCCCTGTCACCAGAGCTACAAACTGCAGGAACCAGCCTGTTCCCCTCCCAAGCCTCACTACACCATGGCAGGGATGTTACAGTGACATCCAACCCGCAGTGCTGGAGTGCAGGACCTTCACACAGGCAGGGTGGCAAACTGGTCACTTTGTGTACTTTTATCTCCTCAATTCTTCCTCATCAACCATGCACTGAAATCAGCCAGTCTCCTGGCACTGCTTTCAACTTGGAAAGGGATTTCCTAATTTTGGGTGGAAGATTCGGCTGCCTGTTCCACCAAGGAGGAACAGACCACACACAGACCACAGTTTCAACCCCCTGTAGCTCTGGGAAGTTGTAACATTTGGATCCTGTCTTCAAAGTGAAATATATTACCAGGAGTTAAAAAAAAAAAACAAAAACAAAAAACCCCCAACCTACTGATATTTTTTTGTTTGTTTTTTTTTTAAATTATTCTGAGTTTCAAGTCATTCCTCGATGAATGCTCCACAGCCCTCCCCAGTTGTTACATTACAGAAGCACATCCCATACCATTCCTTTCCTTGGAAACCCGTTTTCTGCACCTGGTTTCTATGTATCAGTAAAACAGCATCACAAATGGGAGCTTCTGAGATAATGGGATAGAAAGCAAAGTAAGGGAGGGAATAAAGATGCTTTATTTTGCAGATACCATCTGTCTTCTGATGCAGGGAAAAAAAATGGAGTGGGTAAAGGCAATTTAAAATATTTTAATGTATCGCATATCTGAAAGGAAGAACAGCCTCAGTATCAACACACAACGCACCTGACCAGGCAACAGACACTCTCCTCAAGACTCAGACTCACTCACTAACCTCATCACACCCCCAAGACTTTTAAAACCTAAGAATCACTCAGGATTTTCACCAATATTATTCCTTAAAAGCTCACAAGAGGTCAAAACTCCAAACTGCTATTTATTCCTGATGAGATCACACAGCACTAATGATGCTTTTAAAGCTTCTGTAAATACCGACCAACTGATCCTCAGGATAATAAACTGATATAAATCCTCTGATAATAAACTATCAATTAATATTGCCCCCTCGTTAATTACTAGGAAACTGAGGCAGAGATGGGTTGAAGGACAAACCAAAAGCACCAGTGGGATTTGCTGCCAGTGGGATTAAGAGAGCAATCAACAGGCTACATTAGAATCATTTAGGTTTTGGGAGCTGCAGATGGAGCTCTCTAAGCACCACCATGAGGGAAGACACCCCTCATAAGCCACTCTCCATCTCCAGGATGGCCAAAGAGGGATGGTCCCACCACGTGCAGCGTTTCTAAGGTGCTTCCAGCAACACGGGCTTCACTGTTGTACAGAAAACCTTACATCCCACTACTCTCACAGTTTCTGTGATGTTCAGCCTGCAGGTCCAGTTTGTTTTCAGCAATCATTGTTTGTTTGTTTGTTTTCTTACACACACAAAAAGCTTTTTTTTATATGTTTATCTCCTTCCAGGTGGGAGAACTTGATTGTCTGTTCTGCACTTTGGTCAGTCCTTAATGCCACCAGTCACCCCGAGCCAGGCTGTCAGGAGGAAATGGCCACTGAGATCAGCAGCTAATGCCACGGACCAGCTCAACCTGAACTTCATTTACACAGTAAGATTAAATCCATCAATATTTGATGCATTTGGCTGGCTGGCTTTCAGAAAGGAGAGGCAAGTTTGAGCCAGCAGAGTGTGACCTTCTTGGGGCAGAATGACAGCCTTCAGCACCTTAATTCTGTTCAACCCGAGCTGAGATTCAGAGAGTTATTTCCCCTGCCAGATTACTTTTTGCAGAACTACAGGAGAATGTTTTAGCCTCTTCACCTCCTGTTATGATTGACAACCAGCAGAGCTTAAAAACCGAGATTAAATTCTCATCGCACCCACACTGAAAGCCACGAAAACATTTCTCTTGCTGTCCCCAACATCACACACCCTTTGGACTTTCACACCCCGTGTCCACTTCTATCTTGCTTGGAACACCTTGAAAACAGACTGTGATCAGACACACAAGTGGATGCTGCTCTTATCCCACGGCTTCCCCCGTTCAAGGGCTCAGCAGGCTCCACTCCTGCTCCTGAATCCAGCCTTGATGTATCAGTGCCTCAACTCCTTCAGAAATTCTCTGTGTAGAGTCACAGATGCCACCGACCACATATCTGTGTTTTAATGGACTAACTTCACAGGGAACATGAAAACCACTTGGGGGTAAAAGAAAAAGTCTCTTGAAGTTCCTCTCTGCCTTCTTAGATCTCAAAAATCGCCTGCACTGCTTCCTGCCAACCCACAGACCTCCCCACGTGCCCTGCTCGCATCCCTTTGATTAAACATCCCAACCCACCCTTCCTCAAAGCTTTGCTCCTTTGAAAATAGGATGGCACTACAGGGCTCCACAGCTGCTGTGCCTCTACCCCTCCAGGTTAGTCAACAAGTCCAAAAAACAGATTGCTTTCCCAGCATTTGGCCTCCACCTGGGATGTGTCAGCAGTGCTGCATTTCTCTTTCTTAAACACAAGGAGAAAACCTGGGGGAGAATGAGGCTGTGCAGGTACAAAAGAAATGGAAAAATAAAAGTCATGGCTTGCAGAAAAGGCTTCTGGGCTAGGGAAGAAGAGAACTTGAGGGGCTTCTCTGTGCACTGAATTCCTGCCCAGCCCGCAGCCTCCCAGCAGAGACCCAGGGAACACAAGTGTCCCACACAGCTACTGGGAGGGAGCATCCAGCTACAAATGACTGACCTCACCTGTCCAGACACTGCTGCTCTCCCTGTGCAAAGGGAAAAAAACCTGAAGTCTCAAAGCATTTTTGTATCAAAATCTTAGAGAAAAACAAGTTTTTTTATTCTAAAGCGAACAGGAGGGGAGACACCAGACCCAGGAAGGAGCATAATTGGGGAAAACTCTCTTTGTAGCAGATGCCCATCAGGAGAGTGCTGAGGGAATCTGTGGCCCAGCTGGCTTTCCTTTTTCTCCCTGGAAGGAGAGTAGGTGTAAATGTGTCCTGCTCAGCCAGAGAAGTCCCTGTCACACGCTGCCCCAGCTGCAGCACAGTTGGAAGTTTGCCTTGCCAGCAGGTTTTCCCCCTCCACCAACATGCCCCAAGCTTATCTGAGCCTTCTTCCCCCGAATCAGAGGAAAAGCCCCAGCCTCATCAGGCACCTCACTGAAGTCACCCAGTAAAAATGGGAAGAGGTTTTTTGACAAGGATGCAGCTACCAGCTGGTTATCAGTCGTTAAGCAGACTATCATTTCTCCAGAGTGCAATGCTTTGTTTAAAGCAAACAAACAAACAAACAAACAATAACACCACACATGCACAAATGTGCAGGCTGAGTTCAGAGCACCCGTCATCATGTGTTGATTTAATTATTATAACATTTCCCACTGTGCTGTGCAGAAAGATCATCTGTGAAGAGCTGAGCAGGGTGCAAACATTTAAATCATTTGATTTCCAGCTCACCATCTCAACAACTCAGAGCTGGCTGAATCCATGAGGTGCTGACTCCTGTAAATGATTTGTGGTGTTGACTTCATCATACAAGAGGAAGTGTAAATGACCATTAGACAAGCCAGGGCAGAGAGGAGGCTTCATGTGAATTTAAAAAGCTTTGGTCTGTAGTTCTGGGCTTGTTCTTCAATGTAAAATGAAAATAGTAAATGTAATAAGAACTCCATGGAAATAAATTAGAAAACCCACCAACAAATTCTACCCTGAATGCCCTCAATATCCAAATGAAGCAATTGTTCAGGTACCCATTGCCTCTGTACCCAGAAGCAACCTCCCAAATAATTTTATAATGCACTGTCACAACTTCCTGACAGCAAATACAGGATTCCTGATTGTCCAAGTGCAATACTATTTCCCTGACAATCCCAACGGATCCCAGAACCTTGTCACTACAATCCAACCAAAGGCCACCTGCAGTCACACCTGTTTGCTTCCCTGCCCTCCCTTGCTCAGAACCCTCAAAAAAGAAAACTCTGTGGTCACATCCACATCACACCAACAGCAACCTGCCTCCCCCTTGGAAAGACAAAACTCTCCCTTTGGGATCCAGTGGGCAGTGGATGAACTGAGTCATTTGAGTGCTTCAGTGAAGCCAAAGTTCTGCAAAAGAGCTTTCAAAAACCACTTCACCACTGCGCAGCAATTTGGGCATATTTAGCCTAGGACACAGTGGCTCAGACAAAGCTCCAGTTACTGGGATGGAACACACTTTGCCACAGTATATAATTAATAACCCATACACAGTCAACACACTTGTTTAACAACAAAAGACTCAGAGCCCACATGCACCATTAGGAAGCAAGTGGGAGCAGAACATTATGCAGTGCCAGTCCAATTAAACTTAAAAATCTATGGGAAAGGAGTAAAAAAGCATACAAATATTACAGCCAAGTAGACTAATAGCCCACAATCACAATTTTAGTCTGTGTCTCAGGCTGTCAAAGCACTGAGTAACTGTCCAATTAGTCATGGGAAAGAATGGCTGCTGCACTCCGTACGAGGGAGAACGTTTCAACGCCGTCCCCCAGAGTTCCTCCCTCTGTGCTCAGCAGCCCTTCCACACTGTACAAGCCATCCATCACTTACCTCGGACCTGCTCTTTTTGCAACCCATTCTCTAATTTTAGTTTGCCCCACTAAGCATTGCTCCCCACTGGGCAGAGTTTGGATGCTGCTGTTTGTTTCCTTGCTGGCCTGGTGACCCTGCACAGGGTGGGCTAATTCCCCAAGAAATGAATTTGCTCGAGTCGGGAACGGAGGAACCAGGAGGAAAATGCCAAGGAAGAAGGGGCTGACCCACCACAACCTCTCTGGCTCCTGGGAGCTTGGCTCACCGTGCACAATGCACAAAGGTCTCTCCATCTGCTTTTGGCCACCAGCTGAAAGTCCCACACTGAGATCTGTATCTGAACCTGGTCAGTCCTGTTGTAACCACACCTTTCCATCTTAAATGTCCTCCCACATTGCTGGCTTTGGTACAGATGCTGTGGCACTTTGCCCACGCACGGCTTCCCCAGGCTATCCCAGGGCAGGGGGAGGCCACACAGCCCCTGCAGACACCTCAAGCTTTTACTTTCACTTTTTACTCATTCCACTTTATCTTGCCTAAAAGACTTCCCTGATTTCATGCATCTTAACCACTTCGAAAAAACACTATTTGCCGTCTTTATAACAGGCTGGAAAAGCTTTTGAAAGGCAGACAATGAGCTGGCTCTGCTCTCCGCAAAGCCTCAATCAAGAGGGAAATGGCAGGCAATCTTTGAGGGAATACAAAAGCAATGTTTCTAAGGGACCACGGTTAATCTATGCCAAACACCTCTGAACAACTGGAAGAGCCACGTGCTCCTTTTTCATTTAACAGATACAATGGGGTTGTTATTCTGCCTCCGTGTTTTGCAGCGTACACTAAATTAACCCGTGTCACCCAAACGCCGAGGGAGATCACCGCAGAGAGGCACTTGTAACCAAGTCTACAGCAGGAAAATCTTCCATCCCTACCTAAAGAAAAGCGAAGGAGCTGTAAGAAAACAACCCGTGAGCATTCAGGGAGGTGTACACTATTCTCCACTGCTCTATCCGTGTTCCTCACGTGAGCTCTCAGGAGCACGGTGCGACTGCAAAGAGCTTGAAAATTACTCATGCTAGAATCAGGCACTTCATGAAGACTTGCACATCAAAAGCAGAGCTGTAGAGGTCATGCTGGAGGATTTACAGTGCACGGGAAGGTGGCAGCATCCTCCACACAGCTTTTTTTTTTTGGCATTTTCTTTGCCAGAGGACACCCCGAGCTCTGCCTTTTCAGATGGGAATGCTCCCTTAAAACACTATTTCGTTTTCCAGTTGGCCATAGATCCTGTCATTTGTGGCAAGGCTTAGAAACTGTATTGGGTGTTTTATAGATTTTTTTCTGCAGAGAACAAATTACTGCCAGCACTGCCACCACCTGTACTGTCTCCACTTAGTTACTGCCAGACACATCCAATTCCTCCCTAAAAGCCCTGACCCTAAGAATGATTCATCCATCAAAGAAGGACATTTACTCACAACTCAGAGCCACACAGGGACCCACCAAGCCTGTCACAAGGCAGGTAGAAACTAGGGATGCTCCAGGGAGTTGTTTACTGGAACCACTCAGGACACTGAAGTGAAGCTTATTTCTTTAGGCAGCCCTTCAGGATGGATTTTGGTCACAATAAAGAAGACTGGCAGAGTTTAAAAATGATCTGGCAAGTTTATCTTTAAAAAAAAAAAATAAATAAAAGGAGAATGCAAGATCTTGCCTACACAGGACTCGAAACCTTTCCAGTGGGTACTTGTGGTCTGGATTTGTACATACCACGATTGTAAGTGACAGAATAACAGGATTTTTTCTGAGCTGACCCACAGGGTCATCAGATCTGAGAATCTCTTCACAGACATATCTTGGGATGTGATGCATTGCACAGGCCTCACCTCCATGTTTCCATTCAGTGCAAACATTAAGGAGTGCACTCTGCAGGACTATGAATGCTCACCAACATCGTGGATAAAGCGCTCGATTTTCGACTGCATCCCCCAGTATCTGAACTCCACTTTACACAGTTTGTATGCACACATGATGGGGTATTTCCCAGGGTTGTTCTTGTACTCCTGAATCCAATCTTCTGTCAGGGGTCCTCTTTTAGTCTTCACTGATTTATACAGCTTGGGATCCTCCTCAGCTTTGTACTCATGGGGAGGGATAGGGTCTTTAACAATATCAATAGGATCTACAGAAAGAGAATAGAAGCAGTTAGACGTTTCCTTTTTCTGAGCAAAACAAGAAAACATCATTTTTCATGAGTTATTTCTGTTTTAGGAAGTACCAGAAGCATTACAGCAATTTAGTTTCTTTTTCCTTACACTTAAACAACTGATATTTAAATTGTTTATACACTGCTGCCGGGCAGAGATCAGCTCTGCCAGAGGAACGAGCACACACAGTTCCAGCAAACAGAGGCTTTGCTCCAAGTAGATGTTTTTGCCCACAGTAACTGCAGATCCACAGCACTCTGGCAGCTCTGCACACTCTGTCTTTCCAGCTCCACACAGATCTGCTGCACATTCCACCTTCCAGCTTTTCTAATATCACTCACAGCACCGCAGCCGTCTCAGCCAAGATAGCCCAGTACACCTGCCCTGCTAAGGAAGAGACATTCCCCGTGGAACATCTCATCTTTGGGTCCATCAGAGAGGACTGGGAACTCCTCATCTGCTACTGTTAGACCAGATGTACTGTGGAAAGCAGAAAGTTTAACTGAAGTCCTAATTAACAATCCAACAATGGAGAAGTGGAAACTGCAGCGGGAATTAAGTGAATGAAGGTATTTTTAAGACCTGCAACCCCCGGAGCTCAGCAGAAGCATCTGAACTTTGGACTGAAGGGCAGGATCACACTTCCCAAGAAGTGACAGCTCTGTGACACCTCTCAGTGCAGTGGTGGGACTCGAGTCTGTTCAGCAGTGAAAGCCTGGTCAGACAGGCCCAGGAATGAGGAGAGTTGAAGTGAAGCACAAAAGTACTTTCTTGAAATACTTTTGCCTTTTCTCATTAATTCCTTACATTAACTCAACCTTCTAAAGACAGCTGGGAAGTGAGTGTTAACCTGCGTGAGGACAGGACTAAAAGGAGAGGGAAAAAAAATTAAATGCATCTTCATGCTTCAAAAGTGCAGACAGGAATCATTTTCATATACATGAAGGAGCCACTCAAATAAACAGCAATATATTCACAATTACACAGCTATTTTTTCCTCTCCTACGATTATTTCTACTTATTACCCCCAAAATCATTAGATGTCTTACTCCTCTTGGGAGCTGCATAAATAAGATGGAAAAGCATCAGTTTAAATTTACAGATGGAGGATTCAAATTATTTCCACGGGATTTATATCAAGCCTAGAAGAGAATTCTGGTATCCTCACCCTCCTTGATGTAACCCTACCTGCAGTGACACTGACAGGGGCGCAGGTGCATGTTCAGTGGGGATGGACAGGCACGTGGACACACCAAGAAAAGAAAGAAACGAACAAAACGGGAAAAAAGGCTATTTACCTAAAATGGTTTGTCTTTTTTCTGCAGCAGAAAGGTTGAACACGTTGTTATGGTCTCCTGGGTCAGTTTTGTAGTACGTCTCAATATCAATAGAGAACTTCTCCACAAAAGGACACGTGTACCTGGGAGCCAGAACAACACAGCTTAGAGTAAATCAGCCTCAAATCCCAGCAAGCCTCCACTCATGTTTTCCTTCAGATATGCTCAAAATACCAGCTAGAGATTGTCCTTCAATAACTCCTTAAGACAGGAGCTCACCAGTTTTCAGCAAGGAGATGAATTTTGGGCCCACTATTTTGGGCCAACTATTAAAAAGTGCACAGGAAACTACTAATACAAGGACACCCTGGAAAATGCACCTGTGTAAGGAGAAAAGCAAAGCTCCTGACTGGAAGCAGAATAAAATATGAACTAGTTCTGTGCAGCACAGGTTTCCTGGCCAACTGATTGACTCATAGGCATTTCAAGAGAAGAGATAAAAACTGACTGGAAGTGAACTTTAATCACTTAAAAGTCAGGCAGCACCATTATATTCAGTCACTGGCAACACGCAAACACCGACCCCCCACCTACCCAGGACTGATGTTACTTGCAGAGACCAGCAAAAACTGAACCAGAAAACTTTTCTAGATCAAAATACCCATTAAAGCCTTTTTATTGTGCAAGGTGACAGGAATAACAGATTTGTAAATCCAAAAAAGAGCAAATGTTCCAAACTGGAGTTACTGGAACAAGGGTTATTTATTCCAGGGTATCTGAAGTCCCCCCTGACAAAATCAGATGAAACAAGGAGGTCCCAGAGGGCTCCACGGAGCCTCTGGCTCTCTTCCCTCCTCATGGTGAAAACCATAGGATGTAGGTTTGTTATTTTCCAGTCAAATGACAGACAGTTCCCAGAAAAGAAGCGCTGCGATTATTTATTTATTTATTAAGATTTTTCTTTCCCCTGTACAAATGCATCCTGTCTTCCCTGACAGGATTCAGCGTGACATCTGTCCCAGCACCGTGCACATTTATAATTTCCCCGAGCTTGCAGAGATCTGCAATGTTAAGCAGAACACACAGCACAGGAAACAAGACTGAATAAAACCCATTCACGATTCCCCAAGCTTTGACAGACAAAACAGCTCCACATTTTACAGAAAAAACCACAAATTCTCAGGTAGGTGTGCAGCCAGCCCAGGCAAACTCTCGAGATCAAGCACTGCACGGGAATTTTAGGACCTGACCCCGGCTGCTCTGAAGGATATTACTGGAGAAGGAAATTCCACTGCCAGAGAGTGACATCAAACCCTCTGTTTAACACGGGAGAAGAGCTGTGGACACTTTGCCCAGTTTTACCTTGTCCTCGTGTAAGGATAAGCGTTCCAGGACTCCTCCTCGACGCGCAGAGCTGCCTTGGGCAGGATGGAGCGGAACCAGCTGGGGATGTGCATGCCGATGTGGTAAACCTTGTGAGTGTACTGCCCACTGCCCCCAGGGCCATCCACGTAGGGCCTGTTCTCCAGGATCTCCACTCCACTGCCTTCCCCACATGTCTCCTCTCTGCTCTTTTTCTGCAAGGGGAAACAGATCACAACTACATCACAAAAATGTTCATTTTCCAGGGCATTGTACACAGACCGGGCTCTCAAAGCGCCTGGACACTTGGGGATGGTTTCCAGGACTCCTTTTGAGCACAGCAGAGCTGTAGCAGCACCCCAGCACTAAGATTACAAAACCTAGAGATTATAAAGGCAAAATTGAGGAACTCATCTGGCCAACACAGAGATGTGATTTATCTGGGACCCTGAAAATATTTCCATTTGGACACTCAGTTTGAATGGAGACGTATTGACACCTCAATTCCTGTTCCTGGAACAGGTGACACATCACACCCCAACCCTTGGCTCCAGCCCTGAACCATCCAACAGCACAAAAACCTTTTGCATCAGCAGGTGACCCAGCCAAGGGGAGTTTGTCCAACCTGGCACACCCCCGTGGTGATGTGGCAGTGTGAAGAATCACACACGCTCCTGGTGCAGCAGCATCCCAGGCTGGACACCAGGAAGAATTTCTTCACTTGGAGAGTGGTCAGGCACTGGAGCCACCAGCCCTGGAGGTGCTCAAGAAATGACTGCATGTGGCACTCAGTGCCCTGGTTGTGTTGACAGGCTGGGAAAGGGTCACAGGTTGGACTTGATGATCTCAGAGGTCTTTTTCCACGATCACAGTGATAAAGACGATTCTGTGACCTACACCCACAGGATTTGGGGGTTCGTGCATGTGAGCTGGCCCAGCAGCAGCTCTCCAGGAACAGCTTGGAGACTTTGCTCTGCTAATTAAGGTACTCAGAAGAAACAACCCAAGTTTGCCAGAACGATCGCTGCACCCCCTGGCAGCCTCCGCGTTTTGGCTTATTCGTAGGACTGTCCTTCAGTGAGAAACCTGGCAAAAATCCCCTCAATAAAAAAATACTAATTTCAGTGCTTCTGAGAGGAGCTAGAGGCAAACCAAATATTTATTAATTTCTCACACATTTCAGCAGATTGGATGATGTATAACCATCATGATTTCCAAACAACAGATCCATTCTGTTAGCATTTTGAGATTATTGTTTGTATCTGAGAGCACAGTACTTTGGAAATTAAGGGGGGAAAAAAGGAATTTTATACCAAGAATCAACTGTGAAATGTAACACAATAACAACAACTCACTTTTGGCATACAAACAATTCAAAGGATAACATGGTTTAACAGAAAATTATTAATAAGATGCAAGAGATCAACTTCTTATCTTTCGAGGACAGGATGTTAAGCCAACAGAGCTGTTCAGCAGTAAATAGCCCTGTTTATAAAGAGCTCTCAAGTGATTTTAAATTTAAATAGCCATAACTGACAAACCTAAAGAACTGACAATCTAAATAATCACTTTTTCCTACCCCACAAACTGCAATAGAAAAAAAAAAAAAAACAGAAAAACAGAAAAGGACTTTTTTACAGTTTATTTCTAACACTCAGCTGGCAGCTCATTAAAGCACACATCCTCTTCTAACAAACTACTGTCTTTCCATTCTTTTATAAGCACTGACCAAGCCCTGTACAAATATTTATGACAATAACATTAAATAATCTTGATGACCCCAAAATCTGGTTAACTCAAAGGTCTCAGAAAAGGCAGTAACCCAGCCAGCACAGTGGAAGTGTCAGACACAGTAACTGCACACTGCATGTGCTCTGAACAGTCGATACAAATTATAGACAGAGTTTTATTATATGGCAGAAGCACACGGAATCATAAGCAGAGGGAAGATAAGTTTTCTTCATGCCAAGTTATTCAAAAACTTCCTTCTAGATTGCACAGTTACAGCAATTCCAGTCAGTTCTGCAAGTCCTCCTTTGGGATCAATATCCACCGAGGGGTTTTACTCACTGCCATTCCCCATTTCACTCTTCCCCGTTCAGTCGGTTTTAACAAAAACTTCTCTGCATGGAGATGAGCTGCCTGGCTCTCACCCCACAGCTGGAACACCCTGGAGAACCCACAATACTGGTCAGTTTTTGCTGTACATGAAAATAGTTTCATCAGCAGCCTCTCCACACAACCTGGAACCGGTGACGATGGCAGGAGACGCGAGGGTGGCTCATTGTCATTGTCCCAGCTCAGTGGGGGAGAAGCAAGGAAGGAAAAACCAAGTTCACTGAGAGTCTCTGTGAAAGTCAGTTCACGTCCCACTTCTGAATTGTGGTTATTTTATTCACTTGTATGTAGCTGCAGCAGACTGCAAACCCCATTCTGGGAGCAGGGTGTGCTTCCTCCTCCAGCCTCTCCGGATGACCAACTCCAGCCTTTGCCACCCAGTTACAAACCTCAAGCAAATTTTGGCCCTTCACATCCCTCCTACCTGTCACTTATCTACATAAGATATGACAAGGGCAGCAAGAACGTTTTCTCAGATGAATGTGAAAGAGGAGCTGTAGCTCTGCTGACCAAAAAAAATAAAAAAATCAAAGATTATATCCCAAACTATCTTTAGAGCCAGGACTTTTGAATCAGAGCAAATTTATACTCATAATACACCATGCTGCTGGGAAGGATAGTATGATCAAAGAGAAACTCCCCAGGATAAACCCACACAAAGCTGCTTCCCAGCCCTCCAGGCTCTCACACTTAGCAGTTGGCTTGTTGAGGAGACAAAGAGCTGCAGTGAAGTAAGGAAGGGCCAACAGTCAGGAGAGATGGTGAGCACTGCAATTACTGACGGGTCAGAAAGACAAAGAGAAAATATGTTTCTCATATAATGAAAATAAAGACTTCAGCCACATGCACTTGAGAGGCCAGGATAGTACTCTGGACATAAGTGGTGCTGTGAAAGTGAAGCACTTGTGGGAGTGAAGAGCAATTTGCTCTGCAGCCATGCAGCCTCTTCATGCCTACTGTGCCTGAGCTGCAGCCTGGAGAGGGCTTGTTACAAGGAAGTGGTCTGTAAACAACAATTAAAAAATAACCCTCCATTAGGAAAACGTATGGCTTGAGAAGTGTGTGGCAGGCCCTCCCCAAGGAATATCTGCTGGAGGTGCTGATGTGCAGGCACTTGAGGGTCAGCCTCAGAGGTTTCAGCCTCAGAGAGAAACAGAGACTTTATTTAGCAGGTTACCTAGGTCATTGCTACTCACTACTGACACAGCATCTTCCCCCTCTGTAAATACCTGAGGAATGGTCCCCAACAAAATCAAAGAGCAGCTACCAGCCTTTACATGCAGGTTACCTAAACCACAGTAAAACATCTTATATTGTATTACAAGAGGAAACCCAATCATCCCTTTCCAAGTCCCTCTCTCCTGCTGATGACACTCCGTGTTCTGCACAGCCCCATCAATAGCTTTTCAGGACAGATGGTGACACAGATCCCTTCTAGCTAAAGTAATAGCATTAAATTACTCATAACAGGGAACCCAGAGAAGCAGATGCACCATGATTAGCAAGAATGCCAGTTACTTAAAGGCTTCTATTAAAATAAATCTCTTGGCACAGCAGCATAGCATGGGACACAGCACATGACCTCAGCACAACAATCACAGATGAATAATTCCCATGAATATCACTTAACCACTGGGCCAGCCTAACCCCATTTATCATCTGCCCTTCTCAACAGCAGACAAACAGCTGTAAACAGAGCCTTCCACAGGCAGGTTCATCAGTTCTCACATCTTCCACCTCCTTTCCCTGTTAGAAATGTGTCTCCCCACCAAAGCAAAACCTCAGTCCAGCAAACAACCTGGCCCAGGTGAACAGAAGCAGGTGATTCATGGCAATTTGTTTGTTTTTCTGGTAGGACACGGCTCCATAAAGGAATGATGGTTGATGGCAACAGGAACCTCCACAGCCCAAGGAGCTTCAGCACAGCTGAAGGAGCAGCATTCCCAGAACAGGAATGCATAATGCTGGGTGAAACAGTTAGGATGTGGCTTATTGGATCAGCTGGAGAAACACACAAGTCAGGCTGCCTAAATTAAGATTGCCTTGTAATGTTTTGCTTTTGGGAAATTAGAAGAAAAACAGCCCCATCAACCAAATCAGAATACCAAGAAGAATATTAATTTAAACCAGAGTCCTCCTTGTGTTCCTGCCCTGGAATCCAGCACAGGCTGCTCCCAGGCACAAGCAGAGAATCACTGCAAACAGCTCAGCTGGTTTAGCTTCCCTTGAAGTTGTCTGGTTTTATTGTAACTACTTTGAGCACTGCAATGGTCCTGCAGAGAACAATAAGGATGGGGAAGGCTGCCGGGTGATAATGGGTGATCTGGGCATGTTCTAGCATTCAAAAATAGATTATAACTACACTCTCACCTTGTTTACCACTGATTATTGTTTACAGTACAACCTCTCAATCTAAATAAGTGAGACAGTGATTACAAATGGTTGGGATGCCTCAGCTTCCTGATGTTGTTCTTACTTCCCTTCAGCAGAGCAGTCACACAGTGCCACAGGACCCAAGAGAGTTCTGATTTGAGATTACTCCAATTATGAAGACTGACAGCACCACGCTTGACAGACCTATCATCCATGGGTAAGGAAGACACAAATCATCGTCTGGAAACAATAACCAGAAGATTTTTGGGGGGGTGTGTTTTTTTTCTCCTCCAGCTCCCATTTGGAAAGGGAGTATTTTGATAGTCTGGACAAAACTCTTCTGGGAGAATGCATTAAAATAACACCGAACTCTCAGGATTTTTTTTAGCCCACTTAGACACAGATAGGGATATGAGAAGTTTCCAGGCAGCTGATGGTTTCGGTTAACAAGGACAGCAAAGACATCTCTGTAACCACAGAACAAGAACATGACAGCAAATATCCCCAGAGGACCCTGCTAACATACTTGCTCATATTGTTGTGGCAAGGGAGGCTGAGAAAACATTCTCTATGACCAATTACTACTTTTTTTTTTTGTTTTGGATGCTAAGGCTACCACAAACACCAATTAAGTTCCCAGAAACAGACCCTTCCTTTGGGAACCCGAGAAAGCATGAAGTGCCTCACACAATCCATCAGACCACAAAAATGCCTGAAGCTGCTCAGCAAGATGACTCCTGCCATCACTGGAGAGCTCTTAAGACCTGTTTTCACTAACCAGACCTGTTCTGATCAGTTTTAGAAAGGAAGTGTAAAGGCACCTAAGGTATAAACAAAATTCAGGCTGGGGGAGAGGAATAAACTCTTTGCCCTCAATCTCTTCCATACGCTGAGGGAAAAATATTCCCAGCTATCTCCAGTCGAACATGATTTAGGCTGAGGGATATTTCACTCTTAAAATTGATTTTCCAAAGTGGTGTCTTCTTCCCACCACCAAGAGCCTTCCTTGCTGTGCTCCAGCAGCCGCTCACCAGCCATCCTCAGGCATGAGGATGTCCCACCTGCAGGCACCAGGCACCAAGGAGGTACCAGTGACACAGTGACTGGGGCCTTGCACGTGGTAAACTTTAACAGAAAAGCTGGGAAAGGTTATGAGAAAAGCAGTCTGTTAGTCTCAGGCATGTAATTTAGCTTATTGTGGCAATATCGGCAGCCCAACACCACAAACAAACCGGCACAAAATCCGGCAGCGCGTTCCAGCCACCGCTGCCAGAATTAAACAGCACCGAGACCCAGAAAGCCAGTGATGGACACAGTGGGAAATGCCGAAAGGTCCTGGAAGAAATGCTTGGTTTATTCCTCAGGGATTTTCCCAGCACAGGACTGCTGCACACGGGTATCATGCCCAGGGAGGGTGTGCCTGCTCAGGGTGTATCCTCTGCCTCCAGCCGCCTGTGCTGCGGGATGACTCAGCTCTGGCTTCTGTTAACCACTCCTTCACGAGCATTTGAGCTGACATCTAATTCATTACCAGCAATCTGCTTTCACCACCAGCAACCTTCTGCCTGCTGATGCAGAGATCTGATAGACCAGGCCCCATTCATGGTCACTGTTTACTGCAGGTAATCAAAACTTATCTCTCTGACTATGAAAACAAAATGCTGGGTTGTCCTAAGAGTACTGTGGTTTCATACCTTACAACTTGTTCTTTTCTTTATGTGTGTGTCAAAGACCTGAAACACTCGATTAAAATCATATCACCACAACCACGGCAATACCTGAGCAAAAAGCTTTGTTCTGAGTGAAAGAACAGAGGAGATGGAATTATTCCGCTCCTAGAGAAGCCAAGGTGCAGAACTTCTCGTCACATCAAAACCAACATAATTTTATCAGAGCACAATGTTCGAAAAGCAAGCAGGAAGTTACAGGAACTAAATTAAAAATAAAACTCACCCTTACTCTTACTTATGCAGGAGAGTGCTGAAGTACAACACGACTTCTGGCTGTCGAGGGCTTTTGTGCCCCAGCCAGAACAGCTGAGCCCCCCCCACATTAAAGATCATAGAATGAACAAAAGAAAACAAAAAACAAAATGAAAAAANTCACATTAAAGACCATGGAATGAACAGAAGAGCACAGTTTTGAATAAGGAGAAAGTAACCTGAAGACACAGAGCTGCTGGCAGGGCTACATCCAGTACCCAGATCTTTGAATCCCCATTTCAGCACCCTAACCATTTTAGGACAGTGCTCTTTGCTGGGCTGGAGTAGGGACCTTGATCAAAATACAGCAAAACAGTTCTCCAACAGGAAAGCCTCTCTACTCCTGTTTTGCAGGAGTTGAGAACAATCTTAATGGTTATATTAGAAAGACAATCTTAAAAGCAGGCTTGCCTTTAATAATGGGAACCCTGTTATCCCAGAGATGGTTTTAACAGAACAGGACTTTTGTAGGGTCCAACCAGAAACAATTACATCAAGTTGGACTGGCAGTCCCTCAACCACAAAACTGCTGGAGGACAGCAAAGGACTTGTGAGTTTTGCTCTTGTCCCTCAAAGCAAGGCTCACAGTGTCTCATCATGCGCAGTGAAGTCGATGGGAAAACAAGTCCAACTCTTCCCATAACACCATTCCTGCCTTCCTCAAGCTGTGGACACCACGGGAGCATTGCTTTGCTTTTGTTTACACCACGAGCACCACGTTATGCATGCAGGCAACTTTAAACTGCATCCTGTGTTTCCATGGCAACGGGAGGGGCTGCATCAGCCATCCCCGGGGTTTAGTTTGGGCCATCCTCACTCGGGCTCCAGCGGCACTGAATCCTTGCTGGGAACAGCAAACCAGTGATGTCACCAGTAACCATGGTGCCCACAGCTGAGCCTCCCCTGTGCCCTTTGTGCTCTAACGTGCATCCTTCACGCGTGACAATTACTTTAATCCAATTAGTGCTGTTAAAAAACAAACAAAAAAAAAAAAAAAAAAAAAAAAAAAAAAAAAAAAAAAAAAAAAAAAAAAAAAAAAAAAAAAAAAAAAAAAAACATGGAGGGCCATGTCAACACTTATTTCGGGAAGGAAGGTTGGTTTGAGTCAACAAGATAACGATCAGAACACGAGGCTTTACAACAGCACTTCGAGCCTCATTGCTCCCAACACGAGGGGATGACCTGAAACCCTGGGGAGAGGGGAAAGAAATCTGTTCCTCATCAACGGCTTCATTAATAAAGGCAAAAGAGCAGCTGTTTTGAACACCCCCCCTTGCAGGTTTGATCAGTGGCTGGGCAACATGCAGTGCTTCATCCCAGCCAGGCACTACCCTGTCCCCGAACACTGATGCCTCACCAGCAGCACATCATTCTGAAAGGAATCATAAAATAGTTACCCTCTGTTTTCCCAGCCCAGCACTGATCAGCTGCACCTTCCACAGGGGTTCCCTTTTGGGTCCTTCCCAGCTCTGCAGGGAGGTGCTGCCTGATCAGTCCTGCCTGTGGCAGGGATTTTATGGGAGGGAATCTTCCCTCAAGTTTAACAAGCAAGAATTTGGACTGCCAGACAGGCCTGTAACCACTCTCAGTGCTGCTTTCAAGGGGATCATCCAGCACACAAGGAGATGTCACCCACGTCTGTGTCAGAGAGAGGCACGTGTGGAGCTGCACAAGCCAAGCTGGGTGTGCAGGAGGTCCTGAGGAAGGCACCTCTCTCACCCAGGCACGTGCAAGTTACCTGCACTGCATCTGCAGCACCACCAGCACCAGCACTGCTGGCTGCTTTTCTTGTAATGGAACACTGTTTTGTTTTTTTTTAAAAAAAGCCCTAAAAGCTGAAGGCAGGCTGGGCTGTCCGTGTCAGGCTCCTGCAAGGCAGAGCAGAAACACGCTCAGCATCACTTCGTACGAGCGTTGTAGGCACTGCATTATTTAGAATCAGGGCTGGATATTAATGAAGCTGCTTGTACAAAAACAGGGTATTTTGGGGGCAATCAATTGTGCGGGGTCATAAAAAATTCACAGCATTAAGAGAACCTTTCTCATGGCCACTCATTAATCACTTTGCCTTACAAAGACGCCCAGTCATACTCCTTCAGAGTCGGGGCTGGATGTGCCAGAGGCACATGAATTAGGGATCACTTTGTTATGGAGATACCTCAAACCTGTTTACCCCACATGCCCCATCTTTCAAAACGTCTACTACACTTCCAGCTCAGTATTTCATCTACTCTAAGTATTTCTTTCCGTGTCTTTAAACTGATTTTTCACTGCATTAACTATTCCACAGACACTGTCTGTGAGAATTGCTGTCCCTGGTTTAAAGAGAGGCAAAGCGAGTTGCCCATTACTGTGTTGTGAGTCAGAGACAAAATTTCAACTCGGGGTGCTCTGGATCAAGTCTAATCCTCTGACTACATCCTTTATACTTTAGGAACCCAATGTAATTGCTCACTAACAATGGGCTGTGTGCTAAAGTACCGCAGGACTGGCTTAAAGAAATCCCCATAGTCTTCCTAATACTTAATTCATTACTTGCCTTTAGGTATTTGAAAAAGGGAGAGAACCTAATCCCAGTCAAGATTTTTGTCCTTCTTTCATAAGAATAAAAAAATACAGAAGGAAAACAGGGTTTTGGCGGCCAACAAGCTCAGTAGGATTGGCAGTGCTGTGTCCTGTATTAAAATCAGTGTGAATCTGAAGTTTAAAAATGTTTGTGCTATAACATTATCTCACCTTTGTTAAGGGAAAGAAAGCACATGAACTGTCAAGGCAACATCAAGCTCACTACCCTAAAATCAATCTTTTTTGGAATATGATATGGAATCCCAGACCACGTAAGAATTCAAGGATAACGACCACAAAACAAGAAAAAAGTAGATGTAGAAAAGGTGTTTGCTCCTTCTGGGTGTTTCCCCAAAATGATAACCTGTATGGGTGTCACTGTCACCTGTGCAAATGAGAGCCCAAGTCTGGTACCACCAAATGTAACTGCACCACCCTTGTCCTCAAAACTAAACACCTGCAAGTTCCTCACCCTTCTCCTCCATAAGGATGCAAACCCTCATGGTCACAAAGAAAAGGTTGTGAAAACCAGAGGAAGAAGAGAGAATACAGAAGCCACAGGTTCTAACGCTGCAGCACAGAAATGAGAGGAAAAGCTTCAAACCAGGCTTTGCTTTTAGACTTGTGAGCCTTCCAGGGTCTCTGGAGCCGTCAGCGGTGTCACCTGCTTTAAAACTGAAGCACAAATGTCTGTCTGTGCAGATGGCCAAGGCATCTGCAGGCAGAGCAAAAATAATCAGCCATGCAGTTCTTCAGTGTCCAGAGATGAAGGGTTAGTTTGCTTTCCCCCACTCAATCAATCCTTCACCATCTGCTGAGCCTGCTGGCAACTGCCAAGCAGAGCTGAGGGTTTAAGGGACACGACTTTTGCACCTGGGCATCACGACAGGGCCTCAGGAATTACCACCAGCACCAAGAAGAGTTTTAAGCCTGTTCTCAAAGGTGCTTCCTGAGAGCTACGTGGAAATGAAAGGGAAAAGAGGACAGTGCAGCTGTCTGGAAACTGAGATGATGGACAAACCACGATCCCCCAGAAAGGAGGAAAGTGACTCGGGATACTCCATCAGCAGCCAGGACAGGAGAGTACAGCACACTGCAGATGCTTGCAACAGGCTTTGATTTTTCAGGGAAGGCAACAAATGCAAAGCCCTGGAGCACGGCAGAGGAGAGGCTCATGTTAAAACATGAGAGAAGCCCTCAGTTCCCAGGATCCTGCCTGAGTTCAGCAGGCACTGTTGAGCAGATGGGTTATCTTCCATGCAGTGCCTCAAACAGGGCCAGAGGCCTTTCCCAGTCATGGACCCTCAACGTGATGGATGACAAAGTATTAATGCTATTCATTCAAAAAGGATGATGCTGTATCCTAAAATAAGGCTCATCCTCAAAAGGTAATCACTTAGGTCCACCAGAAGAATATTTTTAAAGCACACTATCTTTGGAGGAAGGTCACAAATACCCAGAGAAACCTGTGTAGACAAAATGAGGACCAGAGTTATTTACAGCAGACAAGAAAGCTGCGCACACTGATATAAAAATAAGTTTTAATAACAAGAGGAATTCTCTTGTCTTATGAGAGGGTCAGAGGGGCAGCGGTCTCTTGGAATCTCGTGGCATATGGAAGCCCAGTAATGAATGTTATTAAGATGATAAAAGGACTGACCTTTGGCTAATAACATCCTGACAAATGCATTCAGGGCTCATATTCCAAGCTTTTATGAAACAGAGACTTTACGTTAATGCCTGCATTGTTTCTGGGGTGAGGAGGAGGAGGTGGTCAGAATGGAAGGTTCCCTGAACACACAAGGAAAGGACACCAGGGGGTTCCAGGAAAGGACTGCTGCTGAGACAAAAATATACAGGATTCAGGAGGGGAAGAATTAAGAGACCCTTTAATAAGATCTCTCTAATGTATAACACAGATCCCTTTGTGCCCAACAGGATTCACCTCGCAGAGACTGAAATAGCACACAGGCCTCGGATGCCATGTGCAGAGTCTGAGAAGACATCCAGGACAGAGTCCTTGGCTCAAAACTTCTGCAGGAAGAAACAAATCCCTACAGATGGATACAGTTGTTCCCTCCATTTGTGGTTTGTGCTTCATGGAACTCATTCCAGTGCTCATCTCCAGTTCCTCTCTGCTTAGGTTAGGACAGCAGCCTGCAGCTTCCCCAGACCAAACAACTCCCAGTCCCATGGACAACTCTCCAGGCTGGGTTCATTGAGAAACTCTCACCCTTGGATGCAGGATTGGCTTTTAAATGTGCACACAGATTTCAGGGAAAAGTTACATTAACAGAGGTACAAAGAGCGATTTCACTGTTTTGAAACATTTTGCACTGTTTTATGCACCAGAATAAAACCAGGTCACAGCAGGAAGGAAGATTGCTGGTTCTTAGCTCAGATATAAAAATGAGCATGTTTTAATTTGGGCCTCAAAAGAGACAAAACCTCAGCAATGATGCAAAAAGGCCTTGAGCCTTATGGAAAAGCTAAACCCAACTGCTCTGGAGCAAGGGCTCCCAACTCGGAGAGGCTGACAATGCTGCGTGAGAGGTTTCCCAAGGAAGGATATTGAAAGTCTGAAATTTAATAGAGAAAAACAATTCAGTTCAGATCTGCTAGGCTTCAACCAAGTCGAGGGTACATTAAGTCCTTGCTGTAATGTAAAATTAACTTATTTAGGGAAGAATTTAAGTGCTACTTAAAGTACTGAAACCACTGACTGTAGATAATATTTCAGAAGCCAGCAGGAAGCAACTTTAGGAGACTTTTTGCTCTCTTCACCTCAAATTAAAAAAAAAAAGAAAAAAATTAAAAAGCAAAGCAGCAGGCCACTCATCTCGGTTTTCACAGCTTTATACACCAGCCTGGAGAACTTGTAGTCATAAGAGGAATTACAGAGCAACACGCAATGATTTATTGCATGTCTCGCCTGCCCAGTGGCGCAGAGAAGCAGGAGAGATGTGGATTATATACTGCACAATTTTAATTCTCCCATCCAGTAAACACAGCAAATGTGAGTACAGCCTGTTCCCATTTAATGGAAGGATCCTTTGCTATCTGGGCATGATGCAGCTTACATCAAATCTGGTGGAAAGTTTTGTTGAGTCTTGTAAGAATAAGAAGGGATTGTTCTCTCATGAAAACAGATGATTGATCCTTCCACTGGGAAGCAAAAAATCTACATGAAAATGCCTTTGGGTCTGAACATCCCTGCCCACACGGCTTTGAGGCACCACTTCCACCTCAGGGCTCAGGGGAGCAGGGCCTTTTGGAAAACTTCCATTTGGACAATGCTGAAATCTAGGAAAATTTATACCTAGGCAAAAAAAAAAAAAAAAAAAAAAGAAAAAAAAAAGGGCAGCTTTGTACCAAGTGGAATTTAACAGGAATTGTCACTCAAAGGTAAACGAGTGATCAAGTTCAGGTATGTGCTTGAGGCTCCCTAAAACCCCTGAGGAACAATCATGACATCTTTCCCACTGCTGGAGAAGTGCACCTCCTCACAGGACCAGGCTGCCTAATGCCTCCAGCAGTAACGCCACTGTTCCGTACACGGCAAATGTCTTAGAAATTAACCTTTTGCTTTTAAGAATCGTTCCTCTTCCCAGGAACTGCTTCAAAACATTCTGTTCTACATTTCATCCACGGATTTCTCAGAAATGCCTCTTCAGCGCTGCTTTGCACGGAGATCTCAGCTTGCTCCCATAGGGAGGCTCAACACACAGAGCTTACTTCTCCTGTGGCCCCTTCAGGTGTTTCAGAGGAAAAATAAAAGGACAGACGTGAAGCACTTGCTCATTCTATGAAAAGGACAAAGTCATGCTCCCCACTGCTCCTTCCCCAGCGCCTGTCTCAAAGACAAAACCTTCGTTTTTAAATTGAACTGGAGAAAACATTTGATATCCTGATCTAGGAAAAGCTCACACTGAGGCCGGCAGGGATCTTTCCACCAATTTCAGGAACATTTGAAGCAAATCGCTACCAAACTATGAACTCTACCCCTAAGTGCTCTTTGTTTTGTTGTTGCCTTTTGTTTTTCCCAAACTTGAGCTGAAACTAGAATTCTCAAGGAAAAGAGGAATTTTCCTCTTGTGCTCCTTGCACAAATAACGCAGCGAAGTGCTTTGTTTGTCCTGCACTTCTCCAGCTCCCCCAGACCTTGGGCTCCACAAAGTGTTTCCAGCTTAGCCCCCTGCTCCAGCAGAGTGGAGGAGGATCAGAAACCTGACTTGACACCTGATCCAAGAGGAAACCTTACTCTGCTGCCTGTCAATGCAGCAGAAAATTAAAGCAGGGCTGGATGGCAATTTAGAGATGTACTTTCTCAAGCAGGTGAACTTCCCCTTGCATGAAACCCTTATGGCCTCTTGTGTCCTCTTTGAGGTTAAGATACGGCCAAAATCCCTGTCAAGTAAGAAAGCAGAACCCAGTGTTCTGCACTAAGGAAATTCAAATCAGCAATTTAACTTCTGAGATCAAAAAGCAAATCCACCTCCCTGACCAAGCCCTCCAGAATTCCCAGGAGGCCCCACAGACTCTCCCCAATTAAGGACTCATCCTCTGTTTAATCAGGTGGGCTCCTCCTTCCTAATCAGATCGCTCTCCCCCACGCTCTGCTGCTCACTGAGTTCTGCACAGATAATGCTCTGCTGCCATCCACCAGCTCTTCACGCAAAGCAACTGAGACAAATTAGGAAGACAGAGTTGTTAACAAAATAATTACACCAGTATTCAAAGCAGCTCCAGCATCAGGAAAAGGCACAGAAAAATGAAGCCAGATAAGAAAAACGTTTACCTGTTTATGCCAAGATTTAGGTTAAACACACGAGGATGACACATTTGTGTCAGAACGTGGAATTTGACCATTATTGCTGCAGAATACACACCATACATTCTTTTAACAGTCAAGCCCAAGTGCATGAATCCTTAAGAAACACAGCTGGGTGGTGAGGAGGGAAATGGGGGACTTGTGCTTTTGCTTTGGGGGTTTGGTTTTCCCCCTTATTTTAGGTTTTAAGCCAAAGCAGATTTTTCTAGCACCGCTTCATCCCGCTTCAGAAAGCAGAGCTCTCCTGCAAACTCAGTATTAGATGTGTGCTCTGCTGGATGAGCAAAATTACATTTTATTTAAAGTGTGGGACAATGAAATAACACTTCGGATTCATTTCCTTTTATAACTGCTCCTGGTTGGATTTCAAACACTGGGAGAATATGGGCACAGAGGATTTCAGTTACAAAAACCCAACATTTTAATTAACTGCTTTGCTGCAGACAGGGAATTCCACAAAAATTCCCATCAGTATTCAGAAGCCCATTAAAAATAATCTACATTTTATGCCTAAACTGATTAGTATCTGTTTCGCTGTGGTACACAAGCACAGATACATTACATTTAATTTTTTCCCTCCCTTAATCCCAAGTTACGCCTTTGGTTTACCCTCTCAAATTTACATTAGATTGTTGCTTCCCACGAAAAGAAGAGAATTTGGTTTGCAACTGGCACGAATTTGGTTTGGAATCAGCACAACCAGTAATCAGCACCCAGCTGGGAAGCAGTGGCTGTTTATACCCTACAGCTTGATCCCTTCCAGCAGGTCCCCACACACTTGGGCTGAGTGTTTCCACAGGAACAGGCTGTTGGTTCCCCAGGTAGGTCAGACAAAAGTTCTCCGATTTAAGGAGAAGAGGAAACAAGTCAGAAATCGGAGTTTGTGTTGCTTTCCCCCACTTCTCCTTTATAAGCAAACAGCAAAACCCCAAATTTAAAACTTCCAATGCTGCAGCAATTGCCCCCCAGCCCACAGAGAGCAGGATGTTCCTGACCTGTATCATGTAGAGCTGGGCGATGCGATACTCCTCCACGCTCATCGGAAGGGGAATACGATATTCCTTTATGAGCATTTTGGACACAAAAATCTCCCGTCCGCTCACAAACACAATCCAAAAGCTTTTAGTAAAGGCTCCTTAAATAACGCCAAGGAAATGCATCGAGGATCCCTGAAACAGACAGAAAGGAGGGGGGAGGAAAGGGAGAAGTGGTTATTTTCCATTCTTGTGGCAGAACATCCTATTTAGGAAAAGGAGAAAAAAAAAAAAAAGGCAACAACAGGCAAACATTAATTTTTGTAATAGCTGTAAGCGTAATGGCAGAGAGAAGAATCCCTGGAGTGCTACCAGACCTTTGATATCAAATTGAACAGAATCTTTCAGAAGAATTTTGATTTGCTTCAGGGGATACCATCAAAGCTATTACCCTCCTGACCTTTGCCACCATATCAATCAGACTTTCATATGCAGCACGGAAGAGATGTGACAAAAGCTCCAAATGAACAGGCAGATCTGCTGCTGCCCACAGTCTCCAGTGTCAGCAACACACCAGAGATGCATCCTCTCAAGAGCATCAGGTTTTATCCTCTCAAATTCATTTAGCAGCAAGAAAAGGCAATAATTCAACCTCCTCGGCCCTCAGTAACAACATGATGAAGAAAGTCCTTTGGACTCTAAGAATAAAGACAGCAGAAATGTACTTTCCTTCCCTGTTTTGTTATGAATTATAGTCTTGGTAGGACCCCTTCTTTTTGCACCTCCAATACAGTCTGCTGGCAAGATCCTCCTGTCACTTCTGTCTAAGTCAGGCTCATTTTTAGACTCCCACTGCATGAGAATTTAGTCAAAGATCAAACTGCAACAGAGAAAAATCCCATTGTACCCCACCTCAAGGCACTGTAACACAATTACTGGTTAAGAATTCAGGGGATACAGCATTTACCACACCACAGGTCAAAGCACAGACCCCCTTTGGACTGTGGACAAAGACATTAACTTTATGTAAGGGAAGGGGAAATAAAAGGATGACTGGTGAGGAAAAGAGGACACAAGAAGCAAAGTCTGTTATCAGCCCAAGTCAGGCTTGGCAGGATCTGGTGATGGCTGTCACAGCACACAAACCATTCACTTGTTTCCTCCTTGGTCACCAAAATCCCCCTTTCTGCTGTTCTTGTTTATTGAATGTCTTCAGACAGAGCTGCTGGAGAGCCAAACCAGCTCCAAACCCTGTGACTGGTGAAAACAACCAACAGAATAAACCCAACCAATTTATCTTGTGGATTAAACCGCGATGTGGGAACCAGGAAACCGCACCACTATCAACAGCCCTTAGTGCCAGTCCGTGTTTGCACAACACTTGACCAACCTTTTACGAGGTTGAGAGAGGTTCCAACACATGCCCACGGTCACAGAGCAACCAGGGACAACGTCCAGTATTTACAACCCAGGTTTGCTGCCGTGGGTCTGCCAGAGCTGCCCCAGTGCTGAGCACACACGGGGACACTGCCCAGGGGACACTGTGCCCAGGGGACACCCAGCCCCGTGCCATGGTGGCCCCAGCTCTCCTCCCTGTGACTGCCACACTTCTAATCTGCCACTAAAGCAAATCCACATCCCGGACCGACTCTTCTGGAATAGCGATCTGTCTGGTGCTGCATCATCTAAACAATTTATTTCCAAATTCAATTCCCCGCCGCATTTTTATTGCTGTCAGAGCAATCTGTGCGCGTGGAGGGGAGGATAAAAAAGTCTCTGCTGTGGCAAAGCCTGTGGAGAATAATCCTGGGAAGACTCTGCTCCCCTGCACCGCCGAGCTCTGCGCGGGAGTGTGTGCGTCCACACGCACGTGCAGGATTTCCTCCATCAAACTAATCCTCCAGAACAGGTGGAGATAATCTCATTAAGTGGGTTTTAATTAGTGTCATGGCAAGGAACAACAGTTACCACCACAGGACGGATCTCAGGGATCGGATCTGCGACGGTGCAACTCCAGGATTCCAACTCTCGGAGCTAATGGCAATGGGAGACTCTGCTAGACATCTTGAGCAGTTTGTTGTGCTTTAGAGATCTTTGGAAATTAGATTTAAAAGCTTCTCCCCTTGTTCCCCAAATGCTCTGAAAGTGATTCTGCTCCATTATAAGGACATCAGTCACGTCTGCCCTTGCTGCTTGCTAAAAACAGGATATTTCTATCGATTGGAAGGGATGAATAAAACAAAAAAATTGAACCTAAAAAGCAGTAAAATGGCAAGAAACCAGTAGCAACATGGAAAAAAATGTGTTTATAATGAAGTGCCAGTCAGGTAATAATTCAGATGGCCGAGACACAAGAGGGTTTATTTTATTACAGACTGAAAATCCCAACATTTTGGCTCCAAGCAGGCACAGCAGCAGCCTTGGCATGCAGAGCCTGTCTGGTCACAGCACTGGCTCCTGCTCAGCTTCTACAGGAGCTGAGGGTTCAGTGTGAAGTTCCCTTCAGGCTGCTTCTTCCCTGTGGTCAATGATTAAAAAGCAGTGGACTGCAGGCAGCAGCAGACCCTGAAGAAGGCACAAAGAGATCAAATCCAACTTGTTTGCCTGGTTTTTAGCCAAACCGGCAAAAAACAAGTAAATTATTGAGGTAAGTTTGCAGTCTGGGTTGTCTTCGAGTTAAAAATAACCTGTTTTTAACCTTTCAAGAGCAGTGGAGCCCAGGTATCAAACCATGAAATAAAACCATTGGATTTCACCAAATTCAGGTCTGGGGGAACACCATTCCAGGTGGGACAGAGGTGACAAAATGGCCCTTTCAGACAACTCACTGAGGACAGTGACCTCCTCCCAAAATCCTGGGGTTTCATAGAGAATCAAAGACCACTCATTCTACTGTCCAAACAAAACACAGAAGTCTGTCTGCAGAAACGATGGGAGAGAGGAAAAAGTGCTTCTGGAAGCAGGGGAGCCACCACACAGCTCTGGAAAACAGGTGTCAAAACCCCAGCCGTGTCCACAGCACTCGTCTGCACCCAGCCCATTGCCAGAAACAGCCAGAGGTGTTTGAGATGCTCCACGTGCTGGGATTAACCAACAGCCAGGGTTTCACCACTGGATTTTGGCTACACCAAGCTGGACTTTCCATGGCTTTGCATCCAGAGGCTGTCTGCAAACCTCAGCCTGCTTCCCAGCAAGAGGGAAAAGAGCAGTGACGCAGGACATTTCCAGACTGGCTGCTGCTCCTGCTATAGCCGAGTGGCACATTTGTACGGCCCGTTATTCAATTTATACCCAGAGCTGTAGTAACTGCGAGAGCCAGGCGCATAATTTTATACCTCAATTATTTTAAAATCAGGTTCTCAAAGCATCATAATTACGCTGCAGAGTCAATATCCTGCTGCGATGAGTCAGGTCCACCCCTGAGCCATTGCTCCAGGCAGCGTCTGAAGGCTCGTGCACAGCCTGCTGCATTTACTTCCATTTTTAACAGTCTTCCTCACAACAACAAACTCCCTAAAAAAAGTGCTTTAAAATCACGGGAGGATTATCTGGGTCTGAGGAAGCTGAACAGATCAAGGGATGCAGCAGAATCTCTCCATTTAACCCGTGAACTCGGTGTTCACTTCGGGAGTGTCTGGGCAGCCTCCCTGGTACTAAGAGAGGTAGCAAAGGGCTGATAACAACTGACAGCTTGTAATTAAGGAGTGAGATTCAGTGTGTGAAGGGTGGTTAAATTCTGCTACTCAAGTGCAGGAGGCCAAATCCCAGCCAGGCTTCCCAGGCTGGCCCCTGAGGGGATGGAAACTGAGTGTGACAGCAGAAATCCCAGCTCCTAGACGGGTTCAGGGTAGGAGAACCACTCACACCGTGGGTTCAGGCCACAAAAGGGCTGCTGTGACTCTTCCCAGCTGTCACCTCAATGACTAATTTTTGACCAGCTCACGTTTTCCATGCTCTGGGCTGCTGAGCAGAGGCTTTTCAGGGCTGCAGTGAGCAACACCCCAGCAGCAGGAACCCACCTCGGGCCATGGCTGCTGCATCCCTTTTTCAACAGAGAAGAAAAGGCCCCAGAAAGAGAGAGCAAATATAATGAGCTTTTTCCAGCCTCACACAGGAGGCTCATTTTATGCCATTGTAAAGTTAAAAGGAAAACCCATCGTGGAGAGTCACACAGCAGCTGGTAGCAGAAGTAGGTCCCAGCCCCAGGTCTGAGGTTCTGATCACCCACTGCCTGACCAGGGCTGTGCTCTCTGTAGAAGCTGAGAAAAGTCTCCTCTATGAAGGAGCACACTTGTGAGCTAAGGATTGATATCCTTGACTACTGAACAAATTTCCTTGCAGTATTTTCACATCACCAAGACATTCAAGATAATTAACAGAAACAACTGTAAGAAAACCAAGCCAAACCTCTAAACAGCAAAAAGATGAGTGAAGGCATTACCTGGAGACCTCACCTACCTCCCTAAAGACCTTCCTTGGGTTCTCTACATCACCTTTAACCCCAAGAAGATGCTTCCTTGAAGAAAGGGATATCAAAGAGATGTCAGCACTGATCCCAAGTGGATCAAACACGTGGACTTTGGGAAGCATCAGCAGCCTGACCACCTTCCCTCTCCTGCAGAGCTCCCTGCAGGAGGACACAGCGCTCTCCCATGACTGGAAGCGCTGCATACTTACTGTGCTTGCATTTATTTATGCCTTTAGAAGCTGCAGCATAAATGGGAAATAGATTCCCAGGGCCTCAGTCAGCAGTTTTCAAAGGCAGCCTCGGTGCTCACACCTTGATTAATGCGGCAGTTTCCCTCCTGGCCCAGAGCAGTCTTGCTCAGCTTTATCTGTCCGGAGTGGCACTGCTGCAAAGACCATTCCCTGTCACTCTGATCCTGCTTGCCCACAGTTGTCCCTGCCCCTCAGAAGCTTTCCATGAGTATTTACAGAGCCTGGCTGTCAAAGCTTGCTCTGCCCTCACTCGCCAGCCTTGCCTGCCCGACCCTCTCCAGGAGCTGTGGCACACACAGCCCCAGATCCATCCCAGGGACCAGCACAGCCTGGCAATTGTCCTGCCCACGTCCCACTGCCAGCTCCATGGGAAGGACCACAGGGCAGGGAGGAACTTCTTGGTCTGTGAGTGCTCAGCACACTCTAGTCTGGAGCACAAGTGTCACCATGAATCTCTCATGACTGACCACTGCTCTGTAAAGGTCAGGGGAAAACACAATTAATGAGGCTTTTCCAAGGAGATGAATAATGAGTGCTCGTATTTTACCATTCCCTTCTCTCCCCTCCTTGCCCAGCCTCACCAAAGTGATCTCTCCAGTGGGACTGTTTCAAGCCATGTCTACGCTGGAAGATTAAAAAGCCTCAACGTTTCTTTTTAGCAGCTTTGTGGCCACAAAACACTCATCGCTACTCTCAAAACTGTCTCACATACACGCACTAAACTGAAGAGATAGAACGAGCTTTTTAAAATCAGCAGTTTTCAGTTTTCAGAGTGTGGGTTGTACCTGCTCACTGACAGCTAAGCAGATTTAAAAACTCATCAGGCCTCAGGAGAAAAAAAAAAAAAAAAAAAAAATAGATCAAAAGTTAAAGCTCCTTAAAAGTGCACAGTTCACACGGCCTCGGCCCCATGGCCACTGTGTCAGCGCACGACTCTCGGCGGGGACGTTCATCTTAATCGCCCGTCTCATCTGTCACGTCTTCAGAGAGAAAAATCACCATGCAGATGTTTGCACATCTGAATTTCATGACCCAGCTCAGATCCCATCTGACAGTGAATCAGCAGCTGACAACAAGTGCCCACATTGCAAAACTGCAGCAGTCCTTCCAGGGCCGGGAGCAGCCGGAGCTCCCCGTGGGGCTGGCCGCTGTCTGCAACACAGCCAGGGGACAGGGGAGGGGGACAAGGAAAACACAAAAGCATTTGTGGAAATCAGCTTTTTCCAGGTGTAGGGCAAGCTCCAGAGCTGTCCAGGGCAGCAGCACAGCGAGGGGCTGAGGACAAACGCTGCTCGGTAAGACAGGGCGAGCGAGTCGCATTTACAGTACTTGATCTTTTTTCCATTATTAGATACAATTTGACGTCACTTATAGAATTTAAGAGCTCATTGTAAAGCAGACGTTTATTACAACTGAAGGATGGAAGCAGTCCAAATGCAATACAGCGACACTGGAGCTATTAAATCTCGTTATAGTTCACTGGGCAGCCAAATACTGGCTCAAAGCAACGTGAGGAGAAGGGGAGGGGGGAAAAGTAACGCCACAGCAAAGTGCGCACAACACCCAACACCTTTTCTGCTCAAATATTCTCGGATATTCTGCTGGTTTTTTGTACTTTCCGTTCCTATTACTCCTTTAACATCTGGGAGAGGAAAAACGGATTCCCTTCTGCTCTGTAAGTGATGCTGTGGTGCACAGCCAGCCAGCCCTCCCTGTGCAGGGAGACTCCAGGGGGATCAGGTGAAGTCCATCAGCTGAACTTTGGCTGGAAAATTAACATTTCAAGTCCTGCCGTGCCTGGAGGTTATGCAATAACGAACTAATAAAGAAGCCATTAAAAGAACTAATAAGCACACTCAAGCCACAGATGAGTTCAGAGGGAAAGACAAACCAGCCTCTAATCCTTTTGCTGATACCGGGGATAAAGATGAATATTAAAAAGGACGCTGACATTAAAGTTTAAACATTTCCAAGTAGTCTGCATGAGGTGAGCAGCCACAAACCCCACTGTCCTGTGGCCAGGCTGCAGAGCCTGGTGAGCTAAAGGACCTGGGCAGACCCTGCTTTTAATGGGGCTGCTCTTAGTCCAAGACTCAGCATTATCCACTGAAAACAGGCCAACATTACACGCACAAATACATAAATATAGATGTGTAATATATATTTTATATATAGACACATATATATAGGCACACATATATATACACACACGCAGGGAAACAAAAATAAAAGCAGCACTGACAGTGTGGCAAGTACAGCGTGTTGGCTGAAAACAGACTGAAAATTGCTGGCAGCTCATTCAACTACTGTAAAGGAAAATCTATGGAGTGCCACAGGCAAACAGCATGGTCAGGATTTTTCTTTGGTTGGTGGCACATCCATTAGTCTGAAGGGGCCACTGGCATGCAGAAGCCTGCACACTGTGGGCAGCAGCGGCGGGGAGATGGGAGGCAGGCCAGGTTTAAAGAACAAAATAAACATATCTAATTTCCCAGGTAGCCTCCCTGGGAGGTTATTGCATTTACAGTTTACAGCTTCGGGTGCTACAATCCCTCTTCCTGACAGAACTCAGGAGAGGGAGCACAAGGGAGCTCGGTGCAGTTCCCACCAGCTGGTCAAGGCTTCACTCGTATTAAGTAGTAAAATCCCAACCACAGATCCATCCAGGCTCTTAATGTCCACGTCCACAGCACCCCTCCTCTCTTTCTCTCCATCAGCAGCTGCACTGGAAATCGCAGTTTCCTATTAAAACATCAAGAGCAGACGGTCATGCAAACTCCCACTCTTTCATCTTACCAGCCACTAAGCACAAAAGTAAGAAATTGAGAGCAGGGAGCCTGAAGTCCCAAGCTTTATGAATTTCCCGTGACTCCTGTCCCTACCCCTCTGCACAAGGCATTTGAAAGCCACTCAGCCCCAAACCCATTACAGCCATATCCCACCTCCCCTGGAATGGCAACCACAGCACTCATTCCCCATTTCAAAGCTTATTCATCCGTCTTTATGCTCATCTTTTCCAACCTACAGCTCATTTCAGGCTATTTCTCAATGTGAATTTGAATTTTCATCTCCAAACACTCGCGGATCCACTAAACCCGCTTTTGAGACACAAAGACGCAATTTTGGGATTTGAGTCACCATTGGGCAGACCCTGGATTGCTTCCTCAGTAACTCCCTGTTCAAACTGAAAAGGGTCATCAA
Organism: Sinosuthora webbiana; assembly: GCA_013397395.1. Taxonomy (NCBI): domain Eukaryota; kingdom Metazoa; phylum Chordata; class Aves; order Passeriformes; family Sylviidae; genus Sinosuthora; species Sinosuthora webbiana. The sequence continues at coordinate 84,274 of VXBN01011429.1, forward strand.
CAGCTACTCCACTTTTTCAGCAGTTACGGTCCTGACGGAAATAACGTTTTATTCCCTCGTTTATGCAAATATCATGTGGAACAGGAAATGAGCATTCGAAGCTGGTCTAAAAAGACTATTTCACGGAGGAAAACACTGTTCCGTTGCAAAGGCAGAGTTGCTGGAGCACTGCAATACTTCACGCCGGTTTCATTAGGCTGAGACTTGCCTCGCCTAAAGGCAAAATGGGGATAAAGAAAATAAGTCCCACTCCATCAGAAGAAACTTGTAATGACACCTAAAATTCTTACATGGGGGAGCAGGACCGGCACAGCGGCGAAGGCTGATGAATAATGGCGCAATTGAGGTGGAAAGTACAGGGCCATTTCGAACAAGAGCAGTAAATGTTTAATATCTCTGTTGCGTCTTTCATCCATAACACCAACAGATTAACAAGGTTTCTGTGGCTGGGTAATTTCTTTGGAGTTTTGATCTTGGAAATAATTACACTAAATATTTCATGAGCGCCTTTGAAAGTTTTTTTTTTCTTTTTTTTTTTAATAAAGAAAAAAGAATCGCTCGCTGCTCTTGGACCCCGGCAAGGTAATGAAAGTGCACAGCTAATCAATAAGCACTTTCAGTTCATTATTCAGCACATTTTGGGCTGGTGGTTTTTCTTCCCTTCTACCATTCCCCATCCCACATACGGAGTGATGGTGCATTTTTAAACCTCCATTTTTAAACATCCTTACTGCTTTTGCAAATCATCCTTAACCACAACATGGAACACCCAGCCTCTAAACACCACCCACACCATTTAGAGGGTTCCAGGGTGTTTCCAGCTGAGGCAGAGGAGGCCAAAGTGCCAGACCACTTCTGTCTCTTCTTTAGTCTGGGTAACAAATTGCTGGGTCATTTCTGTCCCTTATTCCTCTTTGAGAAGTCACAAAGAAGGGCAAAGCTTTGTCAGTCACTTGGACAGTCCCAGCTCGAGGGCTCTGGCACAGGCAGTTCTGGGTTCCTCTCTGGGTAGCTGCTGATTGACCAGAGCCTTGGCTTTGCCCCAGATCCAGCTGCTGCTCTGGGGCCACAGCTGCACCTCCACAACACCCAGGCCCTCTGCACGTGCTGCCAAAGCAGGATGCAATGGCCAGTTCAGGCAAGGGGAGACCCCAGGGGTACTGCCAGGGGTACTAACCACATCCCCAGTTCTCACCTTCTCCAGAAAAACCCAACATGCCCCTTCCCACTTTGCCCACTCCATAAAAAATACAACCCAAAGGACACACTCTGATCGTTTAAAATAGAGCTGAAACTGGAAACTGAACCTAGGACTTAAAGAAATAGTAATAAATGATGAATTCACCCAAGCTAAGGACGGGAGTGGTACCTAAGGACACAAATGCAGGCCCTGGCAGGAAAAGAGGAAACAACATTCTCTGAATCACCCACCCAGAGCAGAGCCACAGGAGCAGGAGTGCCTGGCTGGGGCCCAGCTGTGCTCCTTGCAGCAGCTCCCAATGCTTGAGGGATGCATTAAAGCTCTGCCTTGGCCTCAGGGACAATCATCATTATCCCTCATTTGCAGGGAAATTGAGACATAAGGAGAAAAATTATCTGCTCCAATATCCAAGAGAGACTCAGTGACAGAGCAGATTCAAGATTGGATCCAACTTTTTCTACAAAATAATTTTTTATAATCAGAGGAGGGAGTGAGGTAGCTCAAGCAAATTCAATTCTCCTGATAATTGGCACAATTCTGCAAGAAAAAAAAAAAAACAACTGAAGAACTTTTTTTCTTCTTACCGACTGCCTTTCAAGATATCGGTAATTTCCGCAGAAAATAAAACGATTCTTGAAAAGATCAAATTTCCCCCAAGAGCCCAGAAGTTCTCAGCACATATCCCCTGTGTCACCTCCAAAGAAAGCTTTTTCCTGCTGGGAAGCACATGGGAGATTCAAGAACTTTTCTGTTTTGTTGAAATCCTGGGAGATGCGGGTTTGGTCGATGCAGTAACTTGAATGAAGCCTGGCAGAGCTGCCCAGGCCACTCAGACCAGCACGGCCACAACCAAACACTCACCCTCCTCCCTCTTCTAGAAGGGCTACAGAGCTCCTGTTTCTACAAATGACAAGGAAAGAAACGACTCAAGATCAAAAGATGCTCAAACCCTCACTTACAGCAGTATCCCCAGAACCCCATGCAAATAATCCTTGCTGGGGAAAATATTCTCAGTTGTAATTAAGTGATGCTCTAATCCCAGTTTTTGCATTAATATCTCGGGCATCACAAACCAAACTCACTTTTCAGCTGTCGAATCCGCAAGACAAAACTTTGAAGCGAATCCTTTGGCCTTTAATTCTGACCCACTTTGCTCAACCCCTACCAGTGCCACTGGTTTCAGAAAACCAAGATCTGCCTTCACTCAGAATTCTCTCCAGGAAATTCTCTTTTCTACAGAAAATTTCTGGATGTAGCAAAGCATTTAACAGCCATAGAGCACACATTGTGGTTTTTTATTTGCCCAACAAAGCAAGCAGAGAGCTTTCCCAAGGGTGGAATTCTCCTGTTCCTCGAGGACTCGTGTGTGGTTTTATTCCTCAAATTAAATGGGATTTCAGCCGCTCCTCCAACTACAAATCCAGCTTCACGAGTCCATCAGGGTGTCCTGCAATAAGGTGTCATACTGCACACGTGGGTCAAAAGAAAGCAATTTAATGTGAATTAAAACAAAAGTAACAAAATCTGTTTCCTGACCCCCAAAACCCGTGCAAATAAACTTTTCCTTTGTTCCCCAACAAATATCCAGATTGTTTCAGGGCTGTCCTTTTTTGTTGCCCCTTACAAGACAGCGTTACAAAAGCAAACTCACTAAGGGTTCAGGCACAAAATTTTCCTTTCCATGAGATGCACCATTGGATGGAAACCTTGTTCCAGCCTGACAGCAGGTGAGGAAGCAAAGCAGGGAGCAGAAAGCGTCCATCCCCCTCGGTTCAGATTTCAGGGGTGGCTCTGACCCGGGTGCAGTTCCCTGTCCCGGCTCTCCAGCTCCTGCCAGGCCTGGCCACTTGTTTCACACCTTGGGAATTTCTCCGTGCTGGCTGACCCAGCTCTCGGATTGCAGGAGAGCTGCCCAGCCCCACATGCCCTCTGCTAAAGGGCATTACAGCTGTATTTATATCTGACATAAATCTGCTTTGTAAACACTGACCTGATTCGGGAGCTGGGCTCTCCTAGGTGGCCACATCCAGAGCACACGTGTCTGCTGGTCCTGAGGGACACCCTCTCAAAAACCCCACAGCTGGCAGGTGGGAAGTCAAAACCACCCAAAGCTGGAGGGTTTGGCATGCCCAGAAAAGTGTAACAGAGGAGCCAAAGGACTTCAACATTCCAGCTACATCACAACATGGCATGAGGAAAAGGACAACAAATCAGTGCAAAAAAAAAAAGATACCTGCAGTCTACAAGTAATGTAAAATTTGAGGGATATTAAAGTTTCGATAGTTTAGTCCAAAATTCACTGCAAATGCTGGCTCACAGTCAAAACAATCAGGAGCTGAACTGAAAATAATATCAAAGTTCTCACTCCAGGCACCAGACCCTGTTTTCTCATCTCATTTCTATTCTTCTGTTTGCTGCCAATTCAAAGAACTGTGACCAAAAAAATCAGCCCATTAGTCTTGTTCTTAGAAGTGTTAAGCTCTTATTTACGAAGTTAGTGTTATCCACTGAGTCCATAAATTACAGCTAAAGTACATAAGGAAGCAGTCATGACATAACCCCAATTTAATCTGAACCAGGCCACCACAGTCAAAGAAGTGTTTTTCAAAATGTTAATTAATTTTTAAAAGAATGGATTAAAGGGGCTTCTCAATTAAAAGCATACTTTAAGGAGACAAGCTAGAGAGGATTGTCCACTTTATTAATACAGCAATTTAACAGCTATTCAACATGTAATAACTTCTCGTTAAAAGTGAACCCTCCCCCTTCTGCAGCAGATCAGCCACCCATTTGTCAGACACAACACAGCTTTATTAGCCTCAAAGTTCCATTTCTGCTCTTCTAAAGATTTGCTTTTATTTTGCTCCTGTCAGAGAGCAAAAATCCTGAATGACATCAAAGTCCAGGGACCAGTAACACAAACAGGGCCTTGGTCTTCCAGGGGTCCCAGAGGGTGTTTGGAAGCAGCGTTCCCAACAATCCCAGCAGTGACAGCTCACAGCCAACTCCTGCAAGAGCCACCTGGGAAACCTTGGGATCAACCTAAACAACGCTGCCCAAACACACGGCAAAGGCTCGTCCATGAGCTGGACCTTGCCTGGAAAAAGCTCACAAATTCTTCTTTTTTTTCACCCAGGGATTACCCACCAGCACCCCACAGCCTGCACGGAACTGAAAAAGAGGATATACAGCAATTTTACCAGAAGGTTCCCACTGGAACCCTGAGTTTTTGGGTTGAGCATTGTCATCACCTGTAACACACGAGCAGATGCCTCCCTCTGGGTGGGTGTTCAGCCAGGGCTGAGGCTCCACACACCTGCCCAGGAGCAGGTGGGAGCTCAGACAGGGACAGCAGGGGCAAGTCCTGGGGCTGGGCACCAGCAAGGTGCAGTTCTCAACTCCTCTGAGAAACACAGAGTGTTTCCTCTGGAGACACAGACAGGAGACACAGTAAAGCTCCTGTAAGGACAACCTACAACTCAACAAACCAACAGAAGAGCCCCATGATTCCATTGGGAAAGCTGGAGCACTGAGTGGAGAAGCTCCACACCAGACCCCATGCTCTGTGCCAGCCCCACTGCTGCAGCCACAGCTGGATTCTGCACGGATTCCACTGCAGCATCACAGCTCTAGGAAGTCCTTATTAAAAGATAACAGAATCTGAAAGAGGTTACAGCTCAGGCTAATACCACACAAAAAAAGCAAACAAAAACATTCCAGTCTAGGATTTATCTGCAGACACCATTCAAGCTGCTCTTAAGACAATTAACAGTCACATGCCCAGGCTTCAATAAGAAGGGACACCTTTCCTGCAGCTCCTGCAATTTTCAGGAATGAATCCAGACATCAGCAGAACAGGAAGTTCAGGATATATACAGCATTAGTTTCCAAGAGAATATTTATCACGTCACGTGAGACCAGCATTTTTAGCCAACTTGGGAGAAAATAGACAAGCTGCAAAGCTGCCCTAAAAATACCAGTCACGATAATTACAGGGAAGAAAAGCAAAGCACAAGCAATGGCAGCACTAACAATCCATACTTTTAGGGACAAGCTGCTAACAATTTTTTTTTTGTAATTACACAGACCACTGCCAGAAGATTATCTCAGCTGCTCAGGTGTGCAATTCGTGTTTTCAGATTAAAAAAAAAAAAAAAAAGGCATCAATAATTATGTAAATTCAAGGCCTTATCCTCTCTGTTCTCCCACTAAAACACAATCTTTTGCCAAGAACCAGCTGCCCCTCCTTCCTCAGGACAGCACTATTCAGCTTCAGCCTTTTTAGTAAAACTGAAAACAGCAAAGCAATCCAAGGGGTAGAAAAAGCTTAACAACTTATCCTGGGCTAGAGGTGGAGAGAACAGAGTCTGGCTTGACAGGGGCCACCCGTGGGTGAGATGTCACCCTGGCCACACGTTGGTGACAGTGGCTCTGCCCAAGGCACAAACCAGCAGCAGCTCCTGCAATGAGTAACTGCAGGGCTTGCAGGAGTCAACAGTTGTAACAGAAGATTTATTTTTGGCACTAAAATCAGCCAGGGTGACTCACAATAGGCTCAGGGAGCCTCGTTGATGAGTTTCATTTTATACAGTCACTTTTCACCCTCGATTCTCAAAAATACCGAGTGACAATAATGACAATAGAGTATAATAGTCCTAATTAGCTAATGGGAGAGAAAAAACTCCCAAGTTCTAAACTAATCGGGATTGTTACTTCTAAAAATGCAATGCAGTTGATCCCTGTTGATCTCTGAAATTAGAAGAGAAAGAAGAACGGCCATTGTCTCTTCTGCACATTCAGCGGCATCATCCCAACAGCCCCATCAGGAGAAAGAAGGCGAGCAAGAGCTGTTCAGAGACCCGGCTTCAGGATGATTTACTGCTAAATACATTCGAAGCATCTCCCACTGACAAAATAAATAGGTCTGACTGTATCAAAACCCAAGCAAATCATTGCCTTCTCAAGCACAGGTTAATGCATTTTCCCCCAGCAACGATGAAGAGGACAAAAGGACAATGGCAAGCTTTGAAAATGACTTGCCAACTAAGTGATGGCTCAATAATTACATTTTGGAACATTTTCCTTGCGTTTCACACCGCTGAAGCCACCCTCAAAGCAACTGAAAGCACCAGCAACAAAGAGAAGCCGATGTGAAACTTGCTCTGTTGACTCGACCAAAGCAAAGGGCTGTGCAGGAGAGTGGACTCGGTGAAGTCAAATTTAGGACAACCATTACTGCTCTTCAGAGCACCAAAGTTGGTTGGAATCTTTATTTACGACTGAAGTCCAGTAGCTTTCCTCTGAATAGGGCATCACATGGAAGCTATTTTCTTTGTGGAGGTTATTTTGAGCTGAAAATATTTTCCAGTTTCATGCTGACGGACAGATTATAACTACGCTGTTTTACAGAATAACGGACAAGTTTTTGAAGGCTGTCACAGGGAAAAGTAGAGAAAGCTGCATTTTTCTCTTTACTGTATTTATTCCTGCAGGAGTTTACCCTTTCAAAATAAGGTCATGTGCTCCTTTGGCACAAAGGGACCCAACAGAGCAGAGCACAGCTATCTGTCCCATTTGTCATCCCAGGCAAGATGAGATAATCAGATTAGCCAAATAGTTACACACTGCACACATCTGAAGGAGAAGGAAGTAATTTTCTCATATTCCTCTCCCTGGCAATCACCTCCAGGATTTCCAAAACAGCAGTGTCAGCCTCCCTAACGCCTCCCAGTGCTGAGCTCCTCCAGGATTCAGAGACAGATCCCTCTGGAAGCTCCAGGTCAGCTTGTCACATTTATTGGAGAAAATGGTTTGCTGAGACGACGTGGTAAAAGCCTGCATGAATACCTCCAGTTCTCTCCGCACCTCCAGCAATGTTCCCTGAGAACGTTCCTGTGGCTGGCTACAAAAACCCTCCTGGGAGAGGCTCCTCCGCTCTCCCCACCCAAACCAACGTGCACTGGGTGCAGCACCGGGGGTGATCCCAGGACAAGGACAAGGGGGATGATTTTACTGCGCTCCTGTCGCATCTTTCACCCCGAGTGGCCCAACAGCTCTTCCTGCAGAAATGCTGCCAGACCAAAGGCAAGGGGAGCACCCAGGCAGAAAGCTAAGGGGAGCATAAAGAGGTTTTAAAACCAGAGAAAACAGCCAAGCGTGGTATTGGCACCACAGGCAACTCCCTCTGAAATCCCACCTGAACCCCTCGTTTAGGGTTTGGGGCGCCCTAGGACAGAAGCTTAAGTTATCACGTTCTAAAAGGGGAAGGAGATTAGCTAAGTAAATTCCTTTATACCTTTGGAGCTCTTACACCCGAAGACACTCACACAACCTGCACTGAACGGCCTTTGGAAGAGGCTCCCTGAGCCAGTGCAGCAAACGAGCACAAAGTTACCAGCAAGCACAACCCTCTCGCAGCTCTCCAGCCTGCAGGTGATGGACAGCATTTCCAGATCAAAAGCCTTGGACAGCACAGAGCCATCCACCAGGCACCACCAGGCTTTTCTCAGTGAACAGTAAATCGCTCGTTTGCCGGAACACAAAGTGCCTCGTTTCCCTCCCTAAGACACCGCCAATCCTGTATGCAGGGCTAAAATATCTCTGCTGCCCAGCCTGGTGCTGTCAGTGCTGAGAAATACTGGAAACCAGTGCTTTGATTCACGCTAAGGACAGCTGAAAGAAATGTCAGCAGTTTTTATTTTTAAATGCATGGAGAGCTGTGCCCAGGGCTAGGAACACTCCCAGTTCCCTAAGATGTCTTAGCACATACCAGTTCTTCTGGAAAAGGTGGTAGAGACAAGCCTTTCACTCGGTAGTGCCCTTCTTGGGGTCAAGCCACAGAAATCCCCCTCCAACTTCCCACTCCTGGGACTTTCCACCTCGGCTTGCATCACATCCCAGGGGCCTGGGGATGGTAAAGGTCCATCCTCAAGCTTGCATGAAAACAGTGGTTTGTGCAGCTTTTTGACTTAATTGTTTCATCTCCAAAGAGGATGAAGAAATCTCTTTGTTATCCCTGTAACTGGCATCCCCCAGTTAATGTCAAACATCCTCTGCCCCTGTCCTGCAGCACAAAACCAGCACCAAAAGAAAATCCCCCAAAGTTAAGCAATACAGAGACAGACTGTGCTGCAGTTGGGAGGGTTACACACACCACCCAAACTCGTGACATTCCCATAGAAACCACAGTGGGAAAAGAGAAAAAGCCTCAAAAAACTGACAAGATAAAACACACATGGTGAAATCTGTAATTCTGGTGAAAAAAAAAAAATCTGCATGTGCAAGTTCCTCCCCAGCCTTCCAGCAGCTCAGGCACTCAGGGCTAACACAGGTAACACCCAACTGATACCAAAAAAACATTTTTCAGATCACTCAGGCTGCCACAGATGGGAATAACCATACATTCCCAGCAGTGGTATTTCAGAGGACAAAGCTGTTGGGTATTAGAAGCACTTTTTTCTGTTACTTATGGGTCAGTTCTTGTAGTTAAGTGTCACTACAAATAAAGGAACTTCCTAAATTTCCCTTAGAGTGTGTAAAGCCTTTCAGAACTTACATTTTCCTCATTAGCAGGACCAATTAAGCAAATAAATATTGGGATGTGCAAGAGAAGCAATTGATTCATTCGGTCAAATAGACATCCCTGCAGGAAAAAAAAAAAATCCAAGGAAAAAACCCCACCTTACTACCAAGAGCACACAAGTTCAGCTAATGAGCTAATTGGTCACTATCAGAAAAAAAAGTTAAAAGTTCTATCACACACTTCCCCACTCCAGACAAGTATTTTTGTGTGCCATAAAAAAAAAAAAAAAAGGAAAGAGAAAAAGAAGAAAAGGGAAGATTTTGACAGGAATGCCTAGCAATGGCTTTGAAATTACTCGGGTTGCTCTGCTCATGTTCTGGAAAATCGGTGATATTCCAGCGCTTGGCAGAGGCAAGGCAGCTCCACCAGGAGAGGCACAAACATGCATGGAAGGAGGCTGTTTGTTACAAACTGAATCATTCCCTGATTCGCCTGATGCGTCTCCAAACCCCTTCCAGACAGAGGAATAACATCCACAGCGTGCCTGGTGCTAAGCTCAATTGACTGCTCACCCCTGAGCTCTACTACGAAAGCCAGGAATAAAAGCCAACCCCAAATCCAGGAGGTCTGGGGGTGAATCTGGACACCAACACTTCTCTGCTCATCCAAGTCTCCATCCCAGGAATGCCACGTGAATCTCACTCTCCTGGGATGTTACGAACCCATTGCCCCTGTTTGTTCCCCAAGCTTTACCACCAGCATCTCTCATGCAGAGCACATGATTCTCTGCTTAAGAAAACAAAAAAACAGGATTGTTTTTCGGGTCTTGAGAAATACTTCAGTCTGACAGATGGGGTTTTTTTCTGGAATTAGTTTCTAAATATATACTCTACCTACCACGCCATCAAAGGCTGGGCTAAAGACACTAACCAGTCAATGCATTAAAAGGTTTATCTTGTTAGAGGTTTTACAGCTACTTAACAATGAGTTTTGGTAACACACTGCCTGTATGTGTTTATTACTGTAAAACAGTCTTTAAAAAAAATATATATAATCTGTAATAGCATAACCTTTCCCTTCAGCTGCATAAAAATACTGTACTCCAATCAATATCATCCGTAGCAAGAAACTAAAAAAAGATCAGCAGAAGCCATAAAGCACAGTAAATTACGTTCAGGGAACAGCTCTACTGCCACCATATTTTATGGAAATTCTATTTAAAATTCACACATAGCAAAAAAAATTAGATATACAGAAAAAAAAAAAAAAAAGCAGATCTGGACAGGAGATGAAGCAAGTAAGTTGCATGGTCTGACAACTTATTGTCAGTAAGGAAAGCAGAAGGGTAGACTGAATCCGACCTTTAAGGGTCAGTCACATTTTCCACGTGCTGCTAAAGATCTCTCCCCAGGGGGAGGAGGGGGCAGCAAGAGAATCAATTCATTAAAAAGCCCATCAGTGTTTACATGAAGAAATTATTATTTTATGAATCAGAGCAAATCACCCATAACTTCTCTGGACAAGAGGGAAGTTTAGCATCACCCTGCCAATATTTTGGCGTTCGAAGATTTTACACATCCCAGGGTCTGAAAACAGCCAGGCCCTTCCATCACACACAAAACAACAAGCACTCCTCCCACTCCGAATCCGGAGGCACTGAAGGGCACCACAGCAGCTGAGTTCACAGAGCACAAGCGTTTCTTTAGCCAAACACAACAAAATTCAAAACAAAGCTACAAATATAAACTCAGCGTGCGCTGGGAGCCCACTGCTTAGGGAACAAGTTACTGCTCTTTAGCTTTACTGACCTTCCTGAGCAAAAAGTCACGAAGAGATGCTGACATAAGGAATCAAAGTTGCTGCCACCTGGAACACAAGAACCATTGGCTTATACCCCAGAGCCCCCACCCCGTCAGCATCTCCAACCAATAAGGAATCAGGTGTTTATTAAGAAAAGCTGGGTATCCAAAACAAACAGGTTGAAAATGAGGATAAACTTAGTACAGCTTAGGAAAGAAAAAAAAAAGGTGCAAGCCCCCCCCCGCTTTTCCTGCTTGCTCCTTTCACAAAAGCTTGGAACATCTGCAGGAACTGCCTCTTCAAGTATATCCCAGGGTTTACTTACTATTTATTCCCAGGCAAATTTCAAACCACCAGCCCTTGGCAGAGCTGGCTGAGATGACCCTGTGGCTGCCCCACCTCCGGCTGTGCTCCCAAACATTCCCCAGCGTTCCCAGGCTGCGGGTCCTGTGAAGGGTGCCAGCCACCAGCCCTCCTCCCCTGCAAAGGCTGCTTATCTCACCTGCAGCCAAGATTTCTTTCTTTTCTGGTCTAAGGCTACTTCCAACCAGAGTCGGGAAGATGAAAGGAAAGCAGATGCAGAGGCATGGCTGGAAGTAGAAGTAATTAGGATGTTGGAAACCAAATCAAAACAGAAGATACAGCTTTTAAGAAGTCCCCCTCTATTAATCTCAGGCTGAGAGAGGGATAAAAATGTTTCTATTCCAGTGATGATCTTTGAAGAAAAAAATCAGTATTTGGCACAAGGAGAAAAGGTAATTCTCCAGCTGGAGAATTAAGCAGTATTTACATTTATTCCCATTTCCTTAGCTAAGCCAGGTACAATTACCTCCAATGCATGTTTCCATGCACAACTCAAAAATCAGGAATATTCCCTAATCTAAATCTAAAAGAGGGACTTGAGACATCATAGGCAGGTGATGTTCCCCTTAAAGAGCAAATTCAGCAATACTGTCATTTTCTTTGAAGAGTTGGTGGTTTAGGGTTGTTGTTTTTCCAGGGATTTTTGTTTAATGGTGCACTTTTTTCTTTCCCACCTTTCTGCCAGCTTCCCTGGAAGAAAACAAAACAAACCTCTATGACTAATCCTTCTCTTTGCCAGCTGACAGAAACCATGGTGTTACCACAGCACATTTCAAATAAAAAAACACAATTTTAAGGGGAAAATGTAGAAGCACATTCTGGTCCTTTGCCTTCCCCCTCATCCCTGAGCCATTACCCTGCACTCACATCCTTCATGAGCCAGGGCTTCACTTGGGGGAAGCCTCAACACTTCAGGGATGCCCTGACTGGACAGAAAATCCACGACAGAAAGGGAACTGCTTCTGCCACCCAGAACTGGTGCGAGAAGTCACTGTGGAGGAAAGGGAACTTGCTCAAGTGTCTTGAGGGACTGTGAGACACTACAGCCAAGCCAGAGGGAATGCAGAAGCAAATGGATTCAAGTGCTCCCACAAACCTGAAGCTTCCAGACAAGAAATTACCAGTAATTACTAATAATATAATTTTCATGCAGCACTCATCAGCATGAACCAGTTCTGTCCTCACAACAAAGAGGAACAACAAAAGCCAAAAAACAGTTACTGAATTAGCTTATTAAGATCTCTGGGATTTTTTTGAACTTTCGTAACCATCAAAATTGGTCTGAATGCACAAATATGATTACAATAAAAAGGCCCAGATGTCTTCTGGACACGGCAGCATCAGATCCAACATCATATTGCAGAGACCTCACACTGAGGAATCTCTTCTAAGGGATGAAGGCTGCTCCTCTGGAGTCACTGCCCATCCTGCTCCTTCACAGGGAGGGATTTCAGGAGCTGCTGCTCCAGCTTCAAACATGCTCCTCTTTAAAAGAGCACACACTTAGCAAATGCCAGGGGTGGCCAAGCAGACTGTCCAGGGCATGGCAGAGTAAAACACAAACAAGCAAACACAAACAAACAAAAACACCTAACAGCAAAAAAAGAGAGCCCAAAGGCTGCAGCTGATTTTCCTCCTGTGCCTGTCGCTATTTCCCATCAAATCACAGCCCTGTAAGGCAGAAAGCCCAACTCCATCAGATGCTCTCCTGGTTAAGAGCCAGGCACAGCCAACGTGACCTATGGACCAGAGCAGACCCGTTTACATCAAAAATTTAACCTCTGGGACGAAAAGATCAGGAGGCCCCTCCTGATGGTGAAAAAAGAACCAATCACTTCATCAGTGAGGTGGTCCCGAAGGGAAGAGAGACACAGCAGGGCAGAGGAGGCTTCATCCAGCTCTGCAAAACCCTCCCCACTGCCTGGAGCCAGAGCCAGGGCACCAGGAGGGGAGAGGAGCCCTTGGGAGGCCGCTGTGCCCAGCCAGCAGGAGCACAGCCAGAGCAGGACAGGGCTCATTCCAGAGACATTTTTAACACAAAGAAGGGAAGAGTGCAGCAGCAGCCCTCCTGTACTACTGCATCCACCCAGTTTCCAGAATTTCCAACTCTGTAATGATATGGTTCCTGGAAGAGCACTTCTGACTGGAGTAGAGGACACCTCGTGAGCACGCCCTTGGCAGCACCGTGACCGTGGTGTGGAAAAGACTCCTGAGTGCACAACCAGGCCCTCAGTAATTCAGTTACGTCCCCTTTCTAGCAGAGGTGAGAGGCAGGTGTTTCAAAAGCAGCTTGCTCTGAAGTTTGTTTTGTGTTTGAGGGGTTTTTAACAATCTTTTTCTTTGTTCCCTCCTTAGGATAGCAAAACTAATTACTGGTTTTTTTGCAGTCCCAATATTGGTTGTGCTGCTGAGAAAGCTCGTGTAGCAGAGCTTTCAACTCAATTAAAGATGAAGCATGGACTCGGTCTTCTTTTGAGCAGGAAGAACAGAGACTCTCAAGAAGCTTCACCCTACACTAACCAAGTTTGGCATTGCCCAGACACGCTTGCTTAGGGAATTTTTATGCAGTGGAAGAAGAGTTTTTCCACAGTGACAAGTACTTTATACAGCTGTCCAAATTAAAACACCCATTTGACAGGAGATTCAGCCCATCCTTGGACTCATTCATGCTCTGAACCATGCCCTTAAAAGGAGAGTGTGTTATTCTTTTTGCATTAAGCAAAGCTGTGTTAAAATGTTTGTTTCTGATTGGAACAGGGAGACAGACACCAGGAGGAAGCAAGCTGTGTCTGAAGAGCAGAATTCCTGGCAGATGGGTCAAGAGCAGCAGCTGTGTTCACAGAAAACACACACGTCTTTACATACTTGGGGCTGCCATGTGGAAAACGTCGCAAGAGATGGTTCACAACGAGGGGGGAAAGGGGCTGAATCTGACAGCAGGTATCAGGATGCTGCTTCTCCTGAGCCTCTGCAGTGGATGCTGCAGATTGATGTCTCATCGGGCAGGGAAAAGGTCAGCATTAATAATGGAGCTGCACCAGTTCGTGACAGTCCCAGAAATACCATGGAGCGATACTGATCTTTACTGCAGTGTGATCACCACGCGCGGGAGAACAGCCCCACCTGCCCAAGCCCGAGCTGAGCCACCAGTGCTCCCAGCCAGGCTTGAATTCCCTCGGCAGCATCCTGCCCCTGTGCACGTCAGGAGCACATTTCCCCCACTGCCTACACGAGAGATGTGCAAAGGGAGAACCCAAAAAGTGACACGTTCTGTCCCTCCCCTCTGTCCTTGCTGTGAAGCAGATCCTTGTGCAGGGATGACCAAGGAAGATGGAAGCGGAGCAGCCCAATGAGACTGAAATCAGAGTTCACATTAACAGACAAATTACCCGATTTTAGAGTGCTCATTACACACCACTTTGCAGCCAATTCAAAAAGCAGCTCCGAATCTTCCCTGCGAGTCAGGCAAAGGGCTGCTGCTGGATTTACTGAACTGTGTCATGGAAAGAGCTACAGATGCCTTATCACTGCTGAAATGTTACAGAGATAAGGTCCGTGAGCCAGCTGCCTCCTGGAAACACAGCTAAGGGCACTTTATGCTTATTCTGCACTGAAACCAGTGTATCAAATCTTTTATGCTAACAGGAGTTCCAGACACGCAGCAGAAAATGAGCATCAGCATTACCACCACATACTTTGAATTTCCCTGGCCTCAGCAGGCCGTCTCTAGCCCTTCTTTCAAGACGTTTTAAGTGGATTATTTTCCCCAAGAAGGGCCAGGGAGACACAGAAATTGTTACAAGCAGAACGAGTAATGAGTTTAGCAAATCCCTTATGCCAGTTACACTTAAACTGCCGCCCTAAACGCACCAGGTAGTAACAGTAATTAAATAAGCAACAGCATTGTGCTCCCAGGATTTTTTTTTTCCACTGAAGGGCTGGAAAGCCCTTGAAGCCTTTGTCAGGAAAGCATATTGTAGGTGCAGCTTTGTTCCCTGCTCCCGGTGAGGATGGAGAGGCAGCTCTCCATTTCCAGAGGAGCACTACACAGGTTAACAGCACTCTTGTTTTCTCCTTTAGAGCTCAGGGATAGAGGGGAAAATGAAGTGTGATGTGAGCATCTGGTGAACGCACACAGGAGGGCCGCAGTAAGAGGAGAAATCATTGTTTCTGTGGCAGGTGCCCTCAGCACCATTTCAAAAAAAAAAAAACCCACCCTGTTAAGATCAGCAGAATTCAGATCATTACCTCTGGGCGCTGAACTTGATTCTTCACGGCAAGTCCCGCAACAGAAACACGCCCTCACCCTCCTCAGGGGGGCCAGCAAGCAAAGGAAAGCTGTTTCCTCCATCACATATTCCACAGGGTCATCTCCTCCCAATTGTTATTCCGAGGAGTCGGCCCTTCAACCCTCTGCTATTTATGCACGTTGTTAATCTGAGCGCACCACGTACTCCGAGCGGAGCGTTCACGAGTCTACAGATAGGACTCGCTCTATTCATAAATAGCAGAGCTCCAACAGGGAAAGATCCCAGGATTAGTCAGAGCTATTGAGAGAAGGGAAATTAGACAGCAGGTACAGAGAGAAAGCCCGAGTGTGTGTGTGTGTGTTACATATTTAAATGACACTGACATTTCTTCAAAGCCTTACTGGGTTTTTCATAGGTTGGGTTCTTTGGGGTATTTTTGGTTGATTTTTTTTCTTTTTTTTTTTTTTTTGAAAGGCTGCAGTTGTAAAGCTGAAATTCTCACAAAAAAATGATCAAGCAGCTGTTATTGTCACAGTGGGAGAGGTTGAATACCCTATGATTAATATCCAAGCTTACTGTGGAACAACAAGAAAGTACGGCTAAAAGGAGAAGGAAAGCCAAACTAGGAAAAAAAAAAACAAAAAAAAACCCAAAATCACTCACACAAATCCATGCAGCGTAGACACTGAGCATATTGTCACAAGGGACAGAACAAAGCCCCCACGGCTGAGGAGGGACCTGTGTGACGTGCTCACACCTTCCCAAGAACAGGAATATCCTCGGTGCACCGAACCTCCCAGGGCAGGGATGGGAGCCTCCACATCAGCACTGTGGGGAGTCTGGGGTCACGTTGTTCCTGCTCAGTCTGGGATTCAGCTGACACCCAAAAGATGCCAGAGATGTTGAGGATGTCTGCTCAATATGTTGGACCAGTTTTTAACTTTTCCAAAGTGTGTTTATCTTTGCTGTCCAGGGTGGTTTGCGAGGGCTCTGCTCTTGGGAGGGTTTTCTGGTTTGATTCAGTGATAAGTAATTTAAAAAAAAAAAAACAACAAACCACTAAACCCCCTCCCAAACTAACCCCCCCAGCCCCCTCCACACCCAATATTTAACTATTCCAAGGCTGTGTGGTTTTCCTCTCCATGTGCTTTCAGCATACTGAGCTGGGGAAGGTGATGATGGTAAATTATCACCACCTTGTTTCCAAAAGCTGTTGGATAAGATCTCTCACTGCAGCATCTGAAGTATTACTGGAAATATTCAGAGCTGTTACAACAACATCTCTGTGTAATCTTTCTTTTCCAAAAGTCTTTCCCTTCCCTTAATTTTGATTGGAGAGATTCCATCCAAATTCTAATCAGAGAGATTCAGGTGTCAGCAAATGTTCCAAGCTCTTGAATCATGCAGCAGAGAGCGAGTTCTGAGACATTCCCCTTCCCTTTGGATAGCAACATTAATTCTCAGAGTGCACTGATAGTGCTGCTGCAGTTATCATCATATCTGTGTGTTTTCAAACTGAAGGTGCTTCCCGTTATGATGTTTGTCCCGACTGACTGTTGTTAGAGGTGTTCTGGAATTTGAGTTGACTTCTTGAAGTCTGACACATGGCATAAAAATTCTCTGTGTGCCTCATCTCTGCAGAGTGACAACACCACAGATTAAACCCAAACGTTACTACTCCCAAGGAGATAGGCGAAGTATTTTTTCATCTCCAGAGTACTCTACGCTGTACAGCTCTACAATTAAAATGGATGTATCTTTACCTACTTAATCTAATACCTATTATTTCCTCTTTGCTTCAAATTTGAGCAGTTTGGAGCAGTTCATGCTTCAGAGGGCTAATTTAAACGAATTTGTTCACAGCTGTAAGCTTGTAGATGTGTTAGTCAGGTAATGTGACGCTCAGAAGAAATACTGGAAGAGTCCAGAGAAATTTAAAGAGATGATTCCTCTGCTCTCCAGGCAGGGCTCTGTTGGGTTGTCATCGTTCCAGTCAGTTTCTCCAGCCTCCAGCACAGCCCTTCCACAACTGTGCGTGTATTTATTCATTCAGAGCATTTGGTGTCAATGTCTAACTTGCAGCCTGGTGCTGTTTGACCATTTTCTAGTTTGTTAAAACGTTCCCTAAAAGGCTCCTGACATTTCTGCAGCTGCTGAGTCTGCATTTCCACTGACAGGGGCTGCCCAGCCTGTCCCTGCCCCAATGAGGGGATTTAACCAGCTCACCTCTGTCCCTTGCAGAGTTCCCTGGGACGTGTTTCACCCCAGCTACACACACACACACACACACACACCAGTAGATGTTGAAACCAACCATTCATCTTCAGGCATTTGGGACAAACGCCGCCAGAAAATGGCACAGAGGACAAAAAGCAAATTTGCCTTCTAAAATCCTTTCAGCTATTAACTATTACAGATATAATTAGAAACACAGGCAAGGATTATTATCTTATAAATGCCTTTCTAGTCTGTTCTGCTTTTGTAACCCTTTTTTTTTTTTTTCATCTGTCATCCTGCCTCGTTTCTCCTTGCAGCCTGGCGTCTCCACCATCGTGTCCCACTGCTGCCTCAGTGCTTTGCACTGGCTCTGTTTGCTTTTTCCCTCTATTTACGTCAGAGCCGTGGTCGCTTGGCTCTGCGCTGGTGTTCTCGTGAAGCCACCATCACTCACACAGATGGGTGGTTCTTATTGCTGCAGGAAAACGAAGAGCTGCTCTCTGAGATCTCTCTCTCCCCCAGGCCGCACGTCTTCCGCCTTTGCCACTCGGTTGATAACGATTTTTGGAGGGTTTTGTTATTAAAGTGCCTCGCAAAGTTGAGGGTTTGTGTAAATTGGTCCCTGCAGGTGCTGGTGTGGGAGGCAGAATGGGTCCCTTGGAGCAGGGATGGAAGTCCAGGCTGGAAAACCTCCAGGAGCTGCCTGGCCACGGTGGGAAGGAAAGCCACGGCTTTCCTGTAAGAACATGCCCCAGTTTGCCCAAACCAGACACCTGAGAGCCCCTGAGTGGGTAGGGGATGTGCCTCAGCCCCTGGAGGTGCAGCTGAGCTCAGATGGCTGAGCCCTTTCCCTGGCTGCACACTGTGGTGTCCTGGAGCGCTGGAGAAACCTGAGTGAGGAGTCATCTGACGGGGTGTGAGGGCGCTGGCCTGAAAAACCCTTGTCAGGAACCACACAGCTTTTCCTCCCACAGGTGATCACCTCAGGCAGGGCCTCTGCAGTGTGATTTTAATGTGCCTTCCATGTGTCTGTGTCAGTGAGAGCCGGGGGTGCTCAGCAGGACTGGGATCCACAGTACACGGGCTGGGGCACCCACTGGGCGATGCCAGCCCCTTGTAAAACAAACAACCCCCCCTAAAATCCACGCTCATCATTTCCCAGACACAGCTGAGGTGCTCAGCCCTGCCCACAGGGAGATCGATGCTGTGTTTGGGCTCCCTGTTGCTTTCCGTGGAGGTGAGTGTGTTTATGTTATTTAAGGAGTTGGTACATAATCAGTCTTAAAATTAACTGCCTGCCTGTTGACTTGTCACCCTGTGAATGAAAACACATTGCTTGTAATTTGTTTGACATTATTCTGTCCTGTTGTCAGGCTTCTAATTACATTTAGAACATAACCCAGATGTCTGTCTGTCTCCTGTATCTTTTTTTTCTTAATTATTATCATCATCATCATTATTATTATTATTATTTATCAGTTTTATTGTCAGACATGGAAGGAAGTATTTCTCTGAAGTGATAGAAGTCTGTTCCTTTCTGTTTGCAGGAGATTAGTAGGTGGTTGTAGGCTTATCTCTTAAAACTGCTCCTTTTAAAAGAAGGTGTCACTTTGGGCATCCAAAATTGCTGATCCCTTGTGACTTTGGACTGACCTCCTGTGTGCTTTAGGGGTATTGAAATATGTTTCTATCTACATGAAAGTAGATAGAAGGCACTGCTTTCTAAATATGATCACATTCCCCACCTTATTTATTTTTAAAGAAGAGATAAATTGCTTGTGCTTTTACAAGTTTAAAATATTAATGTATTTAAATATAACAGTGAAAGAGAGGCAAGGCAGAAGGGGCTGCCCTTTCAGAGTGTGCACAAGTGAGCAATCTTTTGTGGAAGCCATTGGATGAGCCTGTCGTGCTCCTTGCCAACAGTGGCTTTTGATGATTAGCAAAGGAAACTCAGGCTGCTCACTGCGAGGTTTTATTGCTCCAGCCCTATCCTGTAGCGTGAATTTTCCTCAAACCACAAGATTTTCAGCACCAGAACCACATGTTTTCTATAGAATACTGGATCACCAATGTGACCAAGCCCTGTTTTCCAAAAGCATCAAGTCACTTAAACACCAAAGGGCTGCTGCTTCCTTCATGGGACTTCTGAGCACTTTACTTCTGTTCCCGTTTGGAGAAAACTCTGTTGCCCACTGAACAAGCTCCATTCCCCTTGTGGTGGTTCTTTTTAAACTGATTGAAGTTTGCAGAGCAACAGGAGTTTGTGGTAACTGTTTTTAGGGATTAGAAACTTGACTTGGTCCCTGCTGACTTGGGTTTTTTGGTATTATTGATCACCAGCTACCCCAGCTCTGAGCTGTGGAGGGTTACTGTTATACTTGGACACTGTTTTCTTAGGCAAAAGTGTCAGATCTGGCTGGTTCCAGCAGGAGACAGATTTTGCTGTTCTGCAAAACCTTGTTCAGACAGAGCTCATGGTAGGGGAGAAGGTGAAAGCGTGTGAAAGGCACAGTGGGCTGCCATAAGAGGGGGAAAAACTGGGAAGAAAGAATAAAGGAAATAAAGCAAGCGTTCAATACAAGTGATACGTGCGAGCCTTGGGCATAGAGACTGCAAATTATTCTGTGGTCCCTGCCATTACTGCAAATACATCCCTGATTTTCCCCTCTGCATCCCAACCAATGGGATCTTAATGAAGGACAAGCTATGCAAACAAATTCCCTGAACCACTTGTGCCTCAGCTTGAGACGAGCCGTGTTCTGTGTCGCCTGGGCTGCTCCGTGTTGCTGTGACGGTGCTTTTTGATCTGCTGCTGCTGTTCCTCGGGGTCTGGGCATCTGTCACTCCTGCCACCTGTGGAGAGGGCTCCTGCCTGTGCTGCCAGAGGTCGTTTGAGTCTGTAAAACTGCAGGGACAGAAAGTAAACCTTGGGGTTTTTTTGTGTGTGTGATGGAAGAGCCGCTTCCCCAAAGGGACAGAACTGATGGGCAGTGTTGAGCTTGGCTGAAATGCTGCTGGAGTTTGCTGGGAGAGAGGCTGGAGAGGGGGATGTTGTCACTTGAAGGTCCTCTCTGATCCCTTCTTGCTTTTGTTGGCAGCCAGCAGTTAAAGGGGGAAAAGGCAATTCTGGCTCTGGGCACCTGGGCCTCAGCCACCTCTGAAGATCTCTGAAGATCAGGCCCTTATGGGAGCTGACAAACAAGAACGAATTGGTGACTCACCAGCACAACAATGTCAGAAATGCTACTTTTATTTTGCTGTCCCTGCGTATTCTTCAACCTGTAACTATTTTATGCGTTTTTTAGCCTGAAGAGAGGCTCTTGTGTTCACACAGAGCAGAGGATGAAAATGCAGAGTGGGTGCTTTGGGAAGAAAAGTCTCTTTGGTGGAGTGGGACACTGCAGGTGGATGGTTTGGCTTTCACCAACAGAGGGAGGATTGGCAGAGCTTGGTTTTAGTCCAGGTGGTTGGTGGAGCCAAAAAAGGGTTTCTCTAAAGGTCTTGTGTTTGGTTTTTTCTCCTGAAGCAGCACAAAAGAGAACTGTGTTAACTACCTGCATTTGAGATCAGGAAACGTTGTCCGTGTGTGTTTTAACAGGTTGGGGCTTTAAGTGACAAGTGAATTCTCAGACTGAGGAGGGGGAAAAATCCTTGGAATAGCAATGAAACTGTGAGTTTTGGGGAGGGGGAAAGGAAGATCTTCACAGAAGAGGAAAAATATGCTAATTTACAGTTTAGCTAATGAAGTAAGAAATTAAGAAGATATAACAACACACATTTCTTGAGTTGTCTTTGTATTTATTAGTTGCTGTGCTCACTGAGTGTGGTTTCCAGGGGTATGGCTTTTCTTTCTCTTCAGTGATGAGCAGTTATCTTAGTAAATTAAGGGATTTATTAGCAGGAGCTGTGTTTTCCAGCCTTCAGCCAGGCCCGGCTCTTGAGGAATTGTGAACCCCTTCACGTTTGTCTTTGAGCACAGAGCAAAATGGGGGTTGCTTCTGGGTGTGAGCACGTCACACAGGTCCCTCCTCAGCCGTGGGGACTTTGTTCTGTCCCTTGTGACAATATGCTTAGTGTCTACACTGCATGGATTTGTGTGAGTGATTTTGTTTTTGTTTTTTTTTCCTAGTTTGGCTTTCCTTCTCCTTTTAGCCGTACTTTCTTGTTGTTCCACAGTAAGCTTGGATATTAATCATAGGGTATTCAACCTCTCCCACTGTGACAATAACCCTTCTTTTAAGTGATGCTTTCTGACCAAAGCTTGTGAGCAAAGAGCCTCTCTGCTCTCTAGAATCACAGAAACCCCCAGGGATGGGGCAGCCACAGCTCCTCCGGGCAGTCTATTCCAAGAAAGAGCCAAAAGCCAGAGCACAGTGAGGCCAAGGGAGAGCCAGTTCAGAGCTGGCACGGAGTGGCTGGAGGCACCCACAGCTGCTTCCCCCAGCTGCTGTAAAAACCATCAGCGCTACCGTGTTGCACCTGCAATTATTTTAAGCAATCAGCTTTGGGGAAAAAAAAAACACTAAGTAACATTCATTCCTCCTTTCTCATAACAGTACAGCTCGTACCGAGCCTTCCTGTTGCTAAAGAAATATCCCATTTAAGAAAGCAGCTCGCTATCAGTTTAACAACGGAGCAAACAATGCCTTCGCGTTGCTACGCCTGTTGACCTTTGATTTACAACCGCGTTGGTCAGTTTTGTTTTGGAAATTAAGATGCTTGTATGCTGAAGGGTAACAGGGCTCGCGCCATTAAATTAACATCTGCTATAACTAATGTGCTACACCAGAGTCAAAGGACGTTTACAAAGCACTAAAAAACAGGTGAGTGAGCATTAAACAGCCTTTTGCTGAATAACTTAAAAGAGAAAAAGATCATAAACATCTGAGAACAAAGCTTTTTTTGGCACACATTTTTGGTACAAGAGTCAGCTCCCAACGGTTTTTTTTGCTTTGTGGTGGCTGTCAGGGGAGACCCAAGAGAGACTCTGGCTGTGCTGGGGAACAGCTGATGTGGAAAACAGAGGCTGCCAGGGACAGACAATTTGTTGACCCCATCTGCAGGTTATTATAACAGTGACTGATCTCCCAAAGCAATTTTCATTAATAAGAAGTTTCCAAGACCAGTCTTTCTCCTTCCCTGATACCTCAGGGGAATATTCACATGAGATTCCTGGAGACCAATCCTTCCCTCTCTCCCTCCATTTTTTTTTTTTCCCTTATCATGGGAGAATCAAGCCCAGTAATTTCTTATGCCACATGGGTAACAGAAGAAAACAATCAGCAGGTCATATGGCATCACTTCCCCGCATGAATTCCCCACAAAGGTTGTGGGATTTTTAAATTTATGTGAATCTGTGGAGCTCACTGCTATCGCAGTCACTTCTACACCATTTTAAAAAGACAAAGGAAATAAAAGGCATAAATTACCCTCTAAAACAAGCACCTTCTTTTGGTGCAGAAGTCTTCGGTGAAGAAATAAAAAACACAATTGCAACAAGAGCTCAAATTGCTGCTTTAGACTCTAATGGCTTCATAACAGTAATTAAGGCTTCTTCCTGACTTCATAACTATGCCATAATGCATTTATCAAAAGCACATTACCACAATGGACACATTCACTCTTTCTGCAATATTTCAACAGCTCCCTTTGGACACTATCAGTAAATAAAATCTTATGTGGGCCAATTAAAGAAAGCATAAATCCAAATTCTCTGTGGCTATCTTGTTTTGCATGCGCCGCTCCGTCAAATCTTTTTAATGGGAAACGGGTAAGTGCTTTGAATCCAGGAAAAAAACTTCCTCCCCAGAGCAGCCCTGGGATGCAGAGTCTTCCTTAAGAGCCACAGGAAGGAAGGAGAGGAGCGTTTCTTGGAGCTGTGTTTTTATCATAGGAGGAGGAGAGGTTTTGACAGCACAGAGACTATTGTCAAGTACATTTGGACTCACGTCAAGCCTCTGCCTTGACAAATTGGACTGGGAGTCCTTCCACAGTCAAAGTGCACAATGTGCAATGCAGAGCCGTTTCTCCACTTCACTCAAGAGCAGAAGGGAACTGCAGAGCTCTTTTCCCCCTGCTCCCATCCAATTGGCTCCAACAGGCTGCAGCGAGCCCGGTGCTCTGCAGGGACACATCCACAGCTGTGAGCAGCCCCTGCCCCACGCAGACCCCTCTGCTTTGCCTGTGGAAACACAGATCCCCATGGCGGGAGGAGTGGGGCATGTGCGAAGCTCACACTGTGTAATGAGTGCTACCCAAAGTGCAAAGGCAAGTGGGTGAATATTGGCATGAACCCTGCAGAGAGAAGCTAAAATTAGGGCTTGCAATATGGAAATCTGTAATACCCTCTGCACCTGGGTAGCTCCAGTGTATTCCATCCCAAATGCTTTAACTGAAGGGAGGGTAAAAGGGGCAAGATGCAAAATACACGCGACCTTCCCCTCACCATTTTTATCACCAAAAGAGGTTTCTGGATTAGACATCCTGCAGCAACAGTTCAAAAGATTTTACAGTGGAGATAATTAGGAACACATCACCCTTTCTTTGATCACATGAAAGATTATTTTAAACCAAACAGGAACACAGCTCCTGCAATGATCCTCAGTCTTTGCCATACACTTCTCTCTTTTATCTCTTAACTGCTACAGTGGGGAAAGATTGGCAGGTCCTTTAAGCATAGGATTATAAGTATGAGGTGAGTATTCAAGCCAGAAGTAACAAACCCCACTTTACACAACAAGGGATGCTGAGTGCTCAGCATCCCGTACCAGTTAATCCGTGGTGTTCATTCCCTTGGTGTAGAAGGTTTTACCCTGATAAATTCTGACTGCTCCTTAGCACAGGCAGAACTGTTGGCCTCTGTTGGCAGTAACCCGAGCAGAACTCTTCAGAGCACAGTTCTGCCACCCCCTAATTTTAGTATCCTTTGCAAAAAATCACAGAATCTCTCTACCAGCATCAGCAAGCCAGGCAAAGCAGCCAAGCAGCACACAAAGGAGCTTCCTGGGTTTTTTGTCTCTGGGCTGCTGGAGGTGAAAAGGGAGATATGTCAAGAAACCTTCTGGAAACCCTGGGGGTGAAAGGAGAGGCCTGGAACTGGCTGCAGTAAATGAAAAGCATAATTCAAATGCTGACACGTACTTCACAGAGCTGTTCGTTAAACTACATGGGAAGGAACGGCACCAACCGCAATTCAAAGCGGAAAAAAAGGAGAAATGAAAAAAATAGCTCAGGTACAGCATTACACAGGAGCTGTTCCCAAGGCTTCCATCCAAAAACAGACTCCCAAGCTTTCATTCAATAAGGTACTGCTACAACAAAATTACCTCCTGGGCGCTAATGGTCTCTTAGTTATAAACAACCTCTTTAAATAAAGGGGAAAGAAAAAAAACGTGCCTTATAAAGGAATTTGCAACACATTCCCTTCAATAAATCCTTCCTCCATTCAGCGCTTCCCAACAGGAGCTGGTCCACCAACTATCATCACCAGTAATTCTCTCCCACCAGGAGGAAAGTAAAATAAAAAAAAATCGTGCTATAAAAATATCTCCTTTATCACAGAAGAAAGTTATTATGAGCCTCCATGCTTCCTGGCTGATGCCTGTGCACACTGATGGTTCCCTCTTTCTCCAGTAATTGCTGGCAGAGGGAAAAAGGAACAAATGCTGACCGTGTGTGGTGCCTCCAGAGACTCCAGGTAATCATACTCGTTCTGTTTTATTTATAGCAACAAGTATTTTATTTATTCGATTTTATTTACACCAAGAAGAACAGGTCCAAAGGTTCCTGGCAAAAGTATCCTGTTAGGGCAGCTGGGTAAGTTGGCATCATATTGTGCCAGGTATTCCCCTTCTGAACCACCTACCCTTGGCATATGGCTGAAAAAAGGGAAAAAAAAAATATTCCCCTCTATTTCCCAGAGTTCCTGACAGTTCCTGCTTGGTTTGTCCTCTGCCAGCTCCGTATCACTGCCAGCTCCAGATTTCTTGGCCCGCTCTGGAGAAAGTCTCTCTCTGGGGCAGCCACGGCTGTGTCAGAGCAGAGGGAGCAGCTGCAGGAACCTGGGATGAGCCCTGCAGGACACTGTGCAAGAAATGCTCCCACAGGGCCCAACCCAGAGCTCCAGCTACTGCAAACCCCCTTGGTTTCCAGATTTCCCCAGCCCAGCACACACGCCAGAGCCAAGCGTGGATGTGCCAGCCCTCCCTGGGGCTGCTCACACGTTCCAAGCCCAGGCAGTGGCAGAGCAGGACAGCACATCCCAGACCTCAGCGTGGCAAAGCCTCCCAGCTGCGACCCCCTGCCAGAAGAGCCCAGCAGGTTGAGGGATGAGCCCAAGGGATTGAGCTCTGCCAACCCACAGTCCCCTCTGCAGGGCTCTTCCACCAGCTATGGAATGCCAGGAGAACAAACAGCTCGGGAGAGAAGTGGTTTGGACTAAGCTGGACTGGTCAAATCTGCCTGCCCGGACCTGGGCAGAGAGCTGCTGTGCGAAAGGCAAAAAGACACATTCACCTCGAGCAAAGCCCAGCCAGAGAAATGGGCAATTTTGTCCTCCAAATGCACAAGCTTATTGCTCATAAAATGTTTACGTTGGCTGGAGGAACCTACACTAATGAAGTTTTATCACTCCCTGTACCGAGTCCCCAAGGGAGTCCCAGCAAAGCTTTGCAGGCAGCCACAAACGTCTGGGATTGTGCTGCATGCCCCATCTGAAGGGAAAAACAAATCCTGCTGGCAGTCTAAAACATCAAGCAGATATTCAGGATATATTCAGCCCCGAACCAGAAAAAAAAAAAAAAAAAAAAAAAA
>VXBN01011429.1:110446-137881 GCA_013397395.1 Sinosuthora webbiana
AATCACCCACGCTTGTAAGCTGGTCACACCCTTAAGCTCTCCGGAGAAGTTTCACAGCTTGTAAAACCCTCCTGATTCATTTGGAAAGAAACCACAGTCCGTGCTGCAGCCACAGCAGTGTAAGCTTTCACCAGGGGAAGAGATGCCTCAATCAACCAGACTTTGAGGGGCTAAGGAGCACTAATACATGTCAGGGACCAGCTACAAACGCAAAAAAAAAAGGTAAAAAGAGAAGGGTTTGTGCTCCATACCCACAAGAATTTATGCTGCAAAAAGCAGGTTATTTATACAGGAACTTTGTTTTCGGCATCACCACTCAGCTATCCATTCTCAGCCCCAAAACAACAGGGCACAGGAGACTAATGAACAGCATGAGCAGGAAATACTGAGATACGAGGCAAGATTTAGAGAACAAATGGTTCAGGCACTCTTGTATTTTACAGAAGGTCATTCACTGGGCCTTTATACTTCATTTATCAAATTAGATCTGAATTGGTGCAGTCATCCTGATTCAAGAAACCATCACGCATCTTTTCCCTTCAAAAGGGGAAATAAACACCTTATCTCTAAAGCAGTTTCCATCAGAGGATCTCTGAGTCCTTCCCTGGCACTTTGCCTCGCAAAACCACCCAGGCAGAGCTGCCTCCCCTGAAACAGCCTTCAGAGGTGCAAAAAGCTCGAGTGTTTTGGCTGTAGTGGCTCAGGCCCACATCCCCTCCCCTGAGATGCACCTGACTGAGCCAATTATCCATGTGCTGCCCTTAACCAGTGGGATTTTACAGCCTCTATTTTTCTAGTGCTTTCCTTGTCATCATAAACATCCCAGTGTTTGCTCACAAGTTGTTCCATTAAAAACAAATATGCCGCCACTCCACGGCTGTGGAATTTGCTGCAGAAGATCATCCAGAGAACAGCCCTGCCTTGCCAGCCACCTGCATCACCTCCCCCTCTAACTCTAACCCAGAGGCATGTTACAATTGCATTATTCCAGCTAAATAAAATTATTTCCCCCTGTTCCAAGACATAAAACAACCACGTTATTATGGCCATTGCCACTGTGATTTAGTAATTTAAACAAAAGACACGCACAACGATAAGAACACGGTAAGTAGTACAGCACTTCATTACAGCTGGAACCAGTATTTATGACCCCTGAAAGCAAAGATGGTCGTGAAAATTACCCGCCCAAACCCATCACTTCAAAATTACAACTTAATCACACGAGGCTCAGCACAGAGGCTTCAAACACCCTGATGATCTTTTGGTTTTTTCCAGGGTGAAGAGAAGCCCCCAGAGATAATAAATCGTTCGAGGTGTCGGTGGAAGCGGCTTGCTTACGAAACAGGATTTGCAATGCAAAAAGTGAATCATGAACCATCATCACCTTCACACACTGCACCCTTCCCCAGGCTGCTGCTGAAGGACCGTCACTCCAGCTGCCCCCTGCCTCCCCCAGGGCAGGACAGGGACAGGGACAGCCACCCAGGGCCATGGAAAGGGCTCTCAGAGCTGAGACAGGAGCAGAGGTGCAGGGCAGTCACCGGAGAGCCCCAAGTGCTTAGAGAGCTCCCGACCAAGCTGCACGGAGAAGTTAATCTGGTAAAAATGCTTTGGACATGTAGCCACAGCTCAAGTAGAGCTCTCTGCCAAGACTGAGGACAATACATTATTAACTAAAGTTTAATAATATCCACAAAC
Organism: Sinosuthora webbiana; assembly: GCA_013397395.1. Lineage (NCBI taxonomy): Eukaryota > Metazoa > Chordata > Aves > Passeriformes > Sylviidae > Sinosuthora > Sinosuthora webbiana. The sequence continues at coordinate 112,145 of VXBN01011429.1, forward strand.
ATACGTTTCTAGCTGAGGCTTACAACCACAGCTCTGTAGATCTGTTTGTTCTTCTAGTGGTCCTGTTAAGAAATGAGTTTCATGATCACTTTCACAGCCCAAACCACGCATTTATCTGGTGTTAAATTTACTTCTGTTTTATTTCCATAGGAATTTTGCTGGTTCCATATTAATTAACTTATGTCAGAAACAGACAACACTTCACAAAGGACCCTCTAATCAGTGGCTATTAAGGGTGGGCTGCAATATGGTTTCTAAGTAACACTGGTCAGAGTATTTTCAAAAGGCAAAGCCCAGTTTCAAAAAAGAAGCAATTATCTCCCCACCAAATGAGTATGGAAATTAAGGAGCACTTAATTATTACATTTGCGACGCTCTGAATTAGGCAAGATCGATTCCCAACAAGTATCATTCCCTGCAGAAAGAAGAATCTGGCTACTCGTAACACACACACCACGTTTTGTGTTTTTGAGAGAAATTTTGCAGGAAGGATGAGTCAGCAGCAGAAAAGCAGCCAGGTCTCTACAGACAACCAACAACCACGACATGGGTGCCCAGTGGGGAAAGCCTCACACCCTCAAAGACCCCAGTACCAGGCAGCCCCACTGAAAGGCTGCCCACTCTTCCCAGTAACCTGATGGCCACAGAACCCACCCAAGTAGCTCTGAAGACTTTATGTCCTCCTATTCTCTTTTGTGTACATCAACCATACGCCCAAGCAAAGAACACAGGCTCCACTCCAGAGGAAAAGCCAAAATCCAATTAATGACACCAATCTTTAAAAGCCGGCTCAGACTGCAGAAATGGCTCATTCAGGAAATTTTTCTTTCCTGAAAGCTTCCATGAACTGTAATAATGCAACTATTGCAGGCATTTGTTTATTAATACAGAAAGACTTATTTATGAGAGATCTGCATTCAGCTTAACCTCCAAAAGCTTGATGAAGTTTAGCCCCTGGCCAGAGGAAGCAGCACCCCATATGTCAGGGGTGACTGGGAATAGCCCAGGTAACACCTCAGCAAGAGCAGCAGGCACCCTGCACTCTCCCCAGCTCCATTTTGATGCCAGGCATTGATTGAGGCAGGAAAGAGGCAGATCCCACAGGCAAGGAAGGCTGGCAAGTGGAACAGCCAGGGCGTGTGTGATGGCATGGGTGCAAGGAGATGGAGAACTGACACTTTCCCTTAAATCAGCACGGCAGGGAGGATTATGAAGGGTTGGTAGTGTGAGTTACCAGACCCTGCCCATGTGCAAAGGAAGGGCAAAGTCAGATGGTCACAGCCCAGACCATGCAGCAGCAGCACATCTGTGTCTCTGCTGGGCAAAATATCCCCCTGAGCTACCGGCAACACGAGTTTGGCAACACTGGAGCCACTTGATTTGAAGAAACTGTGATATTAAATTAATATACTTATTTGCAGTAGAGGCAAGGTTATATTAAAAGGAAGGGAATGGCACAGGGGGCTATTTCAATTCATAAGAGGCAGCTATTAAGACAGCACTAAGATGTGGGGAGGGAAGCTTTCCAATGGTTTTGCTATTTTCTCCCATCATGATTTCAAAGTTTGAGTAGTAAATAAAAACACATTTCAAGTCTAAAGGAAGCAGATCCCCGCAGTGCCTTGACTCTCTCTACTGCAAGAGAAATTCAAATGAAAGTGTTGCCCTGTTCCCAAGTATCAGGATCCTGGCTCCTCTTCTCCTTTATCACCAGTGAACAGCCACGGTGATAACAAGAGGAGTAAGTACAGCTGTCTAGAGAGATGGCAGGTACTGCCCTGAACACCTCGCTAAATTAAACACAAGCTTTGCCAACACAGAGGCAGAGCAGGAACAAGAACGAGCACAGCTTTTCCACCAACAGGAGCTCAGGGTCACAAAACTGCTTCCTGCTGTCCCACCTCCTGAACTTCCTGCCACCCTGTCCAGGGAATATGCCTTTCCCCTGGCCATGACCTGCAGAACACAGCCATCCACCCAGACATGAGCATTAAGAATGCCCCAGCACAGTCACGGTGCTGGGACAGTCCCTCCCCTCAGGGAAACCCCAAGTTCAGCACTGCTGTACCCACCGTGACCTTGAGAAGGGACACCCTCCGTGCCCTCCTGCTGCTGGCTCCTCATGACAAAACCACTGGTACTGGGCCAAAACTGAGAACACAGGGAAGGAGAGGAGAGCTCGTCACTGCCTCTGACACAACACAGATGACATTTGGCTTATTAAGCACACACGGAAACAAGAATTCGAGTTGTTAACATTTGTCATTGCGTTATCTCCCACTGAACCCCAGGGAACATGGCCAGGTGCTCAAAGCAATGGGCACCACAGGTCAGAAGGGTGATGTGAAATTAAAGACAAAGGGCTCAAGGACTTGGTTTCACATGCAGAGAAAACTCCCAGAGGGAAGAAGAAATAGTATTTTGAAGTCCACCTGAAAGAAAGGCATCAGACAACTGCCCAGGAGACAGTCAGCTGCCAGGTGTTGATGTCACAAGACTCGTACTATCTCTGCCACGTGTTCTTACCCAGGAGTCTCACACTGAGGCTTTTGGGTACCCACCCCACTGTCCACACGAGTGCCCCTCTGCTGAACACGTCCTCAGCTCCACAAACCACAGGGACACCTCTGGCAGTCGCTGACAAGGCCACAAAAGGGTCATGAATGCTCACGAAATCCTGGAGAACTGAGTAGCTGCTGGGCAGGACCCTTCAGGGTGCAGGGGAACCACTCAGCCAGGAGCATCTCTGCCCACGTCCTCCCTTTCCATTTCATGTGGTAGCTCCTCGTTGGCACAGCTGCTGATTAAAGCTTGCACTGACATCTGAAGACTCAAAGGCAAATTAAAATAACCCTACACTCTTAATCCGATTCATGCTTTTTTAATGACTGGCGCTCCTATCGTGTGGAAAGCATCTCTTGCAGGAAACTTGCTTTGACCACTGCTGTTCACAAAAGTAAAAAGACTTGCTAATGCTCTCCAAACTTCCCACAGAAGTATGTATATCAGCACCCCTCTATTTTTTCCCCCAACAATAATCCAATTCATGTGACTCTTATCTTAACTATGAAGCAGCACATTAAATCCAGGATCACAGCTCATTTAGATAAATGGAATTGGGCACATCCAGCGAGTCATTCCTGCTGTGACATTTCTACTATTGACAGAGTTATTTCCAGGCCCAGCGTGGGCAGGGAACTGGGAGGACTCTCACCCTTCAGCACAGTCACTGCCCCTCGCTGAGAGTGCACAGAAGAGCCAGATTTTCTCAAGGGACTCTACCTGGGTCTAGTCACATGCTAATAAACATTCTGGCAGCCGTTCCCAGAAATAACCTTCAACTGTTACCTAGAAACATAATCCATCAAAATAAACCTCAAAATAGTAAGAAATGAACTTTTATTGGTAGGCTGCATTCTAGTTATATATACAGAAGAATTAGTGGACAAACTAGAGTCATTGATCAAGGGGATAGCTCAAATTAATTTCAAGGTTATCTTCTTTGCTCTTTTATAAACACAAACAGCGTTTTAAAGAAGTTTCCTTTACCTCACTCTTTCCTACCCTCTGTGAGCCCTTAGGAATAGAGCTGAACCTCATGGGCCTCTACGGGACTTGAGAGCACCCAGTGGAACACAAGCACTTAGCAGGTGATGAGCTCAAGTGAGTCTAGAGCTTAACAGTCACATCATCCAGAATAGATTGAAATTTCCCATCAAATAAATTGAAAGTTCTGCTTCAGCACTGAACAGTTCCCCTTCTCCCTACAGCTCCATCCCCACACTCCTTTTTAATCTGAATAAATACCGATGGTATTTGCCTCCCCCTCTTTTTCTTTCTATTTTTTTAATAAACTGCTGGGATGATGCAGGAACCACAGCCAAAGGATTTTCTTTAGGTACTCAGAGCACTCCTGATCTGCATATTGGTTTCAACTCGTAACTCTCCACAAACAAAACAGGTGCATGAGTCTGTCAGTGCACATGCTGGCGAGTCCTCCCCTCCCCTCGCAGCCCCTGCGCAGGGATTAACACACACAACACGCTGCCTCGGTAGGAACTGGAATTTCCTGGAGCTCCCACTCGAGGCTGCCAAGCTGAGATACCACCACAAGTGGCCCTGGGACACTCTGAGCGCCGGGGTTCAGCCAGGTTATCTCCCTGATAACCTCCAAGAGCCTGGGGCCGTGTGTGTGCGGCGTGACATCCACGTGCTGACGTTCCCGAAGACGGGAAACCAGACTTGGCTGCAGCTCATCAATTCCCAGCACTGCCTGAGTGCCTCCGAGAGGGAGCCGGGCTCGGTTCACAGGGATGCGTGTGCTCTGTCTGACTGCATCCATAACAACGAGCTGCTGCACATTTACAGCTCCCCTCCTTCCTGAAAAATTGTGTTTTCAACCAGATGACACGCTTCTGATTATTAAGAAAGATCTCTGTATACCCCAGAAATTAATCATTTCTCTAGTCTGCTAAAACTCATGACAGCGTAGCCTCGGCTCTGGAAAAATCAACTGCAGTCACGAAGATAAGCAATTCAAAATTTTCATACATTCTTTTACTCAGGTAGAATCCTTCCCTGCAATCATCAAGGTTTTATTGGAGCTGGCATAAATATTCAGTCTGTGCTGCTCATCAGTCTGGTTAGAGAGAGATGGTGGGGGTTCACTGCAGGTCCCAGGGTAGGTTCTTTTCACACCCAGCAAATTTTGCTTTTAACCTCATTAAAAGCAGGGTTAGATCCTAAACAGGTCCACCCACAATGACCTGGGGGAGCTTGAAATGGATGAAGACAACAATACAAGGAAAGAGAACCTCAAAGCAAGATAGTTTGATCAGACAAGGGTGTATTCTATGCAATAAAATAAGATAATCACCCTTATCCACATTACATCAAATATCTTTTACTTCCCAAAGTCCTCAAGGCTGCAGAGTTTTCAGTTACCTTTTCCCCGTTTCCTCTAGGATTAATACTCTTCCTTAGCAATCTGCTGCCAGCTGCTGCATGGCCTCTTTGGATATCATGAATTAAATTCTTGGATTTTGCGACTTTTCCCACTGTTAGAAGGACACTTATCAGGTTAAGCCCAGATTTCTTTCCCTGTCTTACCAGCAGAGTTTTGGGTGACTAATCAAAGGACTGAATATATTTTAAAGATTTAATTCTCCCTTCACCATTTATACCAGTCAATGTCACTTTGACACTGTTCTGGCTTTTCACTGCAAAAAACTTTCCAACTCAAATTCCCCTAAAACGAACATGCTCTCATAAGCAGACAAGTGCCATTTGCTCCATCTTGCCCTCCCCCAAGTTAGCTTCAGCTGTCACCAAAAACACAGTAAGCATTTTCCTCCTTGGGAACTATGTGTTCTTGCAGTTATATTCAGTGGACCAGAAGAGTCTGGCATCGGAAAAAGAACTATCTGATTTCTTGGACTCGCTGCAAGAGAACCTGTCTTGGCCAGACACAGTTATAACCACCAAGGATTCAGTTAAATTAAAGACATCCTGGGCCATGAATGCTGGCTGTACAAAAAGTGATCAGGCAATCACCCACCTCAGATACAGCTTTGGGGCTCTGACTGCTCTCTAAAGGGTGTTTCTTCCTGCAGTTATAAATAACAGGGAGCAAAACACTTTGTACATTAGTGTGAAGATTTTCGGAGGCACCATCCATGAATCGCCACCACTATTTTAGTAAACAGACAGTAGTCAACAGCTCTTGAGAACTTTTTACATTTTCACCTTTCTGGTTTCAGTGTGTTCAGATCTGAAAGCACGTTTTTCAGCTTAATTCACTTAAGGTCATCTCTACTATTTTTGCCATGATCCATGTTGCCTTTTTTGATCTACATTACCTAGAATTTCTATTTCTATGCCCAGTTATAAGGAGGGAAATATGCCCTGAAAAAGCAGCTGCACCTCAGACCCACCTCAAGACACTGAACCTTGCAGTGCTCCTTTATGCCAGGAACTGCCACATTCAGATGGCTGATCCCTGTGTGTCAACACCCAGACATCGCACAGGACGTGAGGAAAAAGTACAAAAAATACAAAACACACTCAAACCATCTTCCTAAAAACCTGCTCAGGGCAACAGTTTTTCACAGATAATTCTACATTTCCATCTTCTGCCTCGCCATGAGCCAAGCCCAGTCCTCAGGCACAGACAGCTCCCACAACTTCCAAGCAAGTGAGGTCTCCACCCAGACCTGCCTCTGCCTTGGGTGCCCTTCTCTTATTTCATTAATTGCCCCTTTTCCATCACACTATTATGGCACGGTAAAAGCACATCTGGAACACATCTGCAGCCTTCTGTCCCCTCCAGGAAGAGCCCAGCATCTCACTGGAACGGCATCAAGGGAAATGGTAATGAATGTCAGGGTGAGCTGAGCATCTGCTCTGTGCTGTGCTCAGGACAACCTTCTCCACGGAGCTTTTCCAGGAGGGGTTGTTCACCAGGTCTTATTTTTAAAGAATCTGGGCCAAGTCATCCCTGCTGTAGCTTTAATGACGTCAATGAGCTACAGCAGGGGTGAAATTGGGCCATTATTTTTTATGTCCATATGTCCTGTGCCTATTAAAGAAAAAAAAAAAAAAACCCCACAAAAGAAGATCAAGGAAGAAAAGTTACTGAATCAAAAGACTACCCGGTGCAGAGATTAACATCTAGACGTGGAATGTTCCTCTTTTGTTCCTGCTGTTCATTATAAATATAACAGTTTATGGAAAATTAAATACTTCTGTAGTGTCAAGGTACAACGCGAGTTCTGCAGTGACAAATTATATTCACATTTTGTATCCTGTTTGGATAAAAAAGCCAACGGGGAAAATCATTACCAGGAAAAGGTCTCTTCAGAACTCCGCAAAAGTGAGAGACACAAAAGTTGCCAGTAAGTGTTGGTGTCTCCTCTCCAAGCCAATATTCATCACACCCAGCACATCACCACAAGTAGCAAAGCCCAGTGGACCTTGTCCTGAGCTCATTTCTTACTAAATCCAAAACAGGATTATACAAATATCAGAAGAGAAAAATACGATAACGTTAGGCCTAAACTTTCTGTGAGCATGCAAAGCCCCAAACACCAACCTGAGAAGGGACACAGCTGAGGAGCCCAGGCCTGCAGATGTGAGACACCAGCTGTGAACAGCAGCAGTGACAGCCACGATTCTGTGGGGGTTTTCAGAAGGCTGAACTGCACCATTAACCTTGAGAAAAAGTGCAAGCAGGTTTACCACCCCCATGGCCCAGCACAGGGGGTACTGTCCAGGATGTGGACGCGACTCCGGCTCACCTGACCGCAGCCAGCAAGACCTACAACCACAATTTCTCAACTCCACGCTTCAGGCCCACTTAACTGACATTTAAGAGCATGAGTAACCATATTCAGAGGGACACAGGAAAAATTACTCACCCACGCGTCTATAGAGTCAGGCTGATGCACCTTTTAAGGCAGACAGCGACTGCCCAGCAACAGCCCCAGATCACAGGAGCTGGTGTTCAGGGCCTCTGCTTTGTAGATAACTTTTTTATTTCAAGGCTTTATAGAAGATTCCTTTGAAATCTTTGACCCTAATTATCCAAGTCGCAGCTTCAGTCAAAGACTAAGTCCTCTCTGCAAAGGCCTTTTTTTCCAATTGCTTCCCCTCTGCATTAATGAGCTCTTTTTCCCACAACAAGCTGCAACAGTTGGAGGTTTTGTTTTTGTTTTTATTTTTATTCCTCTCCTCCCTCCTCCTCTCCCATTCCAGCGCTGGAATCAAAATAACTTGAGATGAAAAACGTGTGACCTCCCAAGCCTTTATTTACAGTATCACAAACCACAAGGGAAGGTTCTGTCCAAGTTTTCCAGCTGGAATGGGAACAGCAGGGGAAAAAACGTGCCCTCATTTTTGCAGCTGTGATATTTAACACATCACAGGGGAGAAGGGTGGGAAGGAGGCAGGAGAATTAGAAGCCAGTAATGATGCCATGGAAATATGGGATGAAGTGTCTCAGCCACACAGGCAGGTTCACACGATGACATCTTTTCTCCTCAGAAATCAACAGGGCTTTGCACATGCAAATGTAACTGCAAAACCAGCCTGACACACATTTAATGGCTTTACTTCTTCACTTCTACATTAAACCAGATTGGAAAAAACAGGAAAATTTTTGGACTCCACCTAAGTTTGTATCAGTGCTGTAGTGATCTCTCTTCATGCCACCATCCCCCAAAATTATAACAAAGGCTTTGTCAAAAAATAGGAGCCTAGCAGCAACAGAATCCTCCTCAGATATTTAACCAGCACAGAAAAACAAACACAAATGAAGGAGGTTTAGATCTATAGAAAGTTACTTGCAGCAGGAAACTGTCAGTTAGTTTGTGGTTACAACCACAGCAGCATCACAGCCCTCTCCTCCCAGTTAAAGACGTATGTCCAAACAGTTCCTCGTGTCTTGTGTTTCTATTGTAAAAGGAGGAAAACCACCAAAACAAAAACTCACTCGTTTCCATGAGAAATTTCACAGTGCCAGATTATACAGGAGACCCTGCAGATCCCTTCTTTTTGAAAAGGGATCCTTCTGTACCTTTCCAAACACCTGTGTCCTGTCAGGTGTAAATGGGTTTACCTGTAACTCTCTCCCACCTTTACAAGGTCCCATTCCCCTTTCCTCACCTCTCAGCAGCTCCCCCTTCTCCCTGCCTGGCACAGTAACAAGTGCCACACTAACCCACAACCTTTACACAATGAGACAGGGGAATGTCACAATTGTGCTGCCCCAACCCTGCCAAACAGGGCTCCTTTCCTTGCCAGTACAAAAGCAGCCATCACCCAGCTCCCTAGAGTGTAATCCCCTTGATCTAACTCTTTACAGTGAGTTGTTCAATCCAGTTGAAGGATCCAGTGTGAAGACTGGTTCCTCCACATTTGACCCCTTACAAGGGGTTCAATTCTCATGTCATGGGTGCCACACTAAATCCCCTGGTTAAGTACAAGGTGCAGAAAAAGTAAGGTTCAAATCTGTGTCCATATAAAAGGACACAAGGCCCTGGAAGGAGAAAAGCTGGTCACATCACACAGCCAGGGGTGGAAAATCACAGCCCAGCATGGCACAGGCACAGGGACAGGTGCTGCAGGCAAGGCAGGGAGTGCTGGAAGGACATTAGAAGGAGGCGAGTGCAAAGCAAAGCCGTGCTTCCTTCTGACAGGACACAACACCTTCCTCCAGTGACGTTACAAATTGCTTGGAGGGGACGTCACTTCCCCAGTGCACAAGTGCCCTGTCCCCAGCCTGCCTCACATCTTCTCAGCCACCCTTGGATTCACCCTCATCTACCTTCCCCTCCTATTAGCCTCCTGCCCAATGTCAGCCTCTGCCTCTTCTTAAAGACAGAAAACACTCACCCCATCCAGGCTCCTGCAGCTGCAGTGGCAGCACAAAAAGGCAGCACAGTGCCCCTGGACAGCTGGAAGAGAGGATGCTGAGGGACAGAGCAGCAGGTCCAGCCCCATCCCATATCAACAGCCTCCATCTCCTCCTCACACTGCATTCCCCCCTGGCTCCCTGCCCAGGTCCCACAGCTCCCAGCATCACCAGCACACACGGATCACGTCCACACACTCGTCCCCTGGGCTCGCAGCAGGGATTGAGGACGCTTTCCTAGATTTTGAAACAGTTCTATGCAAAATACTCCCAAGGATGACTTGCAGAGGAGCATCCTCCCAACATTTTCATTCTGTCCAGCAGTTTGGATTGAAAGCCTCCAGGTCTGGAAAAAGCAAAGGGCTGCACAGCAATGCTGGCAGAACAGAGGGGGAAATTTCCATTTTCCTGGATATGGTGGTTGAGCTTTCTGTCTCCATGAGCACTGCATTCCCTGACAAGGTTTAAAACCCATTTCTCTCCCTACATTCCCTACCTGCCAGCTCACAGACGTGACTCCTCTCTGGTGACGCAAGAGCAGGGATTCATTTTCCTGTGAACACCGCTCTGGAGGCAATTTCCCCTCACCTACCCAGAGAATTAATGACCACTCGGGCACCTCATCAGCCCTGTAAAATCCTTCAGGCAAGCGAAATGAATGGAGCCTCAGCCTTGGGGCAAAGCAAACCCTAAGCTCTGCCAAGGATTGCATTTCTTCTCTGCTGTTACTGCTAATTCAGAGAAAAATGCTCCCTCTACAACAGCCTGTGGGGGAGTGTGTGACCTAAAACAAAGGCAAAGCTCTTGGGATACAGATGTTCCCCCTCAGCACAGCAGCACAAACTCACATGGCAATTAATGCCCCTCTGAGCATAAACTCCTCTCTTAAAGCTGCTGCTGGCAGCTTTTGATCCCTCAGAGACCCAGCTCCTTTGGAGCTGCAGTGGGCAGGCAGGAACTGCTGGGCTGTCTCCCAAGGAAATCAGGTATTCCACAGAGGGACACGACACAGCCCTGGGAGCAGCCTACCCAGCCTGGCACTGGGCTCTGCTGATCCCAAAGAGAGACGTCAGGAAGGAAATCAACCTGGAGAATGGCAATGTGTTCACTGGGAGCCAATTTCCTGACAGGAGACAATTAAGGCATTCAAATCACCCCTAGTTTTCAACGATTTTTGATAAAGATACTGCATGTTAATACAGATGTCACTGCAGTCTCAGTGTAACTGCTGTGACCCCGAGGTGTAAACCCAGAGGGACTGAAAACATATTTCAGTCTGGTAAGTGAACAGTCCCTGATCCAAACTCATTTATTCTTTTCTCTTCTTCCCAGCAATTCGTTGCTCTTGAAGCAAAACCTGCCAATTGTTAAGTTTTAGTATCACCCCGAAAAAACATTTGGTGGAGTGAAAAAGACCATTTCTGATAAAGGAAAAAAACACTTACGTGCTGAGCAATGTACTGGAGGAAAATAAGAAGATGCAGAACTGTGCAGTCAGGCTAAAAAGGCTGACACCCTGCCTACCAAAAAACTCCAGGCACCAACTTTGTAGTGAGAGCTCACACTATGAGATACACTTCTAGAATTCACACAAGAGGTTTGGAAGGAGCTGGAAACACAGTGAACCCCCGAGCAACACTCCAAAGGTTACAGCATAAGGCAGCAGCAGGTACAGACGACCATAAAAACCACAATCTCTCCACTTTTACTTGTTAAAAGCCACCATGGGTAAGTGCTTCCCCTTCCACTCTGTTTATTGGGAAGTGCTGCACCTCAACACTATGGCCAATGTAAACCAAATTTAAAGTTCAGATGACAAAGAAACTACAATATGATAGTAGTAAATGAGACTGTACTACTGTTTATTTCAATACAGATAAAATCATCTTAACAAGGTTAAGATGTTTTTGAGAAAAAAACTCACCCAAGATTTAAATTAAAATTATATTAATTGCACACCCTGTGTAGCCATTTTGCCTTTTAATTTATTTATTTGAAAGACTTTGAACAGACAGGGATGCTGACTGAGCTGAAAAAGGCAAGGAGTGGGAGCTTTCTTTCAAAAGAAGTTTATTACCAATGCACACATCTATGCAATTTAAGCCAACCATGTTCTCTGACTGCCAAGCCCTTCTCAAAGAGCTCCTGCAGCCATTCTCTGGCCTCCATTTTATCACATTTCCCCCAAGCATTTATTCAAGTGGAACCCAAGCTAAGGTTAATCTCCTCTCACCAGCAGCCAGTTAGTATCCCTCAGATAAATCACCATTCTCCCTAGTAACATCTAAATGGTTTTTTTCTAGCCCGGAAGAAAAAGAACAGGCATCCAGCTGAAATGTCAGAACCTACCTTCTGCAAAAAATCTCTCTAGATGCCTCTGAATGCAGGAGGGAGCAAAGACAGCATTGCTGATAAAGGATGTCACTGTTGGTCCACATGTGTCAACATCCTAGGGGAAGACAGAACACAGTTGCTGAACTGCCATGCCCATGGGAAATCAAGAGCCAGAAGAAGGCTGCATTATTTTTCCCAGTTACACCATGCTAATGGCTCCTATGCAAACAACATAAAGCTACAACGTTTTATAATTGCACATCAGAGTTTCTCCGCAGACATCCCTCCGGTATGTCAGAAATTCAATACGTGATAGTAGGCGGCAATGAGCACCTCAGGGATTTAAAGTGTGTTCCAAACCATGAGTCATCGTCATCTCCAACTCATGGAAATTAAGGAGGGGAAAAAAAAAAAAAAAAAAAAGGGAGAAGGAAAAACGCACGCGTTGCACTGACCACTCTCACGTGCTCCCCCTGTACAGCATTTCCCCTCAAAGCATTTCCCTTCTAAACTCGGAGCTCTGACTTCCACGGAGGAGATATCACCACAGGCAAAGCCAGCACACCACAGATTTTTCCAGGGAGCCCCAGAGCCTGGACAGGATCCCAGGTTTGAGGGTGGAAGCAGAGCTGGGGCTGCCCTCGTAATCCCCACAGATCTTTCCACACCTGGAGGAGCAAAGAGAAGGCAGCTCCTACAGGGAACAAAGACAGGGCTGGTGAACCAGCAGCACCCAGGAGGGCAAATCCAGGTCGGGAAAGCCCAGGCACCCCGTTTACATTCCTATTCCAGCCACCTGCTCTCCCCCAAGGCTGATTTTTGCCAGGAGGGCTGAGGGCAGAAGGAACCTGTAACGCTGCCTGCAGAGCAAGTTACTGTTTTGCTCATCATTCCAAACAGCCCCGTTGCCTTTCTAAGAGATTCCTTGGGGCAGGCTCATCTTTACCTCCTGCAAACTGGTTTTAATGCTGCTTTTAAAGCAGCTGGGTTGCACTTTAGGGTGTGCTCTCCACTCCCCTCTCTACTGATGATCTCCCCAAGTATAGCCAGGTTCCTTTAGGTCTTCTTTAATGTCTTGGCTTATCCTTGTTTCTCTGTCCTCCAGGCAGCGGCCAGAGCAAACCAGGGCTCTCCCAGCACTGGCCTAGCAGGGTGAGGGAGGAGGGAAGGTTGGGGTACATCCCACATGTCACCCGTGGACCCCCAAACCCCACATGCTCATGATAAAATTGCCTCTGTCTCACTGAACTCCCCATCAGCAGAAATATCCCTTCTCCTTTGAGGTCAGGAAGGGCACAGTCGTCCTTCCTAGTTCTCCTTCCCAGCAGCAGGAGCTGTGTTTTGCACTGCAACATGCAAATCTGGGTCTACGACCACACAAATAAAAGCACATCTCCTTGACTGGGACGTGGATCCAAGCCCTAACACCAGCACCTGCTACCAAAGCGTTACACAAAGAATAAATAAAACATCAATACACTCTGTTCCCTCCCCTAAAGAACCCGAAATCGTTGGAAAAACCATCAATACTTTTAGCTGCAAACACCGCTTCAGGTAACATAAATTTATGTCTTGCCTACAGTTTAAAAAAAAAACAACTCAATAACTGATCTTCACTCTTGTAACTTCTTGCACAGCAATTTAAAAAATATAATGGTGCTTGCACAGGTCAGATCCATCCTGGAGGAAGAGCAAAGGTGAGTAACGTTTGAGGACCATTAATCTCAGAAATCTCACCGAGACCAAGGAGCCAGACAGCTCGAAAATATATTTAGTCCACGAATGCTTATTAACGTCATTTGCTGATTCACAGCTGAGCCAGGCACACAGAGCCCAAATGCCACTTCTGCTTTCCCAGGCCGGGTGGCTGTAATAATAATAATAATAATAATAATAATAATAATAATAATAATAATAATAATAATGTTGAAAGTGTTGGGCACCAAGTTGCTTATCCTATCTCAAAACCTTCTGTGATGCAACTTTAAGATTGCATCTGTCAGAACTGGAAACCACAAGTCCACTCTGTGGCCCCGTGGTTTAGGATCCAATCAGAATTTATCTGAAATGGAATCTTAGTTTTCTTTTCTTTCATTGATTATTGATCTTGCTGCCAACATTAATATAGCCAAGACCAGAAGATAAATAAAGTTAATTCTTCAAGCTCACAACAAAATTGACACTGAAAATCACCGCTACTTTTAAAATTACATCCTCTTTATAACCGAAGAAAAAATATTCAATAATTTTATACCTTTGCCAGAATTTTGTGTGCACGCTTTGGCTCAGAATTAACCCAATAAACTCCTAAGGAGTGATTTAAATAAAAATCTTTTCATAAAAGGAAATGTAAAGTGTTCCATCCCCTACTGTTATATACAATACAATGATGCAAAGCCCAAAGGAGTTTCTCTCTAAAGCAACTATTCAAATCAGTATGATGGAAATACATTTAAATATATCATTTTAATCTTGCTTTGCCTTTGAATTTAAAACGCCTTTTCATGAAAGCAAATATTCCATTAGTCCTTTTAGCCATCCTACCACTATGATTTGCAAGTAAACAAGGATCCTCACATTACCTTTCTCTTCTAAAAGGATTCATTATGACTATGTCCCTGTGTTGTGGATTAGGGAAGGATGACAAAAGTTCTCCTTTTCAGTGACAGGAAGTCTGTAGCAATTGTTCCAAACAGAAGAACTGAGTTCTCTGCACACTTGTTAATGGTACTGCAATCAAAAGTGATTAAAAGCAAAAACATTTCTGTACAAGAGAAACTGAAAGCACTGCCTCTGGGAAAACAGAAACACTAGCATTTTCTCTGCAGCAAACACTAAAAGTAATAGATAATTAATGTAGCCTAGGACATTATGACATTTCTGAAACTTGTTTTCTGGAATAATCATAAACAATTCACCTTGACTATATTCCCAAGTCATCACTTTTTAAAGCCACTGCAGTTTGCAGAGGCCTTGCTGATGCTATTCTTAATTTGCTTATTTTTAGGTGTGAGAACAGATTACCAAGGCAAAATTTAAACTTAAAAATCGTCAGGTTTTCATCCCCTTCTATAATCATTAACCCTCTCTGCATTTCAGAAACATTCTGTGCTAAATGGAAACCAAGCACACAGTTAAAACTGCTTCTACTTTCAAATTAAACTCCCCAAGTGTGGGAGGATTCAGCATTGTTAAACAAGGGGCACATTTGTCCAAACCACCAGGAAAAAAGCAACGAAACAAAAACCCAGAAATGTGAGTTAATGCTGGAGCTCCCAAAAGGCGGCAACAACGTTTTTATTATGGGTGATTTGCAAAAAGGAACGTTCCGAACTCCCTCCCTTCCTCAAAAGGCTTTCAGGGAAGGATCTCTCCAGGGAACTGGAGCAGCCCAGAACCGAATCAAAGACCACGTTTGGTGCTGGAGCAGCACAAGAGCTCAGCAGCACCCGAGGCAGAGGAAAGCAGACCAGAGCTATTAATAGACAGATTCACATGTAAATATCTTTGGCGAGGAGGCAGAGGTGCCACGCGGCTCGTTTTTAGCACCGATGTTGAAAACACCACCCTGCACTAACAGAGCTGGCATTTACCTTTCCATGGAGGATGATTAATTAATTATAAGATGCTTTCTGCTGGCTTCTGAAGGCTTCTCTGCTGAACTGATGCGCTGCGCTTCACTTTCCAGTCCTTCCAGGAGGCACCATTGCTGCCACCACTAAATCACTTTATACTGGGACAGGCAGAGCTCCCACCTCACCATCACCTGGACAAACACACCTGGGGACAACCCCAAAGCACAACTCACCAGCCTTGGGCAACTCACCCTGCTAAGCACAGGCAATAAAAAGGCTTCACCGTCTTGCAGAGAGAAATGAACCAGCACGACTGTTCCTCATGACCACCACAGCTGGTCTAGCTCAGCCTCCTGCTCCTGCACAATCTGCATGAATAAATTCTAAGCCCTACCAAGTGTCAGCTGTGGTCAAACCCCACATGCCCACGGTTTGGGAGCATCGGTTTCAGACCACAGAGAGTCTCCAGAGCCCCTTTATCCTCAGAAAAGGTGGTTTCTGTTCTCCCACCAGCCACCCTGAAGCTCTAAAGGGGATATAAGTGAGCAACTAAAAAAATCAACAAACCACAGGGAAATAAATTCAAAATCCTGAAGAACTCTAATCGGAGGAACAGGCTCCAGGACGTGCCAGGAAATTAATCAACATGCAAGAGAAATGCAGCAGTTAACTGGAAAATACGAGCAGCTTGGAAAGGCACCGAGACCATTTTTCCCTCTCTGATGTTTGCAGCATCTGGACCCTCCAAGTGCCCCGGGGTTACATTCCCAAAGGAGCACAAGGTCCTGGCTGCGCTGTAAGCAGCCAGACCCAAGGGAGAGGGAGGGAAAACAAACAGCAAAATGCTTCCAGAAGCTGCCCGGGCTCTGGACCCTGCTGTAGCTATAATGAGCTTTTTCATTTGCCAAGAGCCCTCTCCCTCCTTTCCTCACAAGTCATTAATCCTTTCCTGAAAGTCTTTATTCCCTAATATGAAATGGGAAGCGTTACAATCCATCGCTCTGATCAACAGCAAGAAAAAAAGATATTTAAAAAAACCCCAAAACCTACACTCTACATGCACCCTTAAAAGATTTTCAGAAACCTCACACCAGTGTATGTAAAACAGGAAGAGTGACATTTAATATCACATGAAGCCTGCTCCCCACACACATCACCCTCCCAAACCTCCGGGGTGGGACCCCAGGGACCACCACCAGCAGCCCCTGCTCAGCACCGGGATTGCTTTGGGCTGTGCAGATCTTCAAAAGCAGCTTTCAAAAGACTCTATTTAGTGTCGAGCTTCAGACTCCCCTCTGAGAGCACTAAAACCGACAGGATTTTTTTTTTTTTCTTAAAAAAAAAAGATAAAAGCCTCTGGGTGGGTTCGGCACCTATGTATGCCAAAGGCACTTCATGTTTTATTCATGAGAATGCTATCACCCCGTGAAGGTTTCTAAGTGACTCAGCCAGACAGGGTCCCCACAACCAGGTTTCAGGAGGATCTTTTTTGGAAGGAAAAAAAAAAAAAAAAATTGTTTTAATTCAGCCGTTTGATTGATATTACTTTCCAGTCATTTCTAGCCAGGTATATTTCAAACAGAGAACTCTATGTCAGCTTCCACCTTGCCCTTCCCATACAAATGCAGCAATTAGCACAGAAAAATTAGTCAATTACGCAGTATTTCACCTTAAATAAAGCAGCTCAAGAAATAAAACACCGTTTAATTGGTAGCTGACAGCCAGGGAAGGAACACGGTGGCTCAGTAACGTGCTCAAAGAGGCTCTGAAATCCATTCCCAGCCCTTGATGGAAGCCTGTCCTTGTCAATGAAATCCACAACCCATAATAATGCTCAGTATTGTGCTTTCATCCTCTGTTTTATCCGAGCTCATCTGCTGATCAATGAGGAGTCCCACAGAATAACACTCTGAATTTCAATGTCAACACAGCAGTACTGTGGTAATGATCGAAAATATTTACATATTGCCTCATTGATCGTGGGGTGTTCTCTTCCAACCATCTGGCTACTGGGCACTCATCTTTTTTTATTATTTTCTTTTCTTTTTTAGGCCTTCACAACTATTTCAAGCAGGTTATCCTGACAGCTAACTTCCAGCGTTCCGCCTGGATCAGGTTTTCCTGTTATTTTTAACCCAGGACATCAGCAACACCATTAATCAATTTCATCCCGTCTCAACGAAGGGGAAAATAATTTTCCAAACAAGGACAAACCCCCCAAAACCCCAGCGAACACCTGCTCTTTGATGTGCCAATTCAGCTACAAGGTCTCGTTTTTAAATGTGACTCAAGGGTGTCACCATCTCAACAAGGGATGAGTCAAATGGAAATATGTCCCTGACTCTGCTCCTGCTGCCAGCCTGGAAGCAAGAAAGGCTGCCAGGGTTGGTTTTCCCACCTCCAGATGGAATATCCCTTGATCCCTGCAGTGCAGAGCCCTGGGGTGATGCTCCCCTTAGGAAATGCTCAGGTTTTCTGAGCCTGCTGGTCCAGACCAGGGGATGTAGGAATAAAAACCAGCACCAGCCAGTCTCCCTTCCCTTCTCCCACCTGAGCCTGTGCACCCCGAGAACCCCCAGCCTGTCCCACTGTCTCCTGTGGGGATGGATTTGCTGCACCCTCCACCCCCCTGCAGGTCCAGACACACACCTGGAGCCAGAAACTGTGGGGAGAAATTGGGATTTAGCCTCAAGAAAACCCAAACAAAAGCAAAAAGCACCTCCCTGTGAGGTGCTCTGAGCACCAAGGTGCTGCACCCCCCCCAAGCACAGCACAGCCAGTTTCCACCCAGCTCTCATCTCGCTGAGCCCAGGTTTCCATGCAAAAAAAAATGAATTTTTAAAAAGCTTGGAAAAGCTTATCCATGTTCATTCTCCTAGGAAGCGTATGAGCAAGTTAAAATAAAATATGCAGGCAAGACTAACATCTACAAGATCTACAAGGCTGCTGCAAGAGACCTCAGCAGGGAACTCGCTGAGAATATTAAAAAGGTGGTTCTCAAACAGTTGTCAAACTGATTTCAAGGAGTTTTTTAGTGGCTCCAAATCTGTTTATAATCAGAAGCTGACACTCATGGCTGCTGCTACCATAAACTTGATTTAGGAAGGATGGGAGGTCTGAAAGCCAAATCATGCTCAGTCTTGAAACCAGGAGTTAAAATCCTCACTCAACACCGTTTAGCTGATGATTTTTGGTAACAACCTTTAAGACAAAGCATCACCTCTTTTTTCTTTTTCTCCGTTCCACTTTGATAACAGGGAACAGAACACAAGTTCTATCAGCAAAATGACATTCAGACAACAAAAGACAGAGCAGGGAGGGGGGAAAGTGCTCTGACATATCTGCCTTTGATAATACAGATGCTCCATTAGACAGTGAAATAAATCTCCCCTTTATGTCAAGCTCCTTTTTCTGCTGGGGCACCTGTATGAAGGAACAGGCAGGAGGACAGAAAGCTCTTTCCTCTCCATCCTGGCAGGAATGATGCAGAAGATCTGACCTAAACACACCCAACTGCCCACCCCCGGCCAGGAGAGTCAAACCATCTCTCTCCCTGCTCCAAACAAAAGGATAAATGGAAACTGGGAAGCCAGGGCAACACACAGAAGCTGAATGGAAAAGTTTAATCCTTCAAGTAGGCTTGTCCAAATATGCTCTTTCTTCTCACAGTGGCAGCATGTTAGATAAAGGTGCCCCTTTTGAAAAAACTTATTTAAGGCATTAAATGGAAGCAAATGAGAACATAAAATTGTTTTAGCCCCAACAGAAACAGTTGTGCCCAGGCTGAACACGTTTTTGAGGATATTTGATGGAAGATGTTTACTGTTGTTGAGGTTAAAACACAGAACAATGTTTTACAATCCAGAGACAGGTTAGACAAACAGAGAGTCCCGTGAGCCTGGATAAATGATCCCTTAAAACAAGAGAGGGAGAACAAAACAGGCTACGTGTTCTCCATCAGTTCACTTGGGTGGATCAGAAGCCTAAAAGCCCCATGTGAAGCCTGCTCAAGAAATTAACAGGGAAACAAGGCAAGCCAAACAAAACCCGAGACAGAAAACTCAGGAATTTTAGTGTCTCTTCTGCTGAATTGTGCCCGCAACATTTCCTCTGTCTGCTCCTGGTTTACCCTTCTTTAAGACAGATCCTCCACCTTTGCTTGTGGAGAGCACAGAGAATGTTCCTGAGGAGATGGGAAGGCAGAGAAAAAGCAAGCGAGAGGCCTTCCTCCCCCTCCTGCTCTTTTCCACCGAATATCTCCGAGTTATTTACATCCTCGTATCCCAAACTCCCCCTCCAGTTTCACAGCTTGCAGCTTACTCTGCATTCTGGTGGAGACAACACATATTTAGCTCCAGCATGTTTAGGCTGGAACACCCTGTGAACGTGAGGCCGGGTCACAGAGCCCACAGAGGGAAGGATTTCCAGATGCAGAGACTGGCTAGGAAATAAAAGAGCCAGAAACACGAGGCACCATCTCTCCACCACCCTGGAGAAATCAACCTGCTCCGTGGAGGAGACAACTTAAACAGCTTGGCAACGCCTACAGCTGGTGCTCAACCTCGGATCCAGTGAAAAGATGTAAATATTTAGATTTCAATTTCATCTGATATGATAAATATAAAATCTCTATTTCCTTCTTTAAAAAAAAAAAAAAGGCAACGTTAAAATAGGTAAGCCACCCACATGGAGAAAGTGACTCTACCGTGTTTGTACCTTTAGAAGGTTATTTAAGTTATGGTATTGATCTTGAAACAAATTACAAGTGCAATTATTCCCACTGAATTGTCCTCTGATCTATACACCACGTCTACATAGAAGTGCATACGTTATTGTTTCAGAAAAAAAAAATTGTTTTGCTGTTCCCTCCAAACATGTTGTGCCTCGTGGCAGCCCATTATTCTTTTTACCTCTTCAGAAATGCCCACAGCCCTCCAGGCTGACTCTGACTCCAGCCCAAATTACCTGAAAAGACACAAAATGATCCAAACCCAGCTCCTTATGAATACCTGTACAAAACACAGCTGACGCTGAAACTGCTGCTTACCACGGCTGTACTAGAAAAACCTGAAATCCTCCCGTAACCTTCTAAAGCACATAATGGAATTAAGGCCCCTCTGCACATCCCGAGTTAAGTCATGCAAATACCAAACTTCTTTGGAGCCGGAGATAACGCGGCCTCGCCCCTGCAGTGCCCAGAAACCTCGGCACAGTGCTGATGTGATTACACACTGCCACCCTCCAAATTGGTTATCGTGCCATTAAAATGCCTTCCCAGGTCACTGCTCTGAGGGTTAAGCCTGAATTAGTATCCTGAAGCTCCCTGATCGTTATGTAAGTGCCAGCAATCCAAACAAATCAGAGTTAGCTTCCCTGTCCATCACAGGAATCCCTGGCCAGTGATGAATTACGAAGCTTTCAGCAGTTCATTCACTATTTTCTTCCCCAAGTCCTCACCAGCTGTGCCTCCCCAGCTCACAGCAAACCACCAAGGTCCCACTACTGGATTTTCTGGATCTCAGTTCCCACCCCCACCATGGTGAGACCATAGAAAGTGGTGGAAAAGCCCTGAGAAGAAATCCCAGTACCTGGTCTCCTACTGGAGACCGAGCTGTTTAAAGAAAGCCATGACTGGCAAATCACTTTTCCTCATCACATCGAGAGATTCCCTCCAATTCACCTAACCCCACCTGTTTTCCTGCCAAGGAGGGTTTTAAGGTTCATGCCCACTTCTCAGAACTCACCAGCCTCAGCTGTCCAAACACACAAAGCCAGGACTGTAAAAGCTGCGCAGAGTCCTCGCTATCCAAGGTACTCAGGCTTGGGTTATTTTTGCAGGAAAACAACCTGAGGTCCACAGGGCTGCAGAATGTTGTAGGTCTTTAAATCTATCTGAGCAAGATTTTCTGGAGGCTGTTCAAAGCCAGGAAAAAAAAAAAAAAAATCGAATTTGGAGTTCTCAGCCGCTACCTGGGTCAGGAGAAGCCAAAGTCAGCCTGTGCTGCTGTTGGGAGACCCAGACCCAGCACTCCTTCCTCAGCCGGGGTGTGTGTGTGCTTTGTCCCTGCCCTCGGTGGCACCCGGGCACACTCAGGGCGCTGGCATGTCCCTGCCCGGTGCCAGGTGCGAGGCTGCCGGGACAATGACCCCGGCACCGCCGCTCCCTGCCGGGCCCGCGCCCTTCACTGACCCGGCCAGCAAACCCCAGGGGCCTCCTGCTCACCCTCCTCATCCTCCTCATCCTCCTCACCGCCCCCGGCACAAGCCCCGAGGCAGAAGGCGCTGCTTTCCCTCCTGGATGGCCTCTCCCTGCAGAGCCAGCACCTCCTTGCCGGGATCAGCTCAGGTGTGGCCGAGGGCCCCAGGGCAGGTTTTAGCCCTTTGCCAACTGGATTTCTTCCCTGCACCCGGATTTGCCCAAAAACTGTTCATCTCCACTTGCCTGAGCAACCTCCTGTTTCTTCTCCCCTGTGAAGCCTGACCCTGTGTCACACACTCAGGAAGAGCTGCAGGAAGGGGAAGCAGCTCTGTCTCCAGATCCTGCCATCCCTCAGGAGGTCCCCTGCACCTCCCACTTCCCTCTTTCAAAACGAAAGATAACCTTTTTCCAACTGGTTTCTAAGTTCTCCACTGGGATTGACTGAAGCATTTTTTTGCTGTGAGCTTCTAAGAAGTATTTGTTTAATTAAAAAGAAAAAAAAATTAAAACCACCATCCGGTCACACCCTTTACCTGTGGAAAATGCACAAGCCTGACTTCAGGAGCTCTGCCTATCGACTTGGCACCGTGCTGATAAGAACTCCCCGTAGTGACAGGATCTGGGCCAGCCCCAGGCTAGATTGTTTTCTTCTGACATTAAGAACATCCAAATATCATCCATTACTTCGTTCATTTAAATTTTCCTGGGACTCTTGGCGTGGACAGCACAATTAGAGAAGCCACATTCCCTCTCAGTCGATGGGTGAGCTCAGACAGACTCTGCCCCAGTACAATCTTGTGGCACTTGGATTTCCTCCAACACCCAGGAAATCAAGTTATAAATAAAAAGTGGTTTATTTATTCCCTCCCCCCCCCAACCCCCCCCATTAATTATTCCATTTCCATTCACACTGAAAACTACAGAACATTTTTGTTTATAAGATGCTTTTGGGCTCAAAATTAAATTTAGGCACATTTTACCGATTTGGGGGAGATAAACAGAAATATTAATTGCATCACACCCTACGTCAGCGAGTTTTAAAATTGAATGAGAAGGCATCTTCACCATTTAGAGAAACTGGCTGCTAAGAAAACCATGAGTTGCTTTTTCCTTCTAAGAAAATAAAAATGAAACAAAGCGACACATCGATGCCTGTCTCCAGCCTCTTCTCTTATTGCAGTCTCTAATAAGAGGAAGCCTAAAAGAAAAACACCCTAAAGGAAGAAATGTGTCCCCAGGGATCCTGCTGGTCCTGGAACAGGACATTGTGGTGAATATGCATGAAAGGCATGAGTCAAACCGTACTCAGGAGCGAGCATCAGCTTTCACTTGCCATTTTCCAAAGCCTTCCACTCGGGCTGCCAAGACAGCAACTGAATGACAAGAGTTTTATTTGAATGCAGAGGGGAGATTAATGCTCTTTAGGATTAATTGGAGGGACTTTCTTTAAATTAGCTCGCTTGAAGGATGTGCTGCTTCTCGCTTTGGCCAGCTCACAGAAGCAGTAACGATTTGTGAATAAAAAGAGAGTAATTATTTAAATTCAAAACCTTTTAGCCCCATTGTCAGTTTTAAGTTTTGAGAACTTCTATTAGGGGGGGAAAAAAAAAAAATCAGGACAAGGTCTTTCCAAACTGGTTGCTGTCAAGTAAAATGAGAAGTTAGATAAAACTCCCACGTGCCAGATGGTAAATCACAATAAATGCTCAGGCTGTTAGATGCACAACAAGCGACAAAGCATTGACACACACCATCAGCAGCAAACCCAAAATAGAAAAGATATTTTAATAAGAAGTTGTCATTTGGGGGAAAGAGCCTCGTGAAGATCATCAGAATCAAAAGTCATACACTGAGGGCTTCTTATTTTCTTCATCACCTCACATAAGCCTGAGAACAGCCAACAATTTCAGGTGACTTACATTAGTCAGCAAGAGCCTTGGAGTTCACAATTTAGGCACCACTTCTGACCATTTCTGCCAAGTTCTTAAAAAAAATACATTGTTAAAGGATACCGGGGAATTGTTTACTCAAACCATTATTGTTTCCTGAACACAGATGCCAGAAAAAGTTTTATTAAGAAGATAAACAGCTGCTACTGTACACGGTTTAGATGGCAACAAAAGCATCTAAGGGCCATAAAGGGAATAGTAAGGGAATTAAAAAGCATTTTTATGCATGAAGACGGCTAACATCTGTACGTTCATTAAAGCGGTATCAACTATGCTTTTAATTAAAAGTTAGTGACAGAAAACTTAAATATGATTAATGAAGCCCAGCAGCCTACCACAAGTCTGCTCCATCAAAAGCAGCACAAGCTGCGTTCCCAGCCCTGGCTGCTCATTTCTTCCCGCCTCAGAGATGCCGCCACGACCAGAACACGCTGCAAGGACCACAGGGCAGAAATCCCGAAGCAAACAACAAGCCAGGACAAGCCTGCAACCGCGCTCTCATCACGCCTGGCCATCCCACCCTTTATTCTGCATACCCCGAGGAGGCGTTTCAATCGCCGAGCAGCCCGCGGCCAAAACAAGCAGCTGGTTACCTGTCAGAATAACCAGGCACCCAGAGATCCAGCGGCCATCCGAGGGCACGAGGTTTGCCCCGGGAAAAGAGGGGAAAAGGGCTGCCCTACAAACAGCGGTGTCCTATTCAGCGGTGGGGACGGGGGAAACCCCCTGCCCAGAAGCCAGGGCTGAACCCTGTAAGGCGCTCAGTCGTCTGGTGTTACTCGGGAGCACAACGCAGTCGTGACAAAAATAAAACCACGCGATAAAAATACAGCACGAGCAAAAAAGATGTGGGCACGGAGCAGGAATCGGTGCCACCGGGGGATAAAGGAGTCCTACAGCCACTGCTGTTCTCACAGGCACCCAAACATCCGCCTGTTTAAGTCCACAAAGACAGATCTCTTGCCACCCGTCCTGTTCAGAGCTGAGCACTCACACATTATGCCTTCAAAGGCTCAAGACGCTTCCTGACATCAAATTTCCACTCAGCAGCTTCCAGAGCACAGGGAAGATGGAAGCTCTCACTTTAGAGCAGGTGCCAACACACGAAGAAACTTTGGGGGTTTTTGGGCTTAAATACACACTTCAAATAAACTTCACCTCAGTCGTGGCGTTTAAACACGAAATGTGTCAGGGCTGACTTGCGTGGCTGACTGAGCAGGGCGCTCCTCTGAGGGGCTCCCTGAACGATGCTCCCAGCCCCCGGCTGAGCACCTCCGTGCACTCCGTGCTTCTCCTTCTTCGGTGGAGCAGGAGAGGCTGGGGAGGAGGTGAAGGAAGGGATATAACCCTCCCACAGCTGGGGAAAAAGCTGGAGCTGTTCACGCTGCAGCCGCGGGGCAGCAGCACGCTCCAGGATGGAGCCCAGGGTTGTTCGGGAACACCAGGCAGGACTCCTTCTTCTGTCAAGGGATGGGGAGGCCGGGAGAAAGGACTGCCAGGCCCAGCAAAAAAAAGAATCCCCTCTTGCAGCCCATCATCCAGCTAAGGAATGGGCATTCCGCTCTTTCCAAAGGGAAGAATCTCTTCCTCCCACTCCCGCAAGGAAAAGCACCGCCTAAGGAGCACGGCCAGCTCCCCATCACCACCCAGCAGTGCCCTGACATAGGGGGGTATCGGGCCCCGAAAGCTCACGGGGCTGTCCCTCAGCTATAACCGGTCACCGGCATTAATTCTGTGAGGCTGCTGGGGTCTCACCCCCCTCTCCCTCAGGGATGGGAGGCACCCCCGGGCAGCACCTTCGCCCCCTCCCCAGGGCCAGGCCCCGTCCGAGGGGCTCCTGGGCCCCCGCACGGCAAAACCCTCACCGGGGGCCTCTGCCAGAGCCGAATTCGGTGAAATCCAAGGCTCGGAGATGCGGTACCCGAGGAAGGAGGCCAGGACCGAGCTCTCCCGGGGGCTGGCTCCGGCCTCGAGCCACGACCACCCCGAACGCCCCGGGTGCTCTGTCCGGCTGTCCCCGCGGGCACGGAGCGGTGTCTGCGACCCGCCAGCGCAGGGAGAGCCCGGCACCGGCCGTGCCACCCGCCGGACCTCGGCAGCGCGGGGCTGCGGTCCCGCGTCCCCGGCGTGCGGTGCCGGGCGCTGCCATGGCCGCGGGGCCCTCCCGGTCACCGACTGCTCCTCCACCGGGAAACTTTTACCGCCGCATCCCGGGCGAGGACGCACAGCCCGGCCCCGCTCAGGCCGCGGCAGCCTCCAGGTGTCGGCCGG
>VXBN01011429.1:138555-162782 GCA_013397395.1 Sinosuthora webbiana
GAGCGGGGAAGGAACGGGAAAAGAGCGGGGACAGAGCGGGGAAGGAACGGGAAAAGAGCGGGGACAGAGCGGATGGTGCGGGGATCCCCCGGGCCGGTACCGCCTTTCTCCGCTGGCGGCCCCGCGCCCGGCTCGTTCGCCCTCCCGCTGCCGGCAGCGGTGCCCGCAGGGAGGGGAACGGCGCTCACCGCGCCCCAGCCCGCGCCCTGCCCTCACCTGCCCCCGGAGCCGCGCTGGTGGCTCCTCCAGCTTTACTCTCTGCAAAGCTTAGTGGGGGGGAAAAATAAAAATCTCCAAAAGTTCAGCGATCGTTTTATTCGGAAACCTCAGAAAAAAAAAAAAAGACCCTGCGATGAAATTTACCGTGGCCTTTTAAACCTTCGTTAATTTCCTGCGGCTTGTTTTTCATTCAGGATGCATCATCCCGGCGCTCCTTCCCTCTCTGCTGAGGCAAGATACTCGCAGTTTGTTTTGTGACTGCTCCCTGCACCGCCACACTAAGTTGCAGTCCACTTTACAGCTTGGTGTGGGGCAGATTATGCCTAAACCTATCAGTGCTACAGCTTTTTTTATTTCCTTTACAGAGATGCGAACAGACAGAAATTTTATTTTCCAGCGTTTGAATCTCAGAGCTGGAGTTGAAATGTTTATTATCATAGGGAAAACTATGCACGGGAGTGTTTTGCAAGGGCAGACTGAGGCCGAGGAGAGCCCGGGGCGGCAGTCAGGACCTTGCAGATCTGGAAAGGCGATAAATGCCGACATAGCTGGGAGGCGTCAGGTGAGAACGCTAGAGGAAGATGACTAAAGTCCTCCACAAAAGCTTCTCTGGTTATCTGGCAATCCTTACGTGTCCTCAAAGGCAGAACAAAGCCATTTTCTCGTGTTAAGGGGAAGCTGAAAGGGGATTAAAACCTAAAGGACAATGTCCAGCAAAGGGCAGGGCCAGCACAGTCCTGGTTCCCACAGTAAACGCTCCCTCTGTCCCAGTTTTTGGTGCTTCGGGTCTGATTTTCAGGAGCACTGAGCATTCAGGCCTCCCACTGATTTAATGTGGAACTGCAGAGCCTCTGCCCCGCTGATGAATCAGGCCAAAGGCACCACACTGAACAGGTCACGCCGATTATTTGAGAAGGTTGGCCTAGAAGTTTACTAAAAGCAACACTTCTACCCCCTCCCTTCAGTGTTAGAATAGAATAGAAATAGCCCAAAGAGCTCCAACAGATGGAGGAGGACTTTTGATTAAAAAATAAATCCTGACTCACAATTCAGTTTTCTGGATGTAATAAAAAAGAGTCCATGAATATGAATAGTGCTGGAGAGAATGGAGTGGAGATGAAGGGAGGTTACGAGGAGAGGCAGTGAAAGAGCAGAGCTGATTTACCCACTTGCCTCTAATGTCTGTCAGGAAAATTCTCTGGTTTTGCTGTAACACTGATGAAAGAAAACAAGACCATTACTGGACTCGTGAAATTTTCCTGTGATGGATTCCTTGGAAAAATCCCGCTGGCTGACTGGTATTTCTGAAGAATGCTTTAAAATTGTACCTATTATTAACAAAATAGTGGGAAAACGGCAGCTGAATAGAGCTAAGCAGGAAAGTTAAAGATTCTTTTTCCCCCCCCTCCACCCCTTCCAAGTAAAAATCACCAGTGAGAACATGGAATGCCATCAGAATTGTACATCTCTTTGTGGAGGCTGGAAATAGATTGGAACAAGTCCCCTCCGAGCATTCAGACACAATTTCTGCATTTTAGAGTAAAGGGGAAAATGTGAAACTCCCATCCTTGACTTCTCCCCAGCTCTCATCTTGCACTGGAAGCACCCCCAGGGCACAAGGGGTTGCAAAAACTGCAGAATTTTTGAGAAGACCACGCAGGGGTTGGACAGTCCTTCCTCAAGTACCTTAAACCACAGCACTCTAATTTTAGAATCAGACCTTCTCAAGCTTCCTTTATGACAGCTATTCTGGCCCTGTAATCACATCATTGGTGGCTAAACATCTTGAACAAGGACAGAATTTGAAACACACAATACGATTAAAACCCACATTATCGCTGATGTAATATCCCAGAGCCTATTACCGTACTTGGGCAGGAGGAAGGAATCTAATTAAAACTTTTATTTAATATTAAAATACAAACCAAAATATCATACGTCGGACAGTGATGCAACAACATGTCAACTGGCAAATATGTTTGTTTGGTTCTTTTTCCCCACCAAGAAGAATTTATGTTCACAAATGCATGAAATGTACACGAACAGAACGCTGGCAGGAAACCCAGCCTGGCACGTGGAACCAGTAACTTCAGGTGAGGAGTTCCAGTCCTGGAGTGTCAGGTGGAGGTGAGTTCTTCACTGGGAGACAGGAGGCTGCTGCCAGGTGAATCCTGGGACTCACAGGATCCAAACCCCCCTCACTGTGACTGCTGGGAGACGTCAGGTAAAGCAGAGAAGGATTTTGTTCCTGCCCCAACCAGCCATAGTGCAAGTATTGCTCACAGTTCTGTCACAGAGAGAAACACCCTTGTTAAAGGGTTTAAATTAAAAGGATTCACCACAGAACAGAGGTTTTCCCTTTAACACAGGTAATTCATGTTGCTTTTTGTATTAAAGTCCAAAACCTCCTCTTGGCTAATATTTACATCACACCATAAATATTTATAAAATGGTGGAGGAAAACCAAGTGCAAAAGGGTAACACTACCAGTTTTTTTTTTTCCTGAAAACAAGCTGCCTTGTAGTTTCTTATTATAAATTGAATATCACTATTTAAAAATAATTAATATTTCTAAAAATATTACAATACAAGGATAAACATTGATTTCTCAGGTGTAACAAAAATACGTTTAAAATAGAGGCGGCTGTTTGAAGTACAAAATATTGCTGTTTGTAAAGGGTAACATGGTTGCAAAACTACTTTTTCAGGGTTTATAAAAATACAAAACAATTTGCATTTACTGAGTGCATCGTTATATATTAGTGCAAAAAAAAACACAACCAAAAATAAAAAGGTATATTTGCAGTCAAGAGAGAACTGTCAAAGATTTGCAGAGGTTCTTAAAACATGAAATCTTTTCAGAGTCATTCGTATTAACCCCAAATCTCTATTAATTCTTTCCAAACGATCTTCCAGGGCTTCCTAAAAGGAGGAGTTAAAAGAAAGAACAAAAAGCATTAATAATGTATCATCAAATCCAATGATCCTTCTAAAATTAGGGAACTGCTAGCATTCCTGTATTCCTGGCATTCTTTTTGAGCCCTCAGGAGCATTGTTATCACCCAAAAACCTGAGCCAGGCCTACAAACTTGTCACGTTATTTTCATGTATTTGTTGGCTTTTTTAACATGAGACTTACAAAAACTCCATGAGAGAAACCTGACAAGAATTAGGACAGGCTGATAATTAGAGAGGCTGATCACCATAGTGAGTGGCAGTATTGATTTACTGGAATGTACTTTTAATTTCAAATTGATAAATTGATAACACGCCCTGGGATGACAATTTAGGAAATGTTGGAGGTTTTGCAGAGACCTCTAAAAGAAACTTTGAGACTTGTTTTTATTAAAGGAGTCTGCAGAGCTTTCCACAGAAAGCACTTCCCTGTATTCCACCTAAATCAGTTATTTTTTACCTTCTTACTTTCTTCTTCGTACTTTCAAGGAGACAAAACCCAACCAAACAAAAACTAAACTTTTCAATTTCTCCTCTCTGCAGCTTCAGGGATCTATTTCATTGTCACTGCATTTTGTTAATGCATTGCCTTTATCTCCCTCTCAGTGTTAGCACAAGAACAGACTCTTCTTGCAGTAATTTGGCAAAATGCATCCCGTGTACAAAAAAAAAAATAGAAGCTATTAAACAATAAAAAAGCATAACATAAAACCCAGAAAACCAATATAAAAATTCCCACAGTAATCACACTTACTACCCAGAGGATCTTTCCCCTACATTATGTATTTCCAGTTGTGGAAGAACAAAAAGAGAACAGTAATAGACAGAAGCTTTTTCACCTGATTTAGTCTTGCTTGCAAGGTCATTCTTCCCCCAGAACAAGGGATCCGGCTCAGTGCAGCCTCAATCTAATAACAGAAAACACTTCAGCTGTAAATTAGTTTCAAGAGGCAATATGAGCCTTCCTAACTCCTCTTACAGAAGGAGAGGTGACAGATAGGAGCAGAGTTTTGTTCTTTAGCACCATAACTCTGTGCCAACCCCCACCCACGCCGTGTCTGTGTTACAGTGGCCCTCCTTTGAGGAATTTAAGGACAGGGAAGGAGTGCAGGCAGAGCAGGGAAGGACAGTGGCACATTCCTGATGTGACACCGAAGTTGGGGATGAATTTCAGCCACGCGTTCCACGGATAAACGGCTCCATCCCTCACCTCTCATAACAACAGTTACCATTTGTCACAACTCGGAAACAAAAATAATCCTCGCCTGTTGCTTCTCGTGAGTCAGCTCATCAAAAAGCCTCTCGGTTTCAGCCAGAGTTGTGATCCTCGCTGTGTACTTGAAGTCTTCCTCACAAGGTGATTGCACCGCCTCGTGTCTCTGGCTCCTCTCCTCCCAAGCTGCTTTCTTCATTCCATTACTGACGGATTCAGTACAGGAGCTGTGCCTGACACCTGAATGCTGCCTCCCTATCAACAGAACAGGGGTCTTTTGATTTGTTTTGTGATTGTCTGGGAAGTTGTTACACAGGGCAGAGAAAGAAGGTAATGACAGCACAAGCAGCGTGGTTTTGGCAGTGCATGGACCGAGGAGAGGGACGAGCAGAGCCTCAGTCACTTGCCTTGAGCAGCTTCCCAAAGGAATGCAAAACATTTGCACGGGTCATCTTTCAAGTGATCTTTGAAACGCAGCATATTTTTTTTGATAACGACCAGATCCCTGTGTTGCACTAATTAGGAATTACTTTTACTGGTACATTTCTAAATATCACCAAGCTGACTGGTTGTCATGCAAACACCAGTCTAAACAAGAGCGTGGATAAAAACCAAAAAGCAGAACATTGTGGCAAGGATTACAGAAGTGAGAAAAACCTCAATCATTTAAAAAGATCTGAAACAACTTGTTTTATTAGTTACTCTTTGCTGCCCATAATGCAATGTTTAGCAATAGGATTTTATTAGCATGACTCTGTGTACATCTTAATATAGACTCCCCACTAAGATATGCATTGGATAACTGAGTTAAGCACATGGAAATGTATTGCCTTTCCTTCCCAATCTAATTATTTTTCTTGTTCCACTGCGTTTGTGCACACACACATACACGTAAAAATAAAAATGCTGTATGAACAGGATTTCTCTGTCTACAGGAATAAGGCAAGATTTAGAGGATTTTTAAAAGTTGGGACTTCAGAGAGTAAAGAGTCAGTTTTCTAGTTAAGCAGCTACTACCTCTGTGGAAAGACCTGTGGTACAAAAATAAAGTTTCCCTCCACTTTGACAGATTACCTTCTACATCATCTAGTGAGTGAAACTGGAGCCTTTTCCTTGGATTGTTGTGCTGTAAAGTAGAAGTAGCACCAGTTTCCAGGTCATCTAGAAGTATATCAAATCTACAGAGCAGAAAACGCACAGCAATTACTTGTTAGAAGTCATGTATCAAGCAATACATTATTTTCTACTTTTTCACCTTTTGGTTGAATAATCAATGTTTTTTTTAGAAGTCTGTCAGTCTTCTAAATCCTGTTCAATAATTCTAGATTTTCCTTGCCAGATTTTAAAGAGCACAACTTAGCTTCATATTCAGAAATCTTCACGACTCGTTCTCAAGGACATTTAATGAACAAGGAACAGCAGCATTAAGCCTGGATAAAGATCCTGCTGCTCTGAAAATGATCAGAACCACAACTGCATTCACCAGACTCGTACCTTGTCACCGTGTTTTCGTTTCTGCTGAGCAAATGGCTAAATCCAGGAGAGAGGTTTTCCTTTGGAGAGCGTTTTGGGCTGTATGTCACAGACACTGGTGCCAACATTATCTCTCTCCTTGCTGCAAAAGACAAAGTATGTTTATCTACCTCGAACTCCCCGGTGCGGTACCTCCCACTCATGTGCTCACAGCTTAAAAGAATGCTCTTCAAAGCTGTCTACATGTTTATCTAAATTAGAAGAGAAGTGCATCACAACATGGAAAAACGAAAATAAACTTAGAACTCTCACATATTGTATGATTACAGACATGGGGTTTTTTTTTCAGGCTGTCAGAACAATGCAGAAATCCTGTCCCTACTTTTCCATCCTCTAGAGCAGCCTTTCACGATTCGACTCTACTTTTTGAGTAAGACAAAGCAAAAGCTGAGAAAAGCACTGACTGGGAGTGTTGGGTTTCCTGTTGGCAGGAGGAAGGGACGATGACCTCTGGCCAGAGGGGGAGCTGAACCGTTTGGGCCTGTGCTGCTCCTTCCCTTTCTCTGGAGATCGGTTTGCAGCCAAAGAAGTTTCCACAAACCCAACGGTCTGACGTCGAGCTGATGGCTCTAATGAAAAGAAAGAAAGTTGTTACATTAATCAATCTTTTTTTTTTCAACACAAGAACTCACAAATATTCCCCTGAACTGAGCTTTTTTTCTTCTCCCTCACATCAATGTATTTGTGCTGTTTTGCTCAAGTATCTCTTCCTATTCGTGGAACAGACAGTTGAACTCATGGAAAAGGATCTTTGCAGTGTGTGAGGGAGAAATGATGCTGAGTAACACTGTTTAATAGAGAAACAGTGGAAATCAGGACAAAAGCATCTTTTGGGAAAGGCTGAAGGACCTGCCTGAGCCCCAGAATATGAGCTTTTTACAAAGACTCAGTGATTTCTCTAAATCAGCGTTGTTAAAACAGCTCAGGGCAGTCCCACTTCCTCAGTTCCATTCCCATAAAACACCATGGAAACTAAAATGGATGTACAGCAGCCAGAGCTTTGTTAGGGCTCCATTAACTGTTTATAAATACTGAGATATTCTTAGAAAAAGGGACATTAAGTAGTCTTCATCTTGAGACCTAACAACAACCTCTGCATTCCCCCTATTCTAAACAAATCCCTTAGATATCTAACTTTGAATTTTCCTGGAGAACCCCACAAGTTTGCATGCTAAAACTGTTTTTATCCCATCACTGAAGCCTGGTGGCTGAGAACACCAAAGCCAAAAGACATGCAAACAAAGAAAAACCAGTAAAGACACATTCAGGAGTATAAAAATAAGAGTTACTAGCTGGTGAATCTTCTTTTTCTGTCTGTGTCCCCCCATCTTTAAATATTTTTCCTTCTTCAAGTTCTTTAAAGGCCTTTATAATTGGTGCTTCTGACATCTCATTTTCTTTCTTCTCTGCTGTGTTTGTTGAAGAATCTTCCTGTGAGGAGTCTTTCTCAGGAGGAGAATGGTGCCTTAAAGAACGTGAGGCGGTGGAAGGAAAAAAAGAAAAACCAAGTTTTTTATTTTATTTTATTTCATACACCCAAACATGAACAGAATAAACAAAAACACGGAGAAATTTAGTTCATATTTTAGTTTAGTTCACATTTCAGAAACCAACTCACCTAGAAGGAATATAGGTTTCTTCCAGCCTGTTGTCTTTGGGGCTCTCCTGGCCCTCCAAAGGCTGCCCAGTGAAGATGGAATATTCAGCTCCTGGTATCAGCCACTTTCTCCTGCTGACATCAGGAGTTCCCAGCTTGCTGTGGGAATGAAAAGCTTCAAAATTATGAAAGGCTTTGGGGTTTGTTTGTTTGTTTCTGTTTTGTTTTTTAAGAAAAACCTGCAATTTATCCCAGTAAACAGAAACGGATATACAATAAACTTGTAAATACTGTGGGAAAAAAAAAAATCTGCATTTTAAAACATGCTTGTAAAGTAAAAATAGAATATTTGGGGCAGGGGGGAAAAAACATATGTTGAGGTTTCTGTCTAAATCACACAATGTGTTTAGAATGCAGAGCTCCACAAAGATCTTCCTGTAATTTAATGCTGCTTACTCAGACCCAGGTTTGGGCTGCTAGCAGATCTCAACTAATTAAATGAAAACATTTGGTGGAGATTACTGCAGTAGTTCAGAGCATCTGATCCCAGCTTTCCTTTGGACAACAATTATCAGAAAAATGAAAAGGAAAAAAACAACAAAAACCAACCACTGATGACCCGAGAGTGATAAATATCAACTGCTAAGCATCAATTAGTATATCACTACCTTGAGATATCAAAAGAAAAACGGGATTTCCATACACAGGAAAGCAGATAATTAGGAAAAATGGGTTTTGTTTACCCAAGCTATGAACTATAGGCAGTATTCTGTAAATCTATCCTGCTGGGCATTCGACTGGAATGAGGCTTCCCTTGAGCCTCTGGGATCAGTTGGGGACAGATTAATTCTAAATCCATATTGGCTCTTACATCCCTCCCCCCCTGATGGTCTGCCATGTCCAGCCCTTCTTTTTTCTCATCATTGTTGAGGGGTCTGGTTCATACATATTAGAAGAGCTCTAAACAGAAATCTGTCTCTTTAATATATGAATACATCAATTACTTCTGTCTTAGTAGCCATCAAAATTCAAATCTCCCCAAGATACTCCTGTTCCACACATCCAAATGGACATCCCCAGGTCACAGTCATTGTCATTTTGGGCCCCACAGCATCAGTGCAGAAATGGGAGAGACACTCAACAGGCCATCAGGGTTAAAAACCAGAGGGGGACAAAGCTTTCCAGGCCTTTAAAACATAAAAAAACCCTTCAAACAAAACCAGAGCACAGATCAACTTGAATTTCTTTACCATAAATTCTCAATTCAAACCAGAGTGCTCATTCCAACTGAACTTCCACTCCACTCTCAGGATACCTGTACAAACTGCATTTAGAGCCCTACTGAGCAGGAATCAGCCTTTCCAACCAATGACACACAAAGGGAACCTCCAATGTCTAACTGGACTATCAGATTGTATTCCCAAGGTCTTTGTGGAGTCTGGGAATTCAGCTGAGAGCCAGCAAACACCCATTTGGGAAGCGTAGGGACAGTCTGCCAAGTCAGAGACACATCAGCCAGAGAATTTATTTGGGTTTAATAATTTCTTGGCACATCCGATCTCTGGATTACGTCACGTGTTTAATCCAGCTCAGGCCACGGACTGACCTCATCTTGATCCATTTTTAGCCAAAACATGTTAAAAGCTATTCCAGAACACATTGTTTTCATGTCTGGATCTTCACTTACTTGGCACAAGAGGTTCCTAAACGATTTTCACTTATATGGCGAAGTTTCAGTGCATTTTCATGTTCCACCTGCTTGAGCTGAGCTTCGAGTTTCAAAATTGTCCTTAAAAAAGATGCATTATGAGATGATTTAAATGGCATAAAAGAAACATCATAGTTCTTAACGAGTTTTTGCTCATTTTTATTCAGATATTCTGGATGAAGCAGGAGAACAAGGGCAACTGCTGCATTTCTGTCGGTGCATCTCTATCTAATTATGGATATAAATATGTATTTGAATTTAAGTGAGATAAATCAGGTAATCTGGCCAGAAAGACAGGACCAGGTGACACTGCTGTGGAAGCAGAGGAAGTAGGAAGAAATGCATATCCTAAATTAATGAGATTTTTAGTTTGCATCAGTAGCATGAAGCAACATGAAATGCTTCATAAAATGTAATTAAACTGGAAAGATCTACAGCCCTCACACTCTGGGAGGAGATGTTTAGGCCACAGTTTGTATTTCACATTGTTAAAACAACAGCAAGTTTCACAGTTACCTTTTCAAGTCAGAAATCTCCGTGTTTGCATCAAGCAATTTGTTCTCAGTTGTATTTAATGTATCCTACAAGGACATAAAGAAAAATGTAAAAAGCCCAGAACCTCCAGAAGTGCATTAAATAAAACCCAAGTAACTCCACATCAGTCTTGAAAACAATACATCAATTACACCTTCCTATTTCAAAGGGTCCATTAAATTTCTTTGGCTTTGACTTTGCAGTATTTTTGCTGTCTGTGACTGGAAAAAAAAAAAAACAGATTCCAGTTTCCTTCCTTTTCCCTCCAGGACTCTGAAGGAGGAAGTTATCAGTAAAGATAAATACGGAACTTTCTGGTTGAGCTTTTTCAAAATATTTAAGTTAAATTCAGCCAATTCCGTGGAATATTATCACAAAGTTTGAATGTTTGGGTTTTTAATTATCCGCTGTGTGCCTACCTTTACTCTTTCATGTTCTTTTCCAAGGGACTCGTATTCTCCTAAAAGCTAAAACAAAACAAAAGAACACCAACCCACAGTGAGACCACAGGCAATTAACAGTTTTGTTGGCTGCTGTAAAATCATCTCAACAGCTTGGCTAACACATGCAGAAGCTCTACAGGGGATACAAAATGTACTTTAATAGTATTTGTTAAGTTCTTCTTATCATCTTCTAATTGGAACAAAAAGTTATAGACAGGACAAGGGGAGACAGAGCTACTTACAGAATGTATTTCTAATTTTCAAATTATTTGTCTCTAAAGCAACTCAATGAATGAACCAGTAAAATTCCTCAGTGATTTTAGAAGCGACTTTGTCTTTTGAAATTTCAGTTGTAAAAAAGAAGTTAAAACGTGAAGTAGCTTTTTCCAGCTAATACCCCATTCTGCCAGTCCATTTAAACATTCCACAAAGCTCCTCCTGAAGAATCTGAGGAACAATTCCTTTGACTCAGTCTAAAATCATACACAATGAACAGTTTTGGGATGAGGAGTGAAAAGTTTAGTCCATCTTCAACAAGCTTAAGAGAGGAAAAATTACTTCCTAAAATAATTTCACGTAATACCTTAATATTAGAGTAATAAAATTCCCGAGACGGACTATTGCAAGGGTTACCACATCAAGTACACCCTTGCTGCCTTAAATAATTGTTCTAAAATAACTTCTAGGTCCACAGTGCCCCCCAACACCCAGCCTAGTAAGGGGCCAGCTGAGGAATTTCTGTTTTCTTGTTGTGCCTTAAAGACTTTCCAGCCATAAACTCAGAGTATTTTTCACACCCGGGCCTTGCTGTCGTCCCCCTGCCAACACCACCCGGCCGTTTTCTTACTCACGTTTTGAAACATCCTGTTTTCTTCCTGGAGCCTGGTGTTTTTGTTGTCAGACAACTTGTAAGCCTTCTCAAAAGCCTCCTCCAGCTCCTTGAGCCTGGATTTCAGGCGGCTGATGGTGTTGTCCTTCTCCTTGTGGGTCGTGCGCATTTCCTCGAGCCGCTCCTGCAGCACTTTGGAATTGTCACTGATGGTGTAGAAACGCTCCCTCCAATCTGCCTGGAGGACAGAAAACATCCTTTAGGATGTTTAAAACATTCCCCTGGTAGATTATTTATTTCAGGTCAATGAATTATCCTAAAATCACCAGCACAGGAAACAAGGGTACAGCTGTACGTGAGCTAAACGAGATTTTTGCTCATTTCTTTGACTTGGAAGGAATGAAAATGAAGACTAAACCCATCAAAAATGTATTTGTTTTATAGGGTTGTAATATCTAGAGGTGAGGCCTCCAATCCATCTGATTGACTTACTTCCCAGCATGGAAAAATGTCTAAAGGTGGTGGAATTAGTCTCTGCAGGTGTCTAAATCTGATGACAAAGTGTTCAACTTCCATGACAGTGTGTCCTGGTTTTTGACTAATAAATATCTTAATTTATGCACAAGTAAACAGGTCTGGCCTAGCTGGAAAAACTGCAAATACACCTAAAGAGGGTATTTTTGTTCCAGCATAAGGGAGATTTCTTTTATCACAGCTCTAAGTAATTAAAATAAAGTAAACAAATTAAGAAAATTTAAAGAGAAACGTGATAAACACATCACAGTATTTGACTCTCAGACTTGGTTTGACCCCTGCTAACCTGGGAAAAAGTTCAAGAGCAAAAGTGATGATGATTCAAGTAGGGAATTCTAAAAAAGTCACTGTGTAACATGTGGGCTGGTGTTATGTATTAAGGGAAAGGTTGAAAGGTTAAAATAAAAAGATAAATCTGGAAACACTGATCAGCTTATTAATGAAAAAGTTCATTCCTTTACCCTTTTCCTTAAAAAGCAACTTGATTTAAGAACATATACTTACCACTTGCTTTTCTAGCAGATTATTCTTATTTTCAAGGGCTTTTATGCGAGCACTTGCTTCATTCAGAGCTGCATCTAACTGGTCACACCTGTTTAGAACAAGGAGATTGGTGTAATCTCTTGAGATTTTCAAATAATAAATCTACATTTTAAAGCTCATCCAGCTCCAGCCCCTCTGCCATGAGCAGGGACATCTTCCATAAGATGAGGCAGCTCAGGGCTCTGTCCAACCCCTTAACCAGGGGATGGGGCAGCCAAAACTTAGCAACTGCATTAAATAATGCAAAATTTATATTTAACAGGGAGATCTCAGTATCATGGGTGCATGAAATCTTCAGACCTGAAGAGGGACATAAACTGTTCAAGACATTCCAAACAAGGATACTCAGCCTTTAAAATATAAAGAGCAAGAAGGACAAACAGTACCTGTCAGCAAGGCTTTGATTGATTTTCTTCAGGTCCTCAGATGCAGCAGCTCTGTGGCTTGACTCCAGCTGCTGTTTCAAGCTCTGTATCTCAGAGTCGTAGTAAGCTCGCAGGTCAGCGATGTGTCGGGCGTGTTTCTCCCTCAGGTTCTGCCTGATCCTATTTCCAATGTAAGAATTAAAGATTCCAGCCATCCACGTGGCCATGCACTGCTGGATTCATTTGCACATAATGAAGCCAGCATATAAATGTCTCTTACAAAACTCTGTTTGCATCCAAGCTAAAGCAGGGACAGCTTTGTCATCTAAGGCAGAGGAGTCTTCACATTAATGGAGATAGGTATTAGGATTATTATATACAAATAATAGATACAAATACAATATAAAGCTTTACTTTTTTACGAGTCCTCATACATGGAATAAATGCCCTGTCTGCCTGTCCATGTGCAAATCATCAGAGCTTCATCAGTGAATGGAGGATATTTATTTCTCCTAAGCACAGTAAATTCTGTGCTTCTCTGCATTTGATTCCAGAGAGGAAAATAACCTCCCCCTCCCCAGAACTTTGAAATTCTCTGCCTAAATTAACTCCCTCACACAGCCTGTGAGGGAAGGATGTATTTCTATTTTTATGTAGAAAGAGAACTCACATATTTTGTTTGATTTACTACTATTGTTTCATTCCTTTCATGAAAACACCGAACTTCTTACTTTTAAAAAAAGAAAAAAAATTACTTACTTTGACATTACCACAGGATCTTCAACAGATGCCACCGAAAGGCTGTAATCTGGCAAACTGTTGTCAGCACACTGAGTACCAGAAGATGGAGTTAGAGTCTCTTCCTCCTCGGTGCTGACTGAATTGTCATTGTCAGCATCCCTGTATCCCACTGGGAAGGGAGAGCTGGCCCTGTTTTCACTCTGGAACGGCTGATTTCTCCACAGGTCCAAGTGCACAGCTCTGCTGCTGGCAGGGTGTGTTGGAGAATCATCTAACTGAGATGAACGACTTGTCTGTGAAAAAGAGTCTGTGTCACAATGACTGGGAAATCCGGGCTCTGCCATGGAGTCTGGGGAAAAGGGAGTAGAGTCCTCAGGAGAATTGAAAAAACAGCGTCCCTGGTTCTGCTGGCCTGGTTTCATATGCAGGGTTGGGTCCAACGTCAGGATCTAGGAAAGAAGTTACATTGCTGAAAAAACTGTGATTTAGCTCCATTTACAAGAACAAAATTGATCTAAAGGAATCAGTAAACCACATAACATACTGCAGGTATTATACCGAATTAATTATTACAATCATTTGGATATGACAAATAAAATGAAGGCATCTGCGACACTGAAATGACAATACACATTCCCAACAGTTGCAACTTGAGTTTCTAAGTTTCCATTAATAAATAAAGGACATATCCAAGATCTGTAACTTTCTAGAAAACCTCTGAAATTTCAGTTATGCAACCCGAAGGACTATGATGTCTTGTTTGCGTGTCAAAACAATAACTTTGCAGGGTTACAAAAGCACCTCATCAATTCCCCAAACAACACGGTCACACAGCAGCCACCATTACTGGGTTATCTACAGGACTGAGAGCTCTGTCAAGAAACAGATACAATAAAGAATCATTTCCACAACCTGTGCCTGTCCTGTTCCGTGGGTGGAACGAAACTTGTCTCGTGGGAAGCACTGGGAAAAGCCTGCCACTGCAGCTCCACGTGCAGCTCTGCAGCTGCAGCCCCAGCAGCTCCCTCCCTGCAGCATCCTCAAGGTTGTGCAGCAAAGGTGCTTCTCTGCTCAGGCTGTGCTTAGAGGTTCTTTGGAGCTGGATCCTTTCCCAAGCTGCTCCATCCCTCAAAGTGCTGTTCCAGCACAACGCTGGAGGTGGCAGCAGGGGCCAAGCCATGTGAAACCAGCCCAAGCTATCCTCGACTGACGGGGGAAGTAAAGAAATGAACGTTACCTCTGGTGGGTGACTTGGCTGGGAGGAAGGCATAAAACTCTGGTCTGGCATCTGCTTGTTTTCCCTTTGTCTTTTATGATAAATATCCTTCAGTGATGACGACTTCCTTTCATCAGAAGGCAACTTCAACAGGCAAAATCGCTGCATTACTTTTTCTGAACACAACCCTCCACCCCCAGGAGAGACAAGCAAGTTCTGGGGTGGGTTTAGCTAATAAAGCAGCTCAGAACAGGCAACTTTATTCAGTGCACCCAGCTAAAAAAGGGGTTTTAACAAGGCACACACACACCTTTAACATATTAGTTCATCACTTCTCATCTCCTATACAGTTTCTTTTGAATGACAAAAGGTCAGTAAATTCCAGGTGAGGTGAGTGGGGTACAGGAATAACGAAGAGCCAGGGTAGGAGAGACTGAGGTAACAAAAGAATTCTCACAGAGGATGTAATTTCTGGAGGGCTGGTTCTCTCCATCACAGGCAAACAGCAAAGACAAAAAGCAACTACGTGACAACTTTTAAACATGCACAAAGTTTACCTGAACTGGTGGTACTTTCGTGGAGAAAACACCAGGCAAGTCACTTCTGAAATTCTCTGGTAAAGTGTGATACATCTCCTTTTCATCTAACTTCCAGTATGAAAGTCCTGGTAAGAAAAAAACACCAAAAGAAAATTAAAATTACAGATTTCAAGCTCGTAACTATAGGACAGGAATCCAAAATCCATTAGTAAAATGTTATTTTTGTCAGTAGCAAGAATGCTGTATTAATATTTGCAAGGATGTCATTAGAGCATTTGTTACTGGGCCAGGAGTTACAAACATCTCAATGCAAAGCACAGGCAACATCATCAGTCTCACATCACACAGCACCAGCAACAAAAGCTATAAATCAGTTCAAACCCACAGATCTGGAGTTCAAGGGGCAAATCCTCATTTACCACAGAGTTAAATTTCTAATGATTCCAGTATAGCATTTAAAAGTGGTAACACCCAAGGAATAATCCCAGACAGCCACCTGATATTACAAACTCTTCAGTTTGTGCAGCATGCAAAAAAACAAACCACCAGGACTAAGAGGGATGGCACGAGAGGAACAGAC
This sequence comes from Sinosuthora webbiana, assembly GCA_013397395.1. Classification (NCBI taxonomy): domain Eukaryota; kingdom Metazoa; phylum Chordata; class Aves; order Passeriformes; family Sylviidae; genus Sinosuthora; species Sinosuthora webbiana. The sequence goes on from VXBN01011429.1 coordinate 154,105, forward strand.
ACAGCCTCAATCCCACTTCAATTTCTTAAATGTGTCCCTCTCTCAGTGGCTTGTGAAGAAGCAATAATTATACACAGTGTGCAGGGCTGCATCTCTGTGCCCCTGTTTGTTACTGAAATGAATCCACCCTGTTATGATCAAAATATGTCAATTAGTTGTCTGGCTTTGATAAATAAAAACCAAAAAAACCACAATCCCCAAACCCACCAACAACCACCCCTCACATACACCCCCAAAACAACAAAGCCAAATCTTACCAAAACACAAAAATAGCAACCCTGCCCCCAAAATTAACGAATCACCAGATTACACACTGCATTGTTTTGTTCTTGTCTATTCACACAATTAAAGAATCATGCCCTTGCCTTACAGGAATTCTGCCTCTATTACCATGAACTCCTGTAATTACCACACCATTGATGCTAATATTTCGTACCCTGCCATGATATTAACAGTAATTCCATTATGAAACAGTTTTAAACACCAAGTTCAGCTTTGAAATGCTGAGAAATCTGGAAAAAAAACCCTCCCAACTGCTGTATGTCCTACATCTGCCAGCAGTGAAACACAGGAGCTGCCATCAGTTTGAAAACAGGAGCAAGAAGCAGAATTAATGCTCTAGCAAAGCTTGTCAGTGCTTAAATCCTCCTCACCTCCCTGCAGTTATTGGAGATGCATTCCAGTAAGGGTTTTAAAAGTGAGAATTCAAAAGAAAGGGAATTTAAGTACAAGAAATTAACTATACCTGAAGCCTCTGACACTACGGAATTTGGACTTTCCTTGGGTTGATTGAGGTAAAAAGTGTATGGTGGCAAAGCAGCATCAGCAAGGTTTGTCTAAAATTACAATGGAAAAACAAATTCAGAAGGAAAAATCACAAGGCAAGGAAAAAAAAAAAAAGCAAGGGTATGATTTTTTAAAATTCCACGTTGATGTTATTAGTCTTTTTAAGCAAAGAGATTAAATACAATTATGCAGCGTGATCCAGACCTACAGAATTTATATTGAGGGTAATCACAGCCAGAAGTGGAACTAAGCTGAGCCACAGAATTAAAATGATATTTCCTAAGACACGTGCCTGTGTTTTTGTCCTGAGCAAAGTGGTTAATGCCTTAACACACAAAGAATCCTGTGTGCCAGAAGAGTGCATCACCAGCTGAAATCAAAGATCCTTCAAAAATTACAGGGCACGATAAATTACCATGACCTGAAGCCTCAGCTGAGAGTGTGGCCATTATCTCTACAAGGAGAGAACATGTGTCACTCAGGGAAGTGTTAAGACAAAAAAATAAGCCAAAATAGCTCTGTGCCTAAGTATAGAATAACCCAAGAAGTAAACTTTGCCCACACAAACTTTAAATATATGAATGGGAACTTAAATGCTTAAAATATGAAGGTATATACTGAATGAGAACATGCTGTAACTCTGCAAAAATACCAGTTACAAGAATAGCATTAGAAAAATGTAATGAAATAAAAAGAGACTTACATTGTCAAGTGGCAATCTCTTCATTCTCTCATTTTCTTGCATAGAGTTCACACATACTTGATCTGCAGTTACTCTTTTTGGTTGGGTTTGTTTCAGCTTTTGTGCCCATGATGTCAAAGATTTACTAGATGGTAAGAAACACACAGATACACATTAAGGTATTTCCCCTGAATATATCTACAACAGCTAAACACTGGAGATGCAGACCTGCATCATTCAGAAACATCAGGCTACATAAATAGATTTACTACATAAATAAATTTATCTATCAAGCAGCAGAACATCAAGAGGCTCCATTCAACTCAGACACGCTCCCATTGACCACCAGCTTTTACCAAATGGGGATTGCCTATAATAAATTAACACATTTGGAAAGTTTACCATTTACCTGGGTTTTTTTCCCCACATTGATGATCCTCATCAGCCTTATGTTCAAACTACTAATTTCCAATTAACATATTTGGAAAGCTTATCACTTACCTGGCTTTTTTCCCACGTGGATGATCTTCATCGGCTTTACGTTCCAACGCAGCGGGAAAAGCTAAAACGCCGCTCCTCCCCGAGGAACGGTCTTCCTCTGGTTTTTTTGCTAAAAGTTCCCTTTGATTTTGATTCTGGAGGCTGTGTGCATCAGCCTGCAGCCCTGCCCCGGGGGCAGTCTGCTCGGTGCAGTCTGTGCCCTGGCTGTGGCCGGGCTGGGCAGGGCTCAGCTCGGAGGCGGACAGGGAGCCGTAGCCGCTGATCATCGAGGCCTCGCTGCCCGCGCATTCCTGCTGCGCCTCCCCGGCCTCGGGCCGGGTGTCCCCTTCGCTGGATCTCAGCTGGCTCACGAGGCTCTCCTGCTCCTCAAAAGCCTCTGAGCTCATCCCCATGGGGCTCGGGAGGGAGGGAAAGGTGTCCGTGAGCCGGGCGGGCAAAGGCCGGCTCCTGCCGGCGCCCCAGGTGCTGCTCTGAAACCTCACCAGCTGCTTTATCTCATCCTGAATCAGCTGCACGGGGGAAAAAAGGCACAATTCCCATGAGATCCTGCCACAAATCACACTCCCATTCTGATGCATCTTCGATTCCCGTGATTAGAGGGAGGTTTAGAGTATTTACTCCATACACAACTCCAAGTTTTCATGTGCAGACATCTCATGCATAAAGTAGATCAATACATACTGTGCATAACAGTCAAACGTCCATGGGAACAATCCTTAATTCCATGCAGCGAATTACGAGTAGTCGTTTATTCATGTGAAAAACATGCATGAATGTATCCACTAATTGCCCTCAGAACTACAGTTACCTACCAACCAGCTAAAGAGACACAAACTATCCAGCTGTTTGGCTAAATTTAGGATTGAAACACTTTTTCACTCGGATATACATTTTTGAAGATTGCAAGGATGCTTTAATGGAAGTATTAACCATTACTGTACTATGAGAATAGGAATAATGTACCTCTGCAAGATTATTGCATAAAACTCGACTTTAAAAAAGCCAATTTAGATATTATGCTGTCAGGTTTATGCAGTACAAAGTTCTACCTTTTGATTGTTTTGGTGTCTGATGGAGTGGAGCAAACCCATAAATGGACCACCAGATTTAACAGGTCACATTTTAGTTTCCAACGTCTGACAAGACTTATTTCAGTATATTAGGTAATTTTTTATAAAGTTTTACAGTTGTGCACTGGCAATACTGAAACAGCTCTGAGAAATAATTAATGGTTTTTGCCAAGGGCTGTGAAGAGGTTTCACATTCGTGCCTGTGGCCAGCACTTCTGCAGAGTTCTACTGAGATTACTGAACTGCAGGAGCACACAACTCTTGCACATGACAAGACAGAGCATAGAATCGTTTTCAAGAACATATTTCAAACTAATTCCCTCAGGAAAGAAAGAAGAAAAAAAAAACTTGCAATGATTTTAAGAGCATGGAACTCATGTTTTTTCACAGAACTACAGAACATTACTCACATGTGAATAGCAACTGGGGAGCACAAATTGAACAAAAAATGATTTATTCTCTCAAAAGAAGAAATAAAAAAGAGGACTTAATTTCAGAGGAACCTACATGCAATGCTAGTCAGGATCAAGCCTCAGAGTTTTGATTAACTTGCAATAGAACAAACAATTGAATTTCAGTTCAGCCTTTCTCTGCCAAAAAATAACAAACAAAAAAACTTGGGATGAAGCTCCCTTCCACTACAAAGTTTTGTGTTCTGCTAATGATTTCCATCATGACTGCAGCAATCATTTGTATTTTAATTCTGTGATCCAACTGTCAGGAAGGTAGGGAAGGGAGAACAGAAGGGAAAGAACAGAACTGGAGTGGGGGGAAAGATCAGATTCACTGCTGACATTTCATCTTTCTCATTATACCCTGTGCAGGAAAAGTGAAAGGCTCCTCTTCCAATTAAATTGCATTTTTACTTCTTTTTGCATAGTCACAAATAACTGCAAGAGATGAAAAAAAATGGTAAAAATAAGATGTGCTTCCTACAATTTTGGGATGTAATTCCGTTTTTAAAATCTCTTTGATAAAGTCTGGTCTTGGGATGATCCACAGCTGGTGACAGCTTGTCCCTGGCACAGTTATCTTTTATTGAATGGATCACACAAGCCAAGGGCTGACCCCACTGGTTCCAAAAGGAACTCAAGGTCTTTTTATCCCTTTTCTCACGTGGATGGAGATTTTTATAAGCACAGCTGGTCTTGAAACCCAGCACGGAGAAAACCTTATCTCAGAGTCATGTCAGTGCTGATGCACCACCTTGAAAGTAGATTATTATTATTATTATTTTTGTGTCTTTTTATTACCCTCACTAGAATGTGTTGAGCTGCCTCTGTTTCAGTGTCTCCACTAGGTCCCTGGCACACCAGTGTAAGTTTGGAATAGCTCCATCTATTTTATTTAATGCATTCACACAACTCATAGCTGTTGATTTTGTATTTAGTGTGGCAGTCCCTGCTGACACCACACCCTCAGCTCTTCCAGAGGTAGCCTTTCCTATTAAAAAAAAAAACAAAAAAAAAGACAAAAAAACCAACAAAGCCAACACAATGGATTAGTAAAGACCATGATCAGCAACAAGTGAATCAAACCACTACAGTAAGAGGAAGGAAAAACAAGAGTAAGGAAACACAAAAATAACGAGATGGGAGGGAGGGGGGAAGTGAGGCAGGAGAAACAGGAGAAAAGGACAGTACCTCTTGGAAATTCAGTTCAGGAACTGCTGATTACTACTAGTGTGGAGGGCATCAGGAAAGGGAAGGGAAAAACAGCAACCAAAATGATGAAGATATTAAGCATTATATATTTATAGTATTACTGTCTGTTATATACACATACACAATTCTTCTGTTCTAATGGATAAAGAGGGTTCAGCAAAAACAGGAACCTTCCCATGGGTTATTTTTCATTCTTAGAAAGGAAACTGTTCAGCTGAAGGTGAAATAGGTGTTCAGCTATTACAGTGATGGTTTTCCTGGGCTATATAATCTCTGGATGAGGGGATGATAAGTTGTATAACATTTTTTTTAATGAAAAGGAAGCTATTCTGTCTCAAAATTAAAAATTATACAGTCTAACAGTTAATAAAAACCTTGTACCTCCAAAATCCCATTATCACCTGAGCATTCTGAACCAACTGCTCGTGAAAACAAAATAACTGAACACAAATAATCCACAGATCACTCCTGAAAGGGTTCCTAACAGTTACTTTGTTAATTAGCCAAGGCTGCCTCAAATATGCATCCTTTAAGCAGCACTCCAGTCATCCTCTTCCATTAACTGCCTCTCTGCATTGTTTTGGAGGGAGAAAAAAAAATCATTCAGCTTTATCTAGCTCCACGAAAAGTCATTACTTACTTGGATTTGATGGTGGAACTGCTCTTGCTGGGCATTTATTTGTTCCTGGCATTGTTTTTCTACCAGCCTCAGTAGCTGTAGCCACCTTGTCTGTTAAATCACAAAGCAAAATAATTAAAGCACAGAAACATTGCACCTCTTACCTTTTTCCCTGGCTACAAACAGTTGTGCCATCCTATCCTTGGGTGCTGTGGGGGTTGCCCACCCCACAGAACATTCAGCCCCCACCATGCCAATCAGTGGAAACTAAAAGTAGGAACAGCTGCCAGCAAAGAACAGTCAAAATTCTGGAAAGGTTGATTCCAGTTCCATTAATTACAGGCAATTGTAAAATCGAGAATTAAACAGCTTTCTGTCCAGCCACTTCAGTAAGAAACTCATCCCCTCAGCAATCCAGCTGAAGGTCATGATGCATAATTAATTATGTCATGGAAACTAAGAGATAATTTTTTTAAAAATCAAATATAAAGCACTCCTGAAACACGGCAAAATCTGATGTTTAAAAGCCATTTTATGCTAATGTTTACGGAGCCTGGTGCTGGAAGCACAGGACACGGGACACAGACATCAATATTCTGTTCCTGGAGGTGTTAAAGAGAACCCAAATTAAGCATCTGTCAACACACACTTGGATGGATCCCAGCCAGGAAGCTCAAAAATCTGCAAGAACAAGCCCGTGGTGTGGAAAGCTGATGTTCCTTATGATGACTAAAAATAATGATAAAAAAATTCAAAATACAAAAGGACAAAAAAAACGTTCAAAGAAGCGTTGGGGAGAATTAGTTCATTGAAAGCACGTCATTATTTTTGTGTTGGTTTCAATCTGGAAACAAACTAATCACCTACACATCTTTACAAATGGATTATATACATAAGTCAAGGAAAACAGAAACATTTTTAGAAAAAAAACCTTCTGATTTCTAGGATCACTTCAGACCAGTCTGATGTGATACAGTTTCATTGGTTTAAAATTTTCAATTCAAAAACTTTCTATCTTTATTGTAACTTTGGGAAAAAATGTTCAGGTCCACATTATAAAACACTGAGATATAAAGATAAAATATTGTAAACCATTAAGATAAAACTGCAGTAAAATCCAGGCAGGTGATTATTTCATTTATTGTAAAAGGATCTGTCCCATCATCAGGAATAAACACAGATCTTGCTGCTGAATTGTATCATCAGGTTTGTCTTCCAAAATGCAAAGCAAATACATTAACAGCACTTCTTTAAAATAAACTCAAATGTCAAATACCTCACAGTTCCTCACGATTTCAGTGTCAGCATGCCCAATGTTCTGGATATCCTGCATAAAGGAGGCAAGCAGCTCAACAGAGCCAGGCTTTAATGAGGACCTGGTGTTCCCTGAGTAACCACAAACTCCATTGGGACTGGATGAAGGGCTCCTAGTGAAACACAAGGAAAACCAGTTCAATTATTGATTGTGTCAGGTGTGCAACACAGTGGCCCAAACAATGCCCTACACGTGCTAGACTGCCAGAAGGGAACTGTACACTCGATTTCCATTAGGACTCTCTCATATTGAAATAAAAAATGTCACTTTAATGCCAATATTACTGTGAAGGCAACGCTAACTAAGCAGAGCCAAAATAATGGAAGTGTTTGTTAGTGATTCCTTCAGCACATTACCTGCTGGAATTCAAGTTGCAGACAGAGCTGTGGGTGTTTCTGACATCAGAGTCTGCACAGGACAAAGGGGTTTCTTGTACAGAATTCACCACATCGCAGTTTTCCATATCTTGGTCCCAAATGTGACATTACCCTGAAAACAGAGAGAAATAAGCATCAATCTTTCTCTTTAAAACAAATATTTGACTTTATTGTGTGAAGGAATAGAATTGGAATTGAAGAGACAGTTGTTTCAGCCAAACCACCCCAGACTGGAAAGGATGTCTGAATGCAAAACATTCCAGGTAAAACCCTGTTGTCAGGGTCTGATTGGTTGTTTTTTTAAAATCTGGGGCTCCACAGACCACGTGCAAGGTGTGAAATCTCCTGTTATTGATGCATTCAGATGTGATTGAAGATCTGAACCTCCACTGGAAGAAACACACTCCCCAAAAATAATAAAACTCAGACCAACTGAGTCAGGCTGGGGTCGATCAATTCTGCCATTTCTGCATGTAATATTTGTCTTACTTCTTCCACAGATCCCTTGCTTCATTGTTATTATGTAACATCAAATCAGAAAGCTTTGAAAAGGCTTTGAGCTACATCTCTGACCAATTAATAAAACAACAACAACAACAAAAAAAAAAAGGAGTCAAACGGGAATCCCACAGTGGTTGAAACAGCAGCTGGTTAACTGAAAGCATCATAAATAAATAAATACAGAATACTTGGGCCACAGTCTTCCAGCACTCCAAGCAGCCTGGCTGTAGAGAGACTAAAATATTCTTCCAGTTTGCATACTTTCACTGAGGAAACCCTTGAAATACATTAATTAATCAGTTCTTACACAGGGCTTATTTCAGCGTGTTCTAATTCACCCTGGTGAATTCAGCCTGTGTTCTAACACTGAGGAAAAACCTTATGATCATTTCGGGGATGGAGAGCAAAAAGAGACGTTAAGAAATAACATCTTGGTGGCCTGATAACGCCAAGAATAAATCCCTGCTGCCTTAAAAATGCACACCACCTCCAAAGCACGACCATCCCTCTTTACAGGGCTTATGGGTTTTTCAGATTCCAGGTTTTGTTATTTACAAGTACGTAGAGATACATCTCTAATACAAGTATAAAATATTTTCACCAGAAGGATGCTAATGGACAACTGCCCTGTTTTCCCCTGTGTTTACTGGAGCCTGCCTGGCTTTAGCAGAAATGTTTTTTGGGTACTCACTCACTATCTCCTCTGGGCAGGGCTGAAAATGCCAGAATTGGAAGGAAGTTATCACAGACACACACACCCCTCCAGCAAAGCTTCTTGGGATAAAGAAAAGAAGAAGAAAAACGCGGATTTTCTTCTTTTCCTAGAGGTCAGAAGCCTGCCAGACTTGGAGGTTATGAGGCTGCTGAGAGGTGAGGCTGAGGCTGGGAGTGTCACCGGGCCAGGGGATGGGGCTGCATCGGTCACCCCCGAATCCCCAGGATGGAATCATGGGTGGCCTATCTCAGCAGCACAGCGGATGGGTGGGACTTAGCCGCGACACAGGCTCGTTTCATAACCTCATTAGAAGTCTGCTCTCGATAAAAAAAGAATATTAGCGAGATGTAACCGCGCTGCGGGAGCGCTGCCATCCATCGATCCCACAGCACGGCGCGGTCCTTATACGGCCACGTAGCTGCAGGAAGGGGAACGGTTGGAAAAAAAA